>CM060173.1:84750944-85075944 GCA_030549775.1 Tamarix chinensis | reverse complement strand
TATGAAGAAATGCACATTCTACATAATACATTGTACATCTTTCGATTATGTACACAAATTTTCAAAATAAATGCACATATTTTAAAACAAGAATGTACATTTTTATATAAATGTGCATTCTTCCTACAAAAGAATACACACCTTCTAGAATGTATATGCATATCTTTCCAAACAAAGATACACATCTCCTGTCATTTACATAAGTGGAAGAGTGAATTAGTGAATTACACATACATATAAAAGAAAAAAAAACACATGCAAACTTGTCTCGTGAAATATATGTTCATTTAAGCTCTTATCTACTATCTACTTGGAACCTGAATTGACCTTCATCAAAGATTCAACCATTACTAGTTTTATAGATCCAACATGGAATTGATATATAGAAAGTATTTCTTCATATGTTAGTACCAATTAAATACCACAAAAATGAGGCCTCTTTACTCTCTCACTCATAGGAAGGCAATTAGTGCCTCAATTACTGGGTGGAGATGTAGAGTTGAGTTGGCCAAGGAATCGGATCAACCCTCTTAAAGACAAACACAACCAAATTCTATGACAAGTATATACACACACACACACATTTTATATTATAAAATTATACATTTTTTAAAGGGAGAAATACACAATCTTCAAGATAAAGGTACACATATTTTAAAACAAAAATACACATATATTGAAATATAATTGCACATATTTTCGAGCAAAAATACACATATTCCATCATTCATATATTTATTAAAAAATATACACATTTTGCAATAGTAACACTAGTACACGAATTGGAATAAATGATAGTTAGTATAAAGTTTTGTTCTACAACCATTGTGTAGACTCTTACCGAGAAAAGTAATTTTTTGATAAGGGTATACACAACGGTTCTATAGCATAATGACCATATATTCTGTTCTTAACATTAAAAAAATAATGAAAGGGAAAGTGAGAGTAGGCACAACAGTTTTGTCCTACAACCATCATGTTTACCCTTATCTAAAGTACTATTCTCGATAAGGGTATATAAGACAATTTTAGAACTTAACTGCTGTGTATACTCCCGTTTTCACTTTTTTTAATATCAAGGATAGAATACATTATCATTATTTTGTACAACCATTGTGTATACCCTTCCCCTTCCCCCTCCCCCTTTTTTTCCTTTTTCTTTTTTTTTACTTCGTCATGCTTTAACATAGATTCGCTTGCTAACTTTTTATTTTACTTCGCTTGCTACTAAGAAACCAAACAACGGTTGTTCAAAATGAAAACCTCTACAACCATTGCTATCTTTCTCTCTTCTCTTTATCAAAGTTCATGCTCATTTTTCCTCTTTTTCATTTAACTGTCATCATCCTTCTTTGTCCCTTCTTAAAGCATTTTAATTATTCTCTTATTCTTCTTATCCTTGTAATTTGATCTTGTTTATATAAATTTCTCCATTTTTTGAATTTTGCTGGTGTTTTGTATATTTCAACTCCTTCATGTGTATTTATAATATATATATGATGTTGTGGTGTATATCTGTACACTATGTGTTGTTACTTTTTGAGTTCATATGTATTGTGGATGTGCAAAATCATTTACTAGCTATATTATCAAGCTATTTCTAAATACAAAGAGTATATAAATGAAATAGACAGTATTGAAGAATTTGTGTTAATGCTACTAGTGCAAATGTTGTTGTGGTGTATATATATTCCGGGTATATGGGCGCTTTTTTGCTTGACTTAGTTAATATTGTTAGATTTTCCATTTTTTTTTAAATTTAATGGTGGGATTTTACGTACTTCTTGTTATAGATGGTAAATGGATACATGCAAGTAGGTTGCCTAGAATATCTATATATATATATATATATATATATATATATATATATATATATATATAGACGATGTTCAAGACTTTCTTAAAATAGTTGTTGAACATTTGAAAGATCCTTTATGGATGTCTTGCCCATGTGTGCATAAAGGTTCGTTTTTTATATTTTGACTATATCTCATTACATATTGCTTTAATTACTTCCTATATGTTGTTTTGCTTTATTTTGTCCATAAAGGTTTATTTTTTATATTTTAACTATATAACATCATATATTTCTTTAATTACTTCTTAATCTATAATTTTTATTCATTATTTCAAGTATGGATCTATAAGAATATGATATGCATATTCAGGAGGTTGGAAAAACAAAAATATGGGGAAGAATTAGATTGACACAAAGTGTTAGGAATAGAGAAATGGAAATTATGATTGATTTTGATTTTATAGAATCCAGATATCCAATGGGAGAGAATAGGGATGTGTTTATTAACTATTGTAACTCTAGGGCTCGTGCACACATCACCATCACTTATCATACTTGGAGGGATGCTCCATAAGAGTTGAAAAATAGGGTGTGGGATGACACTCTGATATAATTTAAATATTAAAAATTTATATGACTTTTTAAATATTACCATATGATAATTTAATTATATGAGTACTAACTATTTACTTCTTTAATATTATAGCAAGGATTTTATATTGGAAAAAAACATAAGAAACTTGTAATGAGTCGAGCTACAAAGACTTGGATGCAGTTGATTGTACCATCATGTCCACTCTATCACAAACCACTTATTTTATTTTATTTTTTGTCCTGTAGGTTTTAGAATATCCTAGAATTGTGTAGACTCTAGTGTAATTATGTAGAATATTTTTTAATATTCTAGATACATTCTAAATGATGTAATAACTCTCTAGATCTCTCAAATCTAGAATAGTGTTGGAAAATTCTACAAGGAAGTCTCCAGAATTCTCATGTAAATTTAAAAGGTTGTAGAAGATCTAGAACCTTCGACCATCGGGAAGTGGAGAGGGGACATCAACTATAAATAGAGGAGGACCCTCATTTTCTCCCATCATCTTCCAAATTATAAGATCTCTCTTCCATCATCAATAAAGTGTTATCTTCTTCGACATAAACACTTTCTCACTTTCTTTAAGTCCCTTATGTTCTCAAAGTATTCCTTCTCGTCTTCAAAGGCTTGGTATTAGCCTTAGCAGTGGAAAGGCTCACTTAGTGAGTGCTAAAGTAGTTGTGCTTCTAAGTGCCACATAGGAAACACTTAGGTGAAAAGAGTCACCCCATGATAAAGCACCCTAGATATTTGTAGGGATGTGATCACCCTCGACTAATGGAGGGAGTTCTGTTCATGGAAGGCTTCATAAGAATATACAGTAAGTAAGAACACATTATTATTAAATTTTAATATAACTACAATGTACTTAGCTTACAATTCAAACTAACATAATTTCTCTATGCAATGTGATAAGCAAAGAGTGCCAAGAACAGAGCTAATATAGAGAAAAATATTCATGCTCACAAGACAACATGTATAGGTAACAAAGCTACTAGATTATTGTAACTAAGAATTTTTACTTGATATAATAAGAGAAACAACTAATGGAGGACGCATATCTAACTCAGACCCCATATGTAGCCTCAGAGTGAGTTGATGTTTGGATCTATGCTTGGGTAAAGAAAGGAAAACCTACCAATTAACCAACTCAATAGATGATTGAGAAAATTTTAAGGCCACCGATATCTTTCTTTACTTGATTTAATATCACTAACTATTTTTCTTACTGTAAATAGGAGGGTTTGAGAAAGGACTCTCCGACTGGTACTTTTGACAAAGAAGGATCCAATGACCTTTTGGCACACACATTGGGTACTCAAGAGTATGGTGTCCGATATAGAACATATAAGTATAGGGTCAACCTATCTAAGGTTTTTGGATGTCGCCCTAGTTCTCGTCCTTCAAAGGAAAAAATTGAACAAATGGAGAACAAAGTGGAGCATAAAAGGAATTACAAGAGGCAATTTTAGGAGGTTGGATGTTATGTCATCCTATTCATAATGTCCAATTCAATCCTCCATATCTAGTTCCCCTAGACCTATTTTGAAAAGTAATGAGGTAATATACTATAGTACACTATATGTACTAGAATGTGTTTTGTGTATAAAATATAATCTACATTTGACTTTATGATCATAAATTGAAATTTTAAACTATTATAGGTGTAACACCCCCAAATTTCACTCCTGAAATTTTTTTTGAAAGAATAAAGCGGAAGCTAGGAGCGAATTTGGGAAATGTTACCGCCACATCTAACACAAGATAAATGTCAATCATCTATCTCATGTTAGATGCAAGGCTAAAACCTGTCAAACAATTAAATCTGAATTTTAAAGCATAACAGCGTTACGAGAAATTAAAAGTCAATTACAAAATCCTTAAAAACTTAAATACAATGCTTGCAACTTCCAAAGGAGAATACAATTAAACAAAAAAATTCCGAAGGATAATTATTCGGATTTAAAATTCACTCATATCCAGCCTTCCACCCCAACTTAGTAACTGATCAGGACCTGCATCAAAGGTCTGCTCCCCACCATCGGTGGATCATCACAGGACCCGGTCAATCAAGGCAGTATCAGTACGGGTCCAATACTGAGTAAATCCCACTACCCTATCTTATGGGAGAGACGTAAACTATAAAATCAAGTGCATATTGAATCATGGTACATTTACGTTGATATAATATTATGCATACTCAAAACCCACATCATAAGTCCTACCATACATATATAATAACATGCAAAACATATATAACATTTATTTAAACATGTAAGTGTGGCAGCAAACATCTTAAACCAGTAAGACATTCAGATAAACTAACCGAGCATTCATGGACAATATTAAACCAACCAATCGGGCATTTTCGGACAACGCCAAACCAACCAAGCCGAATCGAGTCCTCTGCTCGTGGAAATGAGCAGCATGTAGTAATACAGATAATAAAAGCCGGCTATGGTCCGGTTAAACTCATTCAGTCATTCTCTAGATCTCTGGTAAATATAATCAATTCACATCATAGTCTTTATCAATTCATGTGAGTGCGAGGACCCCACTATTATAGCCGGTGGACCGGGAATCATGCAGGGAAAAACGCGCCTGGCCACTATTATAGCCGGTGGACCGGTCATGTAGGGCAGAACGCTCCTGGCCACTATTATTCGCCGGTGGACCGGTCTGGCCCCGACTCACATGATGTTTCGCTGTAATTACTTTGTGTCTTTCCCATGTCTTATCGTTATTACGTTCGGTTTGTTGAGCACGGAATCCCCCACTATTATAGCCGGTGGACCGGAAATCATGCAGGGCAAAACGCGCCTGGCCACTATTATAGCCGGTGGACCGGTCATGTAGGGCACCCCGGCCCTAACCACTATTATTCGCCGGTGGACCGGTCTGGGTCCGGCTCAACATCTTCTTCTTTAAGTAATTAGTGTCTTAACATATCTTATTTGAAAGTATTTTACCCTTGACATGCATGGCTAACTTTATCCACACTTGTCCTCCCAGGAGGGCCCGTCCCATATCTTGGGACACTTGCGCCCCTTATCACACCTCATTATCCACTCCCCTTTTTCTCTTACACATAATAAAGACCAACTCTTAATGGCGTGGGTTAAGGCCCAACACCTCATGACATCCACTCCACATGCTATCTCCCTCTAAGGTTTCCCCTTGGAAACCCTAATTGGACCTATGTGGCACAACTTTCTCTCACTTACACTACCATTACTCCATCTATCGTCCTACTCCTCATCTCATTTAGATCCAATCCCAAATCATATCGCTTTACCCCTCGATTCCACACGTGACCGAAAACCCTAGTTGGCCACTTCAACCCTAGCACCTTTCTTCTCCCACAAGTAACCCCTCTCTTTTTCACCCAATATATCTTCTCTCCCATGACACCCATAATCACCCCTTATACAACAATTCCCACTCTTAACCCATACTCCACTCTCCCTTAATCATTTTTACTTCTACATTTCCCAGATTACTACTTTCTCCCAAAACCCTAATCGGGTCCCTTATACACCCTCGCAGCAACCTACGTATTATTTTTCATCCCAAGTCTCCAAACACTCCACAACTCTCCCTTTAGCTTATTTACACCTTAATACAACTTTTCTCACGTAACGATTATCCCCATGCAAGCTTTATCCAACCCATGCAAACTCTCGAAGTTCCCATGCAAACCCTAGAATTCCCATGCATGGTTCTCATCTCTTTTTCCTTTCGGTCAACCTCATACCCCCTTTAGCAGTTCACTTCCCATTTATTTCTTTTATCATTTCATCTCCATGTCATAATAATAATTACCCTAACATGCATGTCCTAGAGGGTTAATTCATGCCACAGCACATCATAATCACCACGTATGGATATCACATTCATGTCATGAGAAAAACACATACCACGTACCTCAACTCCAAGCTGCGCTACGCATAAAACACGTTAGGGATAATCATGTGATACACAACAAGACATGATATGTATATACAAGGCACTCAAGGCATACAAGTCACATAACACGTAAGAACCTTAGCCACATCCTTACGAAACACCCATAAGTGGAGGTAAGTAGAAACTTACCTGGATCCGAAGCTAGCTAAGCGAGATAAGAGAGAGAGAGAGATCACTAGCTCGAGGATCCACAATAAAGCTTTCCTAGATCGCCGATAGAAATCGGAACTAGGTTAGAAACTTTCTTATCCATAAACAATTCACATATTATAATTAAATAAACACAAATGATCTTTCTTGGAAAACGTGTACCAAAACTTAGGACTCAAGAGCATAGCTCTATTAAGATTAAGATTAAAAATATAAATCAAATGATTTAAAATCGAAGGACAGAAATCGATTTGATAAAAGACACACAGCACAATCAATTTTATAAAACCATCCCCGAAGATTAGGGTTTTAAATGCCTAAACTACAAATCGACCAAATCACTTCGATTACCTCCAATTGATAGTTTTAAAACACAATTACACTAATTTTAGATAAATCTAAATAATCAATTTCAACAAAACAATATTCCGATTAACCAATTCAAGACGATCCGTTTTCAAAATTAGGGTTTTAAAGCCTACGACACAACTTGGGTAATTCGAATCAATTAATTCCAATTAAAGGCATTAGAATACAATTAGGATCATTCCAACTATTTCTATAAATTTAATTTTAGAAAAACAAATATATAAATGATCAATTTCATGAGTTCACTTGAAATCTAGGGTTTTAGGCCTGAAAATGCAATTCGGTTGAATTCTATTAATTTAATCAAATTGAATGTTTAGAAATGCAATTAGACATATTTTATAACATATCATATAATCAATTGCTCAAAACCAATAAAAGAAATACCCAATTCAGTACAATTAGGGTTTTTGAACCTGGAACGCAAATCCGATCAATTCTTGCTAAAATATATAAATTGACGGTTCGGAAATGTAATTAAATATATCCTAATATAAATTGTATAGTCAATTGAATAAAACGACCCGGTTACATAATCCAATTTAGACCCGCAAGAGTTTTGACCTAAAAATCCAATTCGGATTAATTACGCACAATTTTCCCAAATCAACACTTCCGATATGAAATTAAATACATTTCAAATGGTATTGTAAAATCAATTGAGCGAAACGACTCAATTACGCAACCCAATTTCATTACACAAGAATTTTGACCTAGAAATCAAATTCCGATTGATTCCGCATAAATTTCTCAAATTGACGGTTCCGACATGAAATTAAACACATTTAAAAACATATTGTATAATCAATTTATCCAAAATCGCCAAATTGGACGGATCCGAAAAATTTGGGCATAACCCGGCCTAAAATTCAATTTCCCAAATTTTCAACACAAACCATACAATTAATATATCCAAATAAATCTTACAGCACATATATACATAATACAACAATCAATTTAGCTTTTCATAAGCTAAATCACATTCAATTAATCAAATCCGTATTAGGGTTTTTCAGAAAATTATACCAAACGAAAATCAACGAATCGGGACAAGGAAGGGCCGGAGGAGCTTCGTCGGAGGCCGAGGGTTGCTCGCCGGTGGTCAGCGAGGCTCGCCGGTGACCGGGCGGTGGCAGTGCTGCCTGCGGTTGCTTCTCCTGCGCGCAGCTGCTGTGGTGGCTCGGCTTCAGTCGCTGTTGCGGTGCTGCTGCTCCTGCGCGGCTGTTGTGCTGCGTTGGTCGGTCGCCCGTTGTGGCCGACAGTGGTTGGCGAGGAGGAGCTGGGGGGAGCTGAGGAGAAGAGGTGGTGAGGGAGGCTGGGGTCTGCGTAGAGGGCAGGTCGGGACAAGGAAGGGAATGGGAGAAGAGAAGAGAAAGGGAAAGAAGAGGTGGGGGGTCCGACGGGTTTGGTGTTTTTTTTTTTAAAAAAAAACAAGTATCACATAAAATACTAAAAGCTTAAAAATTAATATTGGAAGATTTTTATCTGAAATTTATCAAACGAAAATTATTTCGAACTGATCCAGACGCTTAGAGTTATTAAAAGCTATATAAAGAATTTCGGAAACATTTTCGGAAAAACTTACCAACGTACGTAAAAATTTATATTATTTACGAGAATATATTATAAAGCCTCGAAAAATTATTTAAAAGCATATAATAAAATATTTAAGTCAAATTCTAATAAATCGAGAATAATTTCAATAATTTCCGAAATCGGTTTTCCGCAAACCCAAAAAGCATAAAACGAAAGAAAAATTAATTCCAAAAATAAATTCATAAATAAACTTCGAAAATATTTTTAATTTAAAACTTCCCAAAAATATTAACGATTTCCGAAAATGAATAAATTTAAAGTCGAAAATATTTTCTACGGAAAACTTATTAAAATAAATTTAACTATTTAAATAGAAATTCTATAATTTAAGTAATATATTTCGTTAACGAAATATAACTTCAAAACAAAGTCGTAATCACATGACGAAGTTATAATCGAAAACGAATTAAAAATATTAAAAATCAAAATACGAGAAAGAACGGGAATATATATTTTTAACCGAAGATCGACATCATAAGAATATAATAAAATCATTGTCGTGAACGAATTTATCTAGAATGGTTCGCAACGACAATGATTAATTACATTCAATTATGAATTCAAAATCATCGATAAATCCGTAAAACGATTCGAAGTTAAAATAATTAATTGTTTACATCAAATTATGCTAATAAAGTCATTAAACTTAATAAATCTGGATTTTAAAAATACGGGGTATTACATCACTACCCCCTTAAAAAGGAACTTCGTCCCCGAAGTTCGGGAAAACCTAAGTAGTAGAGACTTGACAAAATAATTGAACAAAACATTGACCGCAATAAATAAGTCAAAAGTAAATCCGAAGAAAAGTAAAACGACGTTTTCGAAACCGAACGAAAAAAGGTTGAATCAAAACAAGGCATAGGAAGTAAAATAAAAGAAGGAGAATTGATATTTAGTAGATCAAATACAATGGAATTCAAATATAGAAGAATTACAGACTTAAAGTCAAAACAATTTACAAAAATATTATTCTTTAAAATAAGGTCTTACAAAAGAATAACAAAAGTATAGCATGAAGTTCAAATAGAATGAAGGAACAAAAATTCTAAAGGTTACACAACTCTAATAACACAACTAATACATAATATGCACATAAAACTTTATACAATGAGTTATCTTTATAACATCATACAAGAAAACAAGGCTAACACTTGGCTTATCAACTCATAAAAGGTCCTCATAAACACCAACCACATACTTCTAGATCAAGGGAGATTATTAACCCAAAACACTTCACTAACAAGCTCTCTAATATATGCTATAACCATGATAATCTAAACCCTTAAATTTGAAAATGCGGCTACTATAGCAACTACAACATTCGAGCCCACAATTTTTTTTATTTATCTGCTATTCATTAATAGTTCTCCTCATACAAGACAAAACTTAATACACTATCACTCACGAGCAACCAGAGAAGAAAATATGCCTACTTTACGAGGAAGGGTCTTCATACATTAAAACTAAGATTACTAACACAAATACGAAACGAAAACAACCTGTGATAGAATGATAGTCGATGGAAACTAGATATAAACCCACAATGAAAGTTATACAGCATCATTAAAATCACTAGGGTAATTAGGCACCCTACACTCTATTTATGAACACAAACACCTCAATCTAACCTCAACATTATCATTGTCATTATCACAATTCCACGTTTCTCCCAATTGAAAATGATACATCTATTCAAACATCACCATTAGGGTTATAATCCTAAATTTATTACAACCCAAAAATTGAAACTACTCAACCAAAATAGATTACGATTCATGTCACATCATACTATATCCGACAAGGTATACGTTAAGGTTTTTAATCCACTAAACCTGTAAGACTAGGATTAGCCTAGTGGGGTCACTACCCCCTTAAGGGCAAACTAATTACAAAACTATAGTAATCACAACACATAAAATACAGAGTCAACACAAATCAAGTATGTACAATCACAAATGATCATATACAAAAAGGTAATTACAACAGCAAATCACAAGGCCACTTATACTACCCAATCACACTATCCTCACAAGCTAATCCGGATAAAAAAAAATCATTTGAAAGAAGTGAAATACATTTTCGTTTAAAACATTTAGGATCGTGAGAACCGAATCTCTAACCGAAACCCGATTCTCAACAACCAAAAGCTCTGATACCAACTTGTAATGCCCCCGAATTTACGGTTTTAATTTTCTTGCTTCCGCTAAAACTTTGATTTAAACGAAATTTTTCAGTAGTAAATTTGGGGGTGTTACAATAGGGTAAGTATCTTTATAACTTGTAGGCCATAAAATATGGGTCAATAATAGCAAATACTATTACATTCATTGATTCTAATTCAACCCCTCATACTCGACTATTAGGGGATGATAAATTTTAGATCTCAATTCGTAATATCTTCAAGTCATACTTAATGAAGTCAGTGCCAGTTGGTATGGAATATAATTAAGAAGAAGAGGATATTTTCTTACTTTGCTTACTAGCAAGACAATTTTTGGATATTTGAATAACCTTGTAATTATCAAGGATGAGGTAATCTAAACTTTTTTTATATATTTTATAGTACATTATTATTACTTAAGGTGGTAATCTATGATCTAATAATTATATTTTTCACTATTTCTTACTTAATTAGAGTGATCGTATTATAGCAAGAATTATTAGTAAGAGGAAAAAAAGGATATGGAGTATATGGAAACCTAAAAAGCCCTAGGCATGGAAACAATAATTAATCATCATGACTAACCTCAATTTAGGTTATATTTGGACATGACTCCATCTTTGAATGACAGTTATATTAAGATTCCTCTTCTAGCAGTTTTTCATATGAAATCAGATGATGTGGGTGTCTGGATTGGGGTAGAGAATATCCTAAATTTATTACAAGACAAAATGTTACAATGTCAACATATAATATCATATACAAGGTAATTGATGACTTCTAACTGCAAGTGCATAGTGATGAAGTAGCATGCAAGGTCAATCCCATAGGGACTAGGAAGTGAGCAATGGGGTGGTGAAAATATCTCCTATATCTAAACTAATGATGAGGGTAGATGATGTCTAATTATAATAAAAAGAAAATATGCAAACAAAGCCTAACGATAATATAAGAACAAGTGAAATCTAATAAAAAAAAGGCTAAAGTTCTAGTCAATTCCCTTAACCCCAAATCATGAATCAAAACACATTGTCATGAATTCCAATTAAAGTATGTAGTGTAATGCTCTCTTGAGTCACTACACTCTATTGTGTATTAAGACCCATCTATTTCTAATATGAATGCAAAAATAGGCAACATATTATTATGTATCATGTTCCCTCTTTTTAGTTGTAGAGGCCAACCAATGTCTCACGACTTTGTGGTTTGATCTCTAGTCATGTTAATGGAGCCCACTCCAACTTATCTCTTGAATCTTGCCAGGTTTCTCTAAATAATAATAGAAAATTGATCAATTTTTCTATTATGCCAATAAAATCATTAACACAACACATATATATATGATAATGAATTAGATTGGGTAGGGTTTAGATTCTCAATACATCCGAATTAGGATATTTCCCTTCACCACACCACAAATCAATTAATAAATCATGGCTTTCATTAAGCACACTATCTTAAATAAAGAGAATTGCATCAATTGGAAAGAAATAAAATCCAAAAACTAAATATAATACCCTCTTTATTCAAGATGATAAAATCATTGTTCAATCTGTCCAATCAGAAACATGAAATAGAGATCAAGATATGGGAGATTGTGGATGAATTGGGGGTGAGATTAGATTGGGTGATACCAAGCTAAGAACCCTAGATCTCTCTTTAATGCTCCTAAAATCACCGTATTTTCATCCTGTTGGTTCTCTTCTCTTAAGATAGTTGAGAAAGATTCCTTGTTCCTTCTGCAACCCTAACTCTCTATCAAAATTGTGCTTAAATAACCACAGAATAGGCCCAGATGTAGATCAACATGGGTCTAGTCGTTCTCGAACTCAGTAGCTCTTTACAATTTTGTTAGTTTTCAATATTTTAGCCATAACTTCTTTGTTAGACCTTAGTTTGGGCTGATTTTTAATGCATTGGAAATCTAACAAGAATATAAAAAACTTTTATTTTTATCATGTTTCCAAATTCGGATTGAATTGGGGTCGAATATGTCTATATTTTTATCCTTGCACACTTTGAGTACTCATTATTGCTTCTCATTTGTTATAATCATTATGTTCTATCTCCTTTCGATCTTAGTCTCTCTAAATGCCTATAAAATATAATCAAGAGCAGTAAAATAGAATAATTGGACTCAAGTATCTAAAGTTCATCACATAATTATATTAAATATTTTCCCTAAAGCTTTAATTGACTAACATAAATTATACCTATCAGTAATTTAAATCTTTTTAATTTTAACTTTATTTTAATTGTTATTAGGAAGAAATATTTTGATACTAAATATATAATTTATTCTTTCATGGTCATAGGTTCTTGAAAGAAATTTTTTTATCTGATGTCTTGGAATGGTCCGATGTATACAGATTTATATGCTCAGACACGATATCCAATGGTAATGATAATATTAAACATATTCCATATAAAATTACACAGATTAAGATGACTCCAAAATCCCCCTTATTTGATCCATTTTCTCTTGATATGCATTGGGTATTAGTGATATTGCAGCCATCTTTAGGAATCATATGTTGGACATATATTCAATTAATGGAAATCCTCATTCTAATAAAAAAAATTGGTTATCAAATGGAAAATAGTTATCTATATATTTATACTAATTAGAATAACACATGCACATAATTTTTTTAATATATTATATGCCTACTACATCAATTAGGTCATTCAAGACTTATCTTGGGCCATAAAAGAAGGGAAGGACACCGCCACCCCTTATGACTTCATAATAATTAAGGTTTGTAGTTTTTATATTATTTAAAAATATTATCATTTAATTTAATTATTTAATATGATAAACTAATAAGATAATATAATTTATATTTTTTTAGTGTCTATGACAATAAGATAATGTAAGTTGTGGATACTACTTCATGATATTCATGAAGGAAATCATTTGCAAACATTGGATAGGACAATGAGAAGTCTGTATTTTCTTTGTTTAGTTCATATTAATTATGATTATCTATATACATTAATACTAGCATGATATTTTTTATCATTTTAGGTTTATCAACCCTTTGAAATATGTAAATATGATAATAACAAGATTAATGAAGTTAGAAAATAATGGCTAGATTTTATTACAAGTTTGTATGATAACTATTTATAGGATCATATGTGCTCTTTTATTTTTTTTACCTAGAGTGTAAGTATGAATGAAAAGAAAAATGTGCATAAGGTTTTGTATATAAGGTATATAATAAAAGTATAAAATCATTTATTTCGACATGAACCTTATGAATTATAGTTGTTTGTTTTGGATGTGGAAAGTGTTGATGCTGGTGAAAGCATCTTTAAAATCATGTGCGTGTTTTTTTATAGGAAATAATGTGGTACGACAATGATCATATGTTCTCCATAAGTAAATAATAAAAGAAAACACACTATGGTTATTAGACAAAGCCACTGTGTATACCCATAACAAACTACCGACTCACTTAGAGGAAATAAATGCTAGTGTTAGCTAATAAATATCATGTATCATGCATATATACAATGGTTAGTAAACAAAACCATCATGTATTCCCTCTTAGCGAGGTAGGAGTTTGTTATGGGTGTACATGGTAGTTTTGGCTAGTAACTGCTATGTATGCTCTTTAGTAAAATGTTTGGGAGGTTCATGTTATAGTTATACATGACACTTGTGGTTTATAACCGTTGTATATATTAATATTATAATATAGTAGTTTCATCTAAACTTATATATATATTAAGGTGTTAATAATTTTTGAACAAAATTTAATAAATTATATGACGATTTTTAGAGTTTTCGTGTATGTTATATGTGTCGATGGATTAAATGACGATTATTATCCACCAAATATTTCACTTTTCTAACAGACATCTATATGTTTTTTTCTGAAGCGGAATAATATATATATCTTCTAGTACAAAAATACACAATTAAAAATAATAGAAAAAATGGAAATGACTTTAAGTTTTGAACAACTCTAAATTTCCAGAAAATGCTAATAGAATAATGCATGAGACATGATCAACTTGGATACAACATGCATGAATGGATACATCTGGTGTGGGACATAAGCACGAGAGCACTGACATCCATCGAAGTATAACTCCCTATTTTCAAATATTGTGCTATGTTTTGGATTGGAATACTCAACCAACAAATGTGGTTCTATCTTCTTGTAGTAAACCTAAAAGCATGAATCGAAAGCTTAGTAAATCTTAGTGTGCGCATAGTAATTTGAAAATATCATAGTGGTTGAGAATCTATTGCTACTTAAGGATGCTTAAAGGCAAAAATAATCAATTGGTGTTGGTGCATGTTAAGCTGACGATGATGGAAAATGGTAAAGCATAGTGGAGACAGGGAGGGAGGAGAGATGGATGAGGAGAGGGGCGACATTGATACAAGATGTATTGCACAGGGACAAGGATAAGGAAAAATGTTAAAACATCATTTCTTAAAAAATTAGAAAGCAAGGATAGAAGGAAACATACACACACACACACACACATATTATATACGGTTTAAAAAAGACTAGGCCTAATCTACTAACTCTAAGACAGAAAAATAAAAATCTTCAAACTACTACCTACCTTAGTTAATGTAAACCATTAACAAAATAAAAAAATAAAAAAAATGATTGTCTGTTTCCAACATTGAAACGTTTTCGGGATAGGAAATCACACTGACACTAGATACAAGTTGGGATAGGTTATTGAAAATTATTATTTTTGGGATAAAATGGGAATCGTATACAAGGCGTGCATATGGTTATATAATGCACTAATTGCTTCATAAATTAATTTTAAGCAAATTAAAATGAACACATTATTTTTATAGGAATCAACAAAATTAAAATCATAAATTAAATAGATTAAAATAAATATTTTATTTTTACATAGATTAAAATAAATACAATTATAAACCAAAGATATTGAAATCATATTTAATTCTACTATTTGGTAACTATCTTATTTTTATGGCATTTTTATAACATTTTAAAAAAATCCTAAATTTGTATCACATTTTTTTTATAAATTAATTTTAAATTAATTAATTAATATTACAATACATATCTAAAACCATTAAAAATCATTTAGATCAAATTTAGATAACATATTAATTCTAGGTAGAAGAAGTGGCCTGATCTTATTTTTGAGTTTTTGACATATATTGGCAATCAATTATTCTAACACCCCCATCTTTTAATATCAAAATATTTTGTTGTAAAACATTATAGAAGCAAAAAAACACCTAGAAAAAATAGGGTACTACTGCCGTACCTAACATAAGATAGACATATGTCGCTCGTCCCATGTTATATAAAAGGCTAAGAAAACCAAATCTCAAATACGATAATAGAGTGTGCCAAAGGTAAGATATATAGATACTATGATAAAATGATTACAAAATGAGACCTCCATGGGGCCCCAAAATATCTAAATTCATGGACTATGGTAAACAGAAAGTACTGAAATACATTAAAGTAAAACAACAAAATGTTGAGACTCCAAGACCTTAATCCATTAAGAACCTACATAAGATCTCCAGGTGTCCACTCTTTCAAACCCTAAGCCCGACACAAGGTATTCCACTATCGGCCATCCTAAAAAACTTTCACATGATATTTTGCTCGTGGAATTGAGTCGGTGACCAAATAAGCAAGAATATTAATTGCTAAGTACTAACTAATTCAAGTTACCCCCTTAACAAAAGCCACAAGCATACAAGGCCAATACTATAATTCCCTAAAATTTATTTATCAATGAATTAATTTAACCTAATTTCTAAATTTTATTTTATTTAATAATACTAAATTAAGTACAGATAAATTATATTAATTTTATGAATTTATTATTACTAATCTAAAAATTTTACCCTAAAAACTTAACCTAAATCTCACACCCAAAAAAAATTCTTTTTCCTTTTTTCGTTTTCTTTTTCTCATATTTTCCTTTTTCTTCCATTCTTTTTTATCTCCTTTCTCCCTGAGATGCATTGTCACTCGCCTAGGCCCTTCTTCTTCTTTTCTTTCTTCCCTCCTTAAGTGACTAGGCTCGTCTTTTTTTCTTTCTTTCTCATTTTCTCTTTTCTTTTCTTCTTTTCCCTTTTTCTCCCTTTCTTCTTCCTCACACCCATATCCTTCCTTGCGTCACCTTCCCCTTCCATTTCTCACCTGGCTTGCACCCCTATGCGCTGCCCTGTCCCTCTTACCTTTCCTCTCTTGGCCATACACATTGACCTACACCTTGTACCCCTGCCTCTACACCCTACACCCCTATCCATATCTCCTACGACTACCTTCTCCCCCTGTAGCCATGCACACCAAATTTGTAGGCCACCTTGTCATATTCTCCTATCTCTCAACCTCTTCCTCATCTATTAATACCATATTGATCCTTCCTTCCTTTTCTCTCCCACCTACACCCACCTCCCCTATTTTCCTTGCCTTCCCCACCTTTGCTAGCTCCATTACCACGCTACTGCCGCTGACACCCAATCATCCCTTGCCACCTCTATTCTTTGCCTATGCCTTACCCTTACCTACAAAGCCACCCCTCTCGCTTCCTCTTTCCTTTTTCCTTGTCCTGCGCTTGCAGCCATAGCAGGTTACATTTCATCCTCCACCATCGCCAACCTTTCTCCTCCCTCCTTACCACCACCACAACGGAGCCACCCTACACAAGTGCCCCATCCTGTGCAACCACCTCAACAACCCTCATTTCTCCTCTTTTCTACCCCTTTCTCCTCTCTTCTTCTTTCTCCCTGTCGGTCGTGCACCACCCTGCACCACCGCTAGCTGCCAACTCCACCACCACCAACCATCACACTCTATGGCTAGTCCCAATGCCACCACCACCCCCTCAACCCTAAATTGCCAACCCTCACCCATTCTACTAAAATCAACCACCACTATTGTTGTGTCACCACTGTTGTTGGGTCGTCGCCATGACTGCTGTCTGCACTATTTTTCTTCCCCACTTTAGTCACCTCTATTTCCTTCCTCTTTTATATTTCCTTAGGTTAAGTCCTCTTTTGTTCCTTTTTCTAAAAAAAAGAAAGGAAAATCTAAACTGTGTATATTCCCATTTCTAGGTAATATTCTAATGATAACAGAAGAGGAGCAGGTCGTGCGTGCTTAGAGACTAGAGTCACTTTGATTAGGAGACAATCATGGATAGGGTTTTACTATGTTTAATATATGTCTTTGTTGTGTGTTATGTGATGGCATGTGTGAAATGATAAATACATTTAGTGTTGTATATGCAATTTTGGACTGATGGTAGCTGAAGATAAGAAAACTTTGTGGTTATGTCTGTATTGATTTCAAGTGTTAATGTATGTCCATGTCCATGTTATATGATATTTCATGTGTGGAAATTTGGAGAGTCCTTGTGTTGGATGCCTTATAATGTAGGTAGGATTTTGAGACCTAGGGCATGTTAGTTAATACTATAAAAAAAAGTGGCTTGTAGGGTACCTTAGGGTATCAAGTGACATAAAAACAGGTTAGAGTTACTACATGAAATAACTAGGGTAAAAATGGAGTGGTTTATGGTGAATACATTATACGGGTGAAAGACCATGAATGGGGTGAGTATAACCTAAGGGGAGTTATGATCATTTATGAGTAGAGTGGGAGTTTGGTACTAGGGAGCGGATATGAGGCTAATGATGACATTTTGGGTAGTCATGCAAATTTGGAAAGTCTTTTCAACATTAGGGAAGGAGATATGACCAAAATGTGAAATTAGGTTTTTGAGAGGCCAAGGCGCAAAACCCTTGGAGTATGTTGTTATTGCATGTACAATATCAGGGAGTTGGACTACAACCTTGTAGCATGATGTTAACTATAAAATTTTGAGAATGTGTACCAAATTTAGTATCCATGCAAGATAGAGGGAAGTAGTTCTGACTAAATTGAGGAATTAGGGTTTTTGAGAGGGCTCGAATAGGAAGGGTATTATCACATGTGCAAAATGGGGAAGTTAGGCCACAATGTTTGAGTTGATGGTTAACCATAGCATTATATGCATGGGGTAGGGAATTTGGGATCTAGATAAGCAATAGAGAAATGACTATGCCAACCAGGAGAAATTAGGATTTTTGAGGGGTAACCCTAGTGACTAGTTATTATCATATGTGAAAATGGGGGTAATAGGCCATGAATATTGACTATGGATTTTCTAATGACATGTTAGTATTTGTTGGGTATATTAGGAACTAAAAAGGAAAACTGGAGGTGAGGATATGCCAAGGTTGTGAAATTAGGGTTTCTAAGGGGAATGGGGTTATTTCAAGGTGGTAGTTGGGATGGTGCCTTGCATGAGTAGGTTTGCATCTCTATATGATGACCCTAAAGTAAATAAAAAATGAATAATACACTAATTACTTAAAGTGAAAGATCACTTGAATCGGGTCCAGTTGTACCTGCCAATCTGAAATACCCCAAAAACGTAATTTTAAGAATTTTAGCTAATTAAGGATTTATTATGAAAATTAACTAAATAAATTATTTTATTAAAATAAGAGGGATTAAATAGGTCCAAATCAATAGGAAATTTATAAATAATTTAATTAGATAAAATTAGAGTGTTTTGCTAATTAAAATAAAATTTAGGAAAAATCTTTCAAAAAATTTTACATTAACCTAAAAAGAGAATTTAATTATTATTTTATTAAAATATTATTATTTTTAAACATCCCAAATACCCAAAATATTTTAATTAATCCCAACTCGCCTATTTTCTCCTTTTCCTTTTTTTTTCTTTTTTTCTCCTTCTTTTCCCTTTTTCTTTCTCTCATTTCTCCTTTTCTTTTTCTCTTCTTCCCCAAATTGGGCCAACTCTCCCGCGGCCCAATCCCCTCCTCCTTTCTTCTCCTTCGTCACGACTCAGGCCCTTGCACCGCATTTTTATTTCTTTCCCCCCTAGCCAGCCTGTTTTCCCCTTTCTTTTTCTTTTTCCCAGATCGTTTGGTCCACTCCCCTCCCTCTTCTTTCTTATTCTTCCTCCCTAGTCGCGACCTGCAACACCTCTCCCCAACCTGCGCCGTAATTCTCGCCGTCGACCATGCCTGCTAACTGGCCATCTCTCCCCTATCTTCCCCGCCTATCCGCCTACCATTTCAACCCAACCAATCCTCCCCTCTTCTCGCGTGACTTCCTTTTTTCCTAGCCAATCATAGCCTTCCATGGCAGACCTATACCGGCCTACCATCATCGGCCGATGTGCCCTATCCTACCTGCCCCCTATTCTCCCATTTCCCTCTGACCTTATCCCCCTCCATTGGTCCTATAAATACCCCATAGGTAGCATTGATTTAACTTTTGATTCCAACCCAAAAAATCACTCTCGTGCTCCATCGCCCTATTAGACGCCCTTGCCACTACCGTCGCCCAGCGCCGACGTTTGAGCCACCCATCGTACCACTCCCTGAATTACCCTCTACTCAACTGTAACTCCCTCCTCCCTCAATTTTCTTTACACGAGCCACCCCGGCCGTGTAAAGCACCCTTCTCGGTCAGCCACTCCTTCGCCATTGCCACTCTTCGCACCACTGTCTACAACCACTCCCGCCGCAACCACCGCCCCTTACACCTCCGAAAAGCACCTGCAGACCTTCCTTTACCTCCCCTACCCTCCTTTCCCCTTTCCTCCCTCTCCTCCTCCCTTTCTCCCTTTCCACCACTCTTAGCTACCATAGCACCGCCACTTGCGCCGTCGCCTTTGGCTGTGCCACCACCCTTACTCCAACCCTCTCAACTTGGGCAACCTTAACCACCCCAACTTCCACCCTCATTCCCCTATCCTTTTCTCAGCACTCGACTATCTCTCTTTTCTTCCCTTTTTCCCGCCACCGTCGCCGGTGTTGCCAATCACCACCAACCCTAGGTGGTACCCTAAACCCTCTTAACCCTTAAACCCTAATTATGCAAGCCTTGTCTATTTTTACTTGTATTTATATTGTCGAAACCCTATTTTACCATTATTTCAATTATTATTATTATTATTATTATTATGGTAAAAATATTCAAATCCTTATATTATCGTTATTTCAATTATTATTATTATTATTGTTATTATTATTATTGTTGTTGTTGTTATTATTATTATTATTATTGTTATTATTATTATTATTATTATTATTATTATTATTATTATTATCCTTAGCAATATTAGTATTTTATTAGTGTTACTATTATTATATTATTATTTTATCCCTAACCCTATTATTAGCCTTAGCCTTAAAAATGCTAGGGTTTCTATTATTAGGAGTGTTAGTATTACTATTATTAATATCGCTATTTTGCTGTAATAAGTGTTAGTACTATTATTAGAAATAAGCTATTAGATTTAATAATATAAGTATGGCTATAAATATTATTAAAAACCTTATTTTTACTTATAAAGTTTCCTTTAATAATAATAACCCTAATCTTAGAATAAAATGGGAAATAATAGTATTTTGGTAGGAGGAAAACTAATCCTTAATTTTTCCCTCTTATAGGTGAAACCAGTCAAAATCCTAAGGAGGTCTAGGGGCATGTTTCAAGACCAGTGTCATGTTAGGTAAGGATGTAGCTAACGCCTTATGTGTGCTATGTGCCTTATATGCCTTGTATGCCATGTATCATGATATGTTATTGAAATACCCCAAAAATCCTAATTTTCAAAATTATGGCCAAATAAGGAA
This sequence comes from Tamarix chinensis, assembly GCA_030549775.1. Taxonomy (NCBI): domain Eukaryota; kingdom Viridiplantae; phylum Streptophyta; class Magnoliopsida; order Caryophyllales; family Tamaricaceae; genus Tamarix; species Tamarix chinensis. The sequence goes on along the minus strand of CM060173.1, from coordinate 85,054,616 downwards.
TTATTAGGAAAATCAATTATATAAATTTATTTATTAAAATTTAGAGAATTAATTAAGGTAAATTAAGAGGAAAATAATAAATAATTTAATTGGAAGAAAATTTGGGTATTTTTCTAATTAGCATGGAGGTTAAGGAAATTTATCTAAAATAGTCTAAACTAAGCAAAAAAGGGATTTATTTAATACTTTCTAAATATTAATATTCTAAATAGCCCAAAAATATTCTAAATAATTTATGCAAAATCCAAAACCCTAAATAAATCCTTTCTTTTCCTTTTTCCCTTTTTCTTTTCCTTCTTTTTCCTTTTTTTCACTCCTCCGCCGAAGTTGGGCCTCGCTCGGCCCAAACCTACCTCTCCTTTCTTCTTCTCGCCCGCGGCCCATCGAGCCCAGCCGCCCGTGGAACAAAACGCTGCGTTTCGACGCTAAAGTCGCCGAAACGCCGCGCAGCGTTAAGTGCCATATCGACCGTTGCCAGCCTTCAACGCGACACTGCGTTTTCCTCCCATAAACCCCAATACCCCGCATTTGACTTATGGATCTTATAACCGTTGCCAAACCGGGCGGTTTCCCCCTGTTTTCTTTTCCTTCTGGACCGCCAGTCCAGGGGTTGTCTTCTTCCCCCCTCCCACGCAGGCCTGCAACCTACCACCTGCCACCTGCCACCTGCCGTCCGACGTCCTCCCCCTGCCATTTACGTCCCTTTCTTCCCCAATTCGACCCAGCACTCCCTCACGCGTCCTGCTTCCCCTTCCTTTTTCCAAAAAACAGCCAAACGTACCCTGCAAATCACAGGGCACGAGACGTTGCCACCATCGGCCGGCCACCTACCGCGCCTACTCTGCGTGCCACCTCCCTTCCCTTCGTCGTTTTCCTTCCCCCCAATTGCCTATAAATACCCCCATCGACAGCCATAACCAATGCTGCAATTTTTACCCCAAAACTCTGCCTCTCTGTCGCCTGAAAAACATACAAGGTTTCCGTAGCGGCCGGTGATCGCCGCCGCCACCGCTGGCCACAAAAAACACCCCTGCACCTTCCTCGACAAAACCAAACCACCGCCGCCCTCCACCCTGCCCTGCACGTGCCGCCATAGTCGTGCGAAGTTCCCTGCTGAAAAATCCCTCCTCTAGTCGCCGCCGCCCCTTACGCCGCCCGTAGCCGCCACCTCCGCCATGTTCCACCCTCCTTCCACATCCCAAAGTAACCTGCAGACCCTCCCCTACCTGCCCATACCCTCCTTACCCCCTGCTTCCTTCTCCACCGGCCTCCACCATTTTCCACCACATTCTTTCTCCTTCGGCCGCCGCGTCCACCACCGTGCGCCGCCGCCCTTCTCACGCCACCACCCTCATTCCACTCCCCTTCATCTATTATTTCTTCCCCCACCTCAAACTTCTTCTTTTCTCCTCCCATCTAACCACCACCTCCATCTTTCCCCCTCTTCTCCTCCTCCACCGCCGCCGCTGTCGCCGCCACGTGCCGCCGCCGGACCACCACTAACCCTAGGTGGTTCTCTACTCATCCAAACCCTAATACCCCTTTTATATAACTGCTACTATTTTCTACCAATATTAATACTATTATTATTATTATTATTATTACTTTCATTATTATTACTATTATTATTATTATCATTATTATCATTATTATTGTCTCCATCATTAATGTTCTTATTTTCTTACTATTACTAACATCCCTTTTAAACCCTAACTTGTATTATACTTAACTTTGGTCTTATTTTTATAATTATTAGTATTAACATTTTTATTATTATTATTTCTATTATCCTTACTATGGTTATTATTATTATTGCTTAACCTTACTTGGTTGTATTATTGTTATTATTATTACTATTATTATTATTATTATTATTACTATTATTATTATTATTATTATACTTAACACATTTATCACTATTGTTAATAATAATACTACTTTTGTTCTTATCTATGTTACTTTACTCAAGCTAGTATATATCATGTGGTTGTTAACTAAGTAGAGTACTTGAACCTTATTACCATACCATTTAACATTAACCCTAACCTCATTACTAGGACACTATTATTAGCTATTACTATTATTACTACTATCACTACCTTATTATTGTAACCAAAAGCATTTGAACCCTTGTATTATTCAAGAATATACAACTATTATCATTATCACCCTTAGGAATAGTTACTTGTAATATTGTGACCTTATAATATTATTATTTCAAATATAACGCCATTAATAGACTTGGCCTTAAAACGCTAGGGTTTCTATCACTAGACATTAGTGTCACTATTTTATTAATACTAACACTATTTTCCTATAGCTAGCATAAACCCTATTACTACAAGATTAGAACTAATGAGTTTAATAAAATAAGTGTAACAATAAGTATCAAAAAATAAATATATTTTGACTACTAATATTTAGTATACTAATTCTAAGGTAAAAACCCTAGTTTTTGTATAATACCCTTTTTAGTAATAAAAACCCTAATCCTAAACTAGAATAAGGGTTTATGGTACTTGCAAGGGAAACTAATACTTAGCTTCTCCCCCTTTTATAGGCAACCCCGGCCAAAGCCCTAAGGAGTTATAGGAGTGTGCTCCAAGTCCGGCGTCGCCTTAGGTAAGGACGTAACTAAGGCCTTTTGTGCGTCTACATGTATTATGTGTTTCGCATGCTGCGTACCCTATATTTATCATTATCAATTATGTTGTGTGTGCATAACATGGAGATGAAGTATGTGTGGTATGTTTACATGGCATGTGTATTATGTATATGTGATGATATGTGTCATGATCCTGTAAGACATGTATTTGAGGGAGTTGATGTGTTATGTGTGGGAGAAATGATTAAAAAGGAGGATGGGGAAGGAGATTGACCAAGGGAGGTGAGTTGATCTAATTATTTAATGAATCATGAGTGAAAGAATAAAATGAGAATTCTAGGGTTCGTGTGGGAGAATCTGATTTATGATTTTTATGATTTTGCACAGGAGAGTTTAATTTATGTTTGTATGGTGGTATTAATGATTGCATGGTGGTATTAATGGATTATGGTGGTATTAGGGTTTGCATGGTGGTATTATGGTTGGTATGGTGGTGATAGGGTTTGCACGGTGGTATTATGGTTGGTATGGTGGTGATAGGGTTTGCATGGTGGTATTAGGGTTTGCATGCTGGTATTATGGTTTACATGGTGGTATTAGGGTTTGTATGGTGGTATTAATGATTGCATGGTGGTATTAATGGCTTATGGTGATATTAGGGTTTGCATGGTGGTATTATGGTTTGTATGGTGGTATTAATGATTGCATGGTGGTATTAATGGCTTATGGTGGTATTAGGGTTTGCATGGTGGTGTTGTGGTTTGTGTGGTGGTATTAATGTTTGTATGGTGGTATTAGGGTTTGCATGGTGGAGTTAGGGTTTTGCATGGGAGTTAATGATTGTATGGGATTTAGGGTTTGTGTGAAAAGTTCGAGAGGTTGCATGGGATGTGTAACGTTTGCGTGAGAGCAAAATTTACGTATGAAAGGTCGATTTGGGATGTAAGGGAGGTAATGCAAGCATTATTTGGGTGTTTAATTGTTTTGGACGGAGAATAGTACGTGGAGTAGTATAAGGGTATGGAGGATACATAAGTAGGGTTTTGGAGTGATTAACTCTGGGTCGTTGTGATTAAGTAGGGTTGGAGTAGCTAATTACGATTTGTTGAGGATAATTAAGGTTTGGGATGGCTAAGTATGGTTGTTATGGTAAAATAGGGTTAAGAGTGGTTAACCACGGTTTGGTATGGACAATTAGGGTTGGTTATGGCTGCTTAGAGTTGTTTGGTGTTATCATGTGTATTATTGATTAAAGTGTAGTTATGAATGTGGAATTTTATTGTTTGTGATGTGTACATCATAAAGAGAATGATTTATGCATATCAATGGTGAAGATCATTTGAATAAGATATGTTAAGACACTAACAACTTATAGAGAAAGATGTTGAGCTGGACCCAGACCGGTCCATCGGCAAATAATAGTGGCAAGGTATGTTACCCTCGTGACCGGTCCACCGACTATAATAGTGGCAGGGCATGGCCCTCATGACTGTTCCACCGGCTATAATAGTGGGGGATTCCGTGCTCAAAAACTAATCAGAATAATGATAAGACATGGGAAAGATACAAATATTTACCGTGGAACACCTTGTGAGTCGGGGCCAGACCGGTCTACCGGCAAATAATAGTGGCAGGGTATGTTACCCTCATGACCGGTCCGCCGGCTATAATAGTGGCAAGGCATGGCCCTCGTGACCATTCCACCGGCTATAATAGTGGGGTTTCCGCACTCACATGGATTATTAAAGAATATGTGTGGAATGAATATATTATTAATGAGAATAAAGAATAAGTCACCAGAAAAGTATTCAAGCCTTATCTAGCGGGTTATCGCATGTTGTCTATATGATTGTGCTATGTATGCTATGTGGTATGATTGTATGTTTGGCCTTAGCGCACCTGTGCCCTTACTCAGTATTGGACCCGTACTGATACTACCGTGATTGAATGGGTCCTGTGATGATCCACCGATGGTGGGGAGCAGACCTCCGATGCAGGTTTTGATCGGTTACTAATTTGGGGTAGAAGGCTTGGCTTGAGTGAGTAGGCGATCCGGATATTGGTCCCTTGGGATCTGTTTTAGTTAGCTATATTTTGTACTACACTTCTTGTTTGAAACCGTACTCTTAAGTTGTAATCTTAACGATATTCTAACTGTTATTGACTCGTGATTTTCGTGAATGGTCTATGTTAACTATAGACCTATGTTTTGATGACTCTTACTTAACGATTGTTTAGTTTAGCCTTAGCACTTAGTATCAGAACTGTAGGAGTGAACCGGTCTGGTACTAAGTGTGGCGGTAATACCCCCAAGTTTATGGTTTTAATTCCTTGCTTCCGCTAAACCTTTTGATTTTAAACAAAATTTTTTCAGTAGTAAATTTGGGGGTGTTACAGTTATGTATCTTGTACTTATCGTTATAACTATTTTATATGTAGCGGAGCTTGGAGTTGAGGTATGCTCATGTGTTATCTTATGGCATGTGTATAATATGTATATGCTATGATTATGATGTGATGTGATGTGATGTGGCCCTTTAGGACATGCATGCTAGGATATGTATTGTGATGATATAATGTGAAAGGATGAAAAGGGAAAATGGAGAAGTAAGTTGACTAAAGGGAAGTAAGTTGACCAAGGAATATGGGATTAACCTAAATATCCCATGATCCATGAGAGGAAGAATAAAAGGGGAGACTTTAGGCAAAATAAAGTTGATGAACTTACATGGGAGAATCTAGGGTTGCATGGGAGAATCTAGGGTTTGTATGGGAGAATCTAGGGTTTTGCACGGGAGTTTTAGGGTTTTGCATGAAAATTTTTTAGGGTTTGCATGGGATGGATAGAGTCTCCATGAGGGTGAACCTTACATATGGAAAGTTGACTTGGGGTGCAAGGAAGGTAATGGAAGAGTTGTGTTGGGTGATTGAAGGCCTTGGGAGAAAAATAGTACGTGGGATAGTATAAGGGTATATAAGAGATTGAGCTAGGGTTTGGGAGGAAACCCTAATCCGAGAAGGTGGTAAAAAGGAAAAATAAATGAGGGTGAGTGGAGTATGAGATGAAGATGGAAGATTATCATGTGAGGGATGAGCATGAGCATCATGGAGAAATAAAAGTGGCAGGTGAGAAATGGAGGGGTGACATGTGGAAAGGAGGATGCTAGGGTTTGGCGTGGCCAGCTAGGGTTTGGTGTGGCCACCTAGGGTTTCACGGTCACACGTGTACTTGGGGAGTAAAGTGAGATGATGAGGGTCAAATCTAAGGGTTGTGATGTGTGGGGTGTTAAAACAGTTTGGGTTGTGTGAGAAGGATAGATCACATAGGCCCAAATTATGGTTTTTGGAAAAAAAAACCCTAGTGTAAGACAGTGAGTGGGCTTGGAGGTGTAAAGTAGGGGGCCTTGACCCACACACTTAGGAGTTGGGGTTATAGTGTGATCTAGGGAAATGAGGTAAGGATGTTGGAGCAAGTTAGGAGGTGTAAGAGTCTCAAGATATGGGACGGGCCCTCTTGGAGGATAAGCGTAGATGGAGTTAGTCATGCATATCTAGGACAAAGTTGTTGAATAAGACACGGTAAAAAATTAATCATGTAATTGAGCCGAGCCCAAACCAATCTACCGGCATAATAGTGGCCAAGTGCGGGGTGCCTTGGAGACCGATCCACTGGCATATAATAGTGGTTAGGTGCATTCTTTCCTATAAGTGACCACTCCACTGGCCATAATAGTAGGGGATCCCGAGCTCAATAAACCAAATCCTAAGTTTGATAAGACATATTAAAGACACTAAGTACTTACAATAGAATACCATGAGAGTTGGGGCTAGACCGGGCCACCGGTGAATAATAGTGGCTAGGAGCATTTTGCCGTGGAGACCGATCCACCGACATATAATATTGGCCAGGTGCGTTTTTCCCTACAAGTGACTGATCCACCGGCTATAATAGTGGGGTTCCCGTACTCGCATGGATTTGATAAAAAAAAACATGATGTGAAATGAGTACCGATCATAGATTAAATAATTAATTTATCCGGACTATAGCTTGGCCTTTATTTATCTGAAATGATTGTATGTTGTTGTGTTATCATGCTTGGATTATGTGCCTTTGTGTATTGGCCTTAGTGCATGGTTACCTTGTGACCACCCTTTTTATGGTTGCTGCTCATTCTCACGAGTAGAGGACCCACCTGCGTTTGTGCAGGTAGGAGATGGTATCTTCGATTCCTACGACACTTACGAGGCATCGGCCGGGGCCGAGAGTTGAGTCTAGATGTGGCCTAGCAATCGATAGCGACTGTTCCTAATTCTATCTTTCATTCATTTTAATTTGTATCTCCTTTATTTTAGCCTTGTTTTATTATATTGTACTTCTTGTTTCTTTGGGAACTTTAATTATGTACTCCTTTGTATTGTAAACTTTTTATACATACTCTGATTCCCATGTTATGAACTTTCTAGTTCTTTTATGAATTCTTAGTTTAAGTATTGACTTAAGTTTGATGATAATCTTTTTTTTTTAGCCTTAGCACTTGGTACTGGAACGGTAGGAGTGAACTGGTCTGGTATTAAGTGTGGCGGTAATATCCCTATAATTCACAGTTTTGTTATTTCACTTCTATTAAACTTTGTTATTAAACGAAATTTTTTAGTAGTGATTTTGGGGGTGTTAATCCATCGACGAGAATAGTGGCCAGAAATATCTTACTTTGAAAGTTGTAACTTGTTACCGTTCCATCGATGAGAATAGTGGAGTCACAAACTCGAGTAAACTAAACCATTAGATGATAATAACCCATGTTAAGACACTAATTACTTACAGTGGAATACCACATGGGTCGGGACCTGTTGTACCTTGATTACCGATCCACCTATGATAATAGTGGCCTGGAGCGTCCTACCTTAGAATTTATACTTTTTTTTACCTTTCTACCAGTTGAGAATAATGGGGTCCCCAAACCCAACGTGAATAAAATCATGAGATGGTTATCAATATACTAATACCATATGTTTGGATAATATTAAATAAGTTAGTGTGATCTACTTATGCATGTATTATCTCTAATTGTGGTCTTATTGATTTCTATGACCTTCTTGACTGTATTGTTACCTTACTCGGTATGAAGTATACTGACCATCCTTATTATGGGTGTCGATCATTCCCACAAGTAGAGACCCCTTTTTAATCTATGTAGGTGGATGATGACTCACTTCATTACATATGATGCTATGATCGGAGATGAGTGATGCTATTATGATCGAGGATGGGGACTAGAGAATGTGTTGTATGGTTGTTGTTTTTAACAAGTTTTCTACATGTTAATTTTCACATGAACATTTATTTATGTATCCATCATTACTTTCAAAAATGAACACCTAACTCTTATCTATGATTTTTTTTTATATTATACTTATGCTACATTTACCATGGGTTGCATTCTGTTCTACCTTATGTTATAAGTGGTATAAGGATGATCTATGGTCAAAATTATACCAATTACGACAGTAACACCCTTCTTATGTTTGAATATTCTTTCATTTAAATAAAAATTTTGCGTAGTAAATTTTGGGAGTATTATAAAGATATAAAAGGAAAATCATGCTAAACACCTATCATACTCATGCTATACAATTATATATACGTGCTCTACCATGTGAATATAATAACAAGTGATTCCACATCTTTGTAGACTTTTCTACTATCCATTTATAGGAGTATCCCATTAGGTCCATTTTTACAATTTTACATGAACCATTAAATTAATTATTTACAAGCTATTATTCCTTTTTTTCTTCCTTTTTCAAGCGATGGATTGATTACCACCCCATGGTCTCACATACTATAGAAGCCTATCCAAACCAAAGTACATAAAGTCCGGCCAAAGTCAAGTAACCGCCAATGGACACGAAGTCTGGTTGAAGTCAAGTAACCACCAATGGACATAAAGTCCAACCAAAACTAATAAACCACCTAGGTGAATAAACCCTTTAGTATCAATACCCACTAGTATATCATTATTATCTAAAGTAGGTAAGGCATCGGGACCTACTAGGATCTCGCCCAAAGGAAAACTGACTCTTGATAGCTAATCAAGGATCAGGTAGTCTAAGCCTATGCACAACTCAATCATTTTTCACTTTAAATGATTGGTGTGCTATTCGCCTGGGTTATGTTATCACATAAGGCCCATTTAACAACCAAGCAACACAACCACCTAAGCATTCCAACTTAACTATTTTTACCTTCCAAATCATGTAGTGGGATATTTATTAATTCTTAGCCAAGTTTAAATCAACCCATTCATACAATCTATTTAGGCCAAGAATCTGGATTACGTCATCCCTTTGTAGAATCATAGCATATACATTATGGTTTTCCATTAAAACCTTCCAAAGGCACTTATTGAGAATACCATGAATTATGAATCATTTAATCCATATAGTAGGTTATTTAATTCATGACAAGATGTGTATTCTCATCATTAAAGAATCATATTATATCATAATATAAATTCTCAAATCATATCGAGTTCAAATGAAATAAAACAACACACTATAGCCGAACTGGTTAATCGGTTTGGGCTAACTAGTTGATTGATTTGGGCTAATTGCTTGATCAATTTGGCTCAACCAAAACATGGAGTTCCCTTGAACTAGTCAATCAATAAAGTCAAACTAGTAGATTGCTCTAATATAAGTCATTCAATTATGATAAACTGTGATGATTTTAAATAGAGAGCAATCAAGGTCAACATAGAATACCCGGTCAATCAGTTTAGTCCAACTAGTCGACTATTCTAAGGACTAATCGATCGGTTTAGTTTAGCTAGTTTATCGGTTTGCTCTTAGACAATACATAATAAACATTTTAAATACTATTAAAGCTCTAATATCCTGCCATATCTAAATCATAACACTGTCAAAGCATAAGACTAATATTTAATATGTTCATATACCGAATCATGCTTCATTTACAAGAAATCAACCCTATTTCTCATGAATCAAGTCTTTTTCTTATAAATATTAAGCACTCTAACATGCATCATTAAAGTACCAAAATCTCATACCTGAATATAAGGATTATAATTTTATAGAGTGCACTAACTCACGTGCTTATTCATGCCACATTTCAAAGATAAGAATGACTTACTTGAATTTTAGCAAAATTTTCCTTCAAAGAGGCAAAACCCTAAATTGAAATATTTCAACTTCCAAAACCTTAAAAACAATATGTTAAAACTTAGAAATCTTCAAATAATCTTTACTAATCAAGAAACTCGAATTAAGATAGAAAAAAAAATTACCACACCTAAGAAAAAATAGAGGAAAGAATCGGCGGGATGTAAAACTCAATATTTTCCTAAATCTAACTCTTTTTTGCTTAAGAATAAAACAAGGAGAAGCTAGAGAAGGATCAGAAGAGTTAATCGAGTTAGAGTGAAAGCTTGAAGTGCAAAAGAATTAGCACAAGTGTTGAGAAGCTTAGGGGAATTTTGGTGACTAAAAAAAATAAGGAAACTAGATGATTAGGGTTATTTATAGCTAATGAATTGGTTAAGGAAAAAGCGAGGTTATTTAATAGATCAAAAATCCTAATTTTATAGTTCAAATATGGGCTGAATAAGTGAATTTATCAAAAATAGGTTAACTTCCATTCTAGAACTCAAATGGTGATTTTATGGATAATGCAGGTCAAGTTAATCCAAAAATAATCAAAGATAAGAAGAGAAATGGAACATCAGCGTGGGAAGCAAGTCTCATAGCCATACAGTGATAGTCTGGAACGAATAATATGTTTAAGAGTCGTACAGAGGAGAGAGAAAGAAGAAGATAAAAGGTGAGGTCATCCTCCCCTTTTTTTTTGTTAAGATTGAACCTTTTAATCTATTCGATGCAAAATTAAAGCCGGATATATGATCAAAAGAGTTAATGATTATTCATGAACAATTGAGAGTTAGATTATCAATATTTCATTTTGATGTAAGAATTTTTTTAGAAAAAGTCAAGCTTAAAAAAATCACCCACCTTGATAAAAACCAGTCGATCGGTTTGGTTAGACCAATCGATTGTTCTACCGACCAGTTGATTGGTTCTTCCAAATCAGTCAATCGATTCTGCTGAACCAAACTTGATGTTGAAAACGACAAACTAATTGATTAGTTCATAGAATAAGTTGACTAGTACGCTAAAAAAACTCATTTTATTCAAAATTTTCAAACTCTTTATTAAATCAAACCTAAACTATAGTTTTAAATTAAGATCAAACATCATCCAAACTTTAATAAATATAAAATTTTCTATTTTATAAATCTTACAAAAATAAGGTATCACAATTATCTCACACACTAATAGCTCGTTTAAATTAGAATGACTCATAGTGAAAATAAATATTAAAATATTATTTAGATAATATTATTTTATTCTAAATAAATCGGGTTATTTGGATTAAAGTAAATGAATGTTAAAAAATAAAATAAACAACATTTATACCTAAAATTCCTTTATAACACATATTAGAGTAAAAATATTTTTATTTAATTAGTTAAAAAATTATTAGTTTCCCTTCACCCTTATGAATCCAAATTAAAGATTTATAAAAATAAAATTTAACCTCCGTTAACTTTAATACTTTTTTTATATTTTTATATCTTAATAAAATAAATAAATATAAATTAAACCACAGAGTAAAAAGTCCCCGGGGTACGATTTCTCATTATTAGGAGTTCGCTGGGATGCGAAACTTACAATACGTTCCACAACCCTAACGAAAAACCTTTCTGCGCCAAAAATCACACACAACATCGAATTGAAATATCGGTTAATAAATAGGACTAAAAACGGAACCAGATGAGATCCAATTCAAAATTCAGGATTAGAAAGATCGAAGTCTAATGCACAATGACGATGATGGAGGAAGAAGAGGAGATACAAGGAGGGAAGAAAGTGATGGTGTTAATCGAGAAAGCGACGAATTCAACGGCGCCGGAAGTTGACCCTCGCCTTCTCAAAGCTATTAAAACAGTTGTTCGTTTTTCCAATGCCGATCTCCGAGTTGCTGCCGAAATCTTAATGGATCTTATGAAGCGACAACATTCTCAGGTGCTCTGTATATTTCTTCTACAAATTTTAATCTCACTTTATTAAATACACAATTATTAAAATTGTTTTTTCTGTAGCTTAATTTGTGTGCGTAATTTAGCGATTCACCAGTTTCAAGTTTTGTAGAGTATGACCAATAATCAGGCTGTGCAAAAAATTCATATTGAGTATCCGAAAAATTCAACCTGCTATTTAAAAATTCGATAAAAAAATATCCATATTTTATTGATCATTTTACCTATATATCATAATATTATATTTTTACAGTTTTAAATTTTATTTATTTTTATAATTTAAAATTTTCTAATAATATTTTATAGTTTTTTAATTAAAAAAATAATATAATTAGATAAGTATAATATAAATATTAACTGATGTATAATGTTTAATTATATTACTCTGTTGCAAAAGGTATTAATATTGATACATTTGTATATGTATCTAAATTCAGTTTATATCCAGCCGTTTTGATATTCAGAATTTAGATATTAAAGGTAAAGGATGCCGAGTGGCTGTGTGAACAATACAATTTTTTGGTTTTACACACCCAAGCCCACTTAAAATTTACATGTCTTCATTCTCTGACATTGGATTGGGCTGAGTTGTGGGTCTTGGATACTTCAGTTCTGAAATCTATTCTGTCTGACTGCCATTTGATCACTCCACTGAAACCAATTGCTGAGGAAATTTAGTTTCTTCCTGTCAAATTCGAGCTCAAAATGGAGCTGTGGGTTATTCTTTTTTAATACTATTATTATCGTTATTTCTACAAGTGTATATTAAGTACTATTATTTAGGTCCTTCTAGATTTTTTTTTCAGTTAGTTGGATTTAATAAGTCAAGTTGGACATGCCAATCTGCAGGTTCGATATCTTACACTCCTGATAATTGATGAAATATTCATGAGATCAAAGCTATTCAGAACTCTTATCACCGAGAATTTGGATCAACTATTGAGTTTAAGCATTGGCTTTAGAAGAAATCAGCCATTACCTGCTCCTCTGTCCGTTGCGACTGTTCTCCGTACAAAAGCGATTGAATTCTTGGAGAAATGGAACACTACATTTGGGATCCATTACAGACAACTCAGGCTAGGATTTAACTACCTCAAAAACACGCTTCGGTATCAATTTCCTAATCTTCAAGCAAATGCTGCTCGTACTCAGCAAGAGAGAAGAGAGAGGGAGATAAGGACTGGGGAGATTCTAAGAAGCAAGTTAGAAACATTGAGGGAAAACTTCTCTTCAATAAAGGGCGAGATCAAGTCGACCATTGATGAGATTGATGAGTGCTTGGAGATTGTGCGAACTAAAGATGATGGGAGCTGGAGACAATTGGATAATAATGATGGTGATGAAGATTATGGAGAGATTCGTAATCCAGAGCTGAAGCAGATTCGCGCTAATGCGTTGATAGAGGCAGAGAAGGTTCAAGAGAACAATGACAACAAGGTGGTTTTTGATGCGTTAAGGGAGCAGTACAAGCTCCTTGTCAGCAAGCATTTGGTAACAGTTCAACAGTGGCTATCTGTTCTCACCAGAGTTGAAGTCGAGGACAACAGGTTTCGCGTCTCTTCCCTGAAAGAGTTTATTTCTATCCGAAACCATATCCATGCAGCGAAGAAGAAATGTGAAGATTCAGGTTGTGCTCTCCTGGACACAAAAGCTGATGACGAGGATGATGATATTTGGGAGGAAGGTAAGATTGGAATGGCTGAAAACAGTGTTTCTCCTAAGGCCAACAAACATAATGAAGATCATGGCACAACATCAACCTCTAATAAGGTGTCAAATAAAGAACATCTTTATAAGAAGGGTTCAAACGGGGAAGACAAGGTGGACCATGAAAATATTCGTGTAGACGCAAACCCTTTGAGGGGCAAGCTTTTAGCTGAGGCTCCAGTCCTGAGATGGGGTCCATCCTTGGATGACTGGGGTAGAAAGAGGGATGTGCTGGCTAACCAGAGAGGGATGGAGCTGGACGGCCACTGGGGTCGGATAGATTATGATGCAGTCATTCCAGCAGAGAAAATTGCAGAGTTGAGTGTTCAGGCAACTGTTTACAAGGAAGAGCAGGTTGAGATTCAACCATGTCGTGCTCCTTTGAGCAAGGGAGGGCTTTGTCAGAGACGAGATTTGAGGGTATGTCCATTTCATGGTCCCATCATACCTCGTGATGATGAAGGAAACCCCATCTCTCTTCAGGGTGTTGGAAGAAAACCTGCTGAAACCATTGATGAGGCAGGGCTGTCAACTATTGAAGGCTCTTTGACAAAAGAAATGAGCCTTGACAACGACTCTCAGGTTAGTCTCGTGGAGAAATTGGCAAAGCAAGCTATGAAAAATGTGCGCAGGAAAGATAGAGAGGAAATAAACAAGAGAGAAATCTATAAGCAGTCTCTCAAGCGAGCAAAACTCGCCAAAGTTCGACAGCACAATGAAGCAGTTCTAAGACAGGCCGCAATAGCATCTACCTCAATGTCAGCATCAATTAGTGAATACGTGGATGCAAATGATGGTCAAGGGAGATCTGCAACAAGAAACAAGAAGCCAACCCTTTCGTCAATGTTGCATAAGAAGGTTACTACAAAAGATAGGTTAGCTCAAAGGCTGTTGAGTACTCGGGCAAGAGATGCAACTATTAGGCAGTTGAGTCAGGGCGAGGATGCGAATTATAGAGAAGCATTTGCAAACCAGTGGTGACAGTGACAAAGACTTCCTTCGGCAGATGCTGATGATTATGAAGAAATCTTGAAGCTACACAGATGCCTAAAAGGTTGACTATATTGGGTTCAATTTTAGCCTCTGTTTTTGCCAGGCTATAGAAGTTCGAGTTTGGTCACCTCTTCAGTGTACCTTTTAGTGATGAGCAGTCTTAGAGTTCATGTGCGAGCAATTGACAATTTCATTCTAGTTATTATGATCCTGCATGTTTCATCTGCCTTCCGCAGGATTGAAATGAAGCTAGAATTGTTGTTGTGCCCATCTTTTACATCCAAAGTTGGTGTATCATCCGTTTTTATCTGGATTAGTGTTGTTAGGGATTGTTTGGTACATAAATGTAAACTTTCTCTAAGTTATACTTATATAGAAATAACTTGCTAGAAAATTCTTATTTGGAAGTAATATAATTTTATGTTTGGCTTACTATTATACCACCTAGGCAGTAATAGTATTTTATATTTGATTTACTATTATACTACCTAAGAAGTAGTATATAAATTATAATAGTGTTTCTTTATAATGAATATAATTATTTTTTACTTAAAAAATGAGACTAAAAAAGTAAATATCTAACCATGGGGTACAATTTGTATCTATCTAAGTAGGAAGTGTATATAAAATGAGGTAAAAAGAAAGTAGGTTTTACTTTTGACTCATACCTTTTATTCAACAAACAAATCAACTTTTATTTCGTTAATAATACTTATTTTCTTTATTTACTTCCAACCGAACAATACGTTAATTTGTAAAGATTTGTTGGCTCCTGTGTTCCTGTAATAGATTGTTTTATTAATCGAATGTAATAAAAAGCCAACGAAGTTCAATGATTTACTAGCTTACCATCGAAGAAAAATGCATCAAGGCATGTTAGAAATCTGCCCCTTTACTTCGTGGTAGCACATGCCACGCCCCCCCCCCCACACACACACAAAGTCTTTATCGTAAGTCATAAAAGGCAAACCAGCTGGGGCATTATTCGTTGAAAGACCTTTGAAACGTATGCAATTTTCTTTACCGGCCTCCTTTGCTTGGTGGTGGGTGGCCCTGTACTCCGACCCGAGTGACCTCCAATCCATTGTATTTGTACTGCTTTTTGTGCCGTCCTCCATTATCTTTATATTTACTGGTCTTCTCTGTAGGAATGATTACAATAGGAAGGAAGATAATCTTAAGCTGCTAATGACAGTGAAAAAGGGAAAGCTCCACAAATTGGATAATACATATGAATATCGTCATTGTTTCTTAGAGGGTCTAGCTGAGTAATGGTAATGATGAACCTCCCTTGCCTTAATTATTTTATGGAGCATAGAGCACTATGGACTATAATTCGTCTTTTTCTTTTTACTAATACCTTACTTTGCTTGTTCTTGTCAAACAATCAAGGTCGAATTATTTATGTGTCGAACGTAGGAATAGAAAATATACTCTTCTAGTTATTATGATCGGATTTTGTATTTAAGACTTGCACAATATTATTATTATTATATGCTCCAAAGTAATCTCTTCTACGGACATTATTCGATGAACTAGAAAGATAGGCAACTCATGCAGGAGTGTCATGTACATATACTGTAAATTGTTTGTGGAATGAAAGTAAAGAATAATAAGGTAAACAGTGAAATTTTGTTGATTAACCATTAAGCTATGAATATATCCTAATGTATTCGGTATTAAAAATAAGAATCGTATAATTTATAAAAGATTTTGCTATAGATAAATTGATTTAGAATATGTCAGTTTGGTATGATTAAACAAGATAAAAAATTAATATTTATTTAAAATTTATTTAATGGTTGATTTTCTTTTAAGTATTTGATCGAAACTAATTATACCATTTTTCTGGTGGAAAATAAAACTTTATATCAAAAAACATATTTATATCTGTTTGTAAATAAACCCAACTATATTATTAGGATAAATTAAGAAAAAAATACTAGAAATTAACTAGCACTCTTTCTTTTTTTTTTTGACTTTTCTAACTTTCCTTTATTTTTATTAGTATGAAAATTATTTATCAAGGTAAGCACCTTTATAAGAAAATAAATAAATAATGCTTTTCTTGAAGTTTAGCACATATATAAACCCTTTCATTTTTTTTTCTTTTTGTTATATCTCATCAAAGCAAACAAACACAAAACACCAAACCATATTATATACCGAAGATAGGGACACGCACATAAGCACGAGCAAACACTCAAATTCAAATATATAGCCACAACAAGCAATCCTGTATTCCTGTTCCCGTTTCCAGCTAAACCCTGATTTATTTTAACAACTTCGGTACTGTTGTAATTTTATTGGCTCTAACGTTAACCACCATGATTTAATTTATATGGACAATAATTAAGGCAGTTAGTAAAGTTTTTCTCTTATAGTGTAGAGAATAAAACTTTTTGCATTTGTAATACAATCATTAATTAGTAATGTTTCCGTATTTGATTAGTAGTTAAAACTGTTCCTTTTTTTAAATACAATCATTATTTAGTAATATTTCCGTAAGTAATTAATAATTAAATACTAGAAAAACGCCGACGACACATTTGTCATCAATTACTGGAATCATGTTTCTGCTTTTCTTTTCAAAGTCCTTACCTAATCTCCGTCTGCCTTCACCGCTCCCCTCATTTCCAGTTATAATTGGTCACCCTTTCATTTATCAATAACAATCTAATAGTACTACACTATTTCCCAATTCCCTCTCTATAATTCCAAATTCAACCCATCGTAGGCCCAAAACCAGGCCCGCATAGTGGAACGGTACCTGCTATGAGATTTCGGCTTGTACTGCTGTAATGGAGATTCTCTCCCATCTATCTCTCCTTTCCCATGTCTTCTCTGCAGAAATCTGAACTCAGGAGTGAGAATAAGTTCCAGAGGAATCGAACCCGCTTCAGAAAAGCCGTGGGGAGTATATGTTGATTTGAAAAGTTTTTTCTGGGTATTTGCGCTCTTCTGACAATTTCAACTGTGAGAGGATGGATTTGGATAGCATTGAATGCGTTTCTTCGTTAGACATGGATGAGGATGAGATTGATCAACAGCGTCATCCTCTTCATCCTCATCACCAGTTCGCATCAAAGCCTCATAGTAACAGTAATGTTATAATCAATCCCACAATTCATCCGGCTACCAGTGTTCATGAGCTGCTTGAGTGTCCTGTTTGTACCAATTCCATGTACCCACCCATCCATCAGGTTTGTCTCCTCACCAATTTTTATTTATTTATTTATTATTATTATTATTTTAACTTGAATTTGGTAGATTTCATGTTTTCCTGTTTTTTTCCCCGTGTTTGTGGAGGAGTGGACTTTTTAAAATAGGGTACTTCATTTGTTGAGTTTCTTGTGAGATTCCCAAGATCTGGTGATCTTAGTTTGTTGTTTTCGTTTCTTGAGGGTTCTAGAAGCGACCTTCGCCTCTTTTCTGGAGTGTTTTGCTGCCATATATGAAGTGATTTGGATTTGGTATGCCATCGGACAATTGTAACCAGTTAATCAAAACTATTTGTTATATTGTGCTTCCGTCATTTAGTTGATGAATTTGTCTGTGTACTGTTTAGTCCGTGTAGGCTTCCGTCATTTACTACGCTGTTATAATTAGGTTCACTTAGCTTCCGACGGAGACAGCCGCCTACTTTGCCAATTGTTGGGGCCTCTGGAATTGGACTAATTCTTTGTTGTGAAAGCTGGAGTACAAAATATATCACGGTTTGAGCGGGCTAGACCTGATGTTGAAGCTTGAAGCTTTTATTCTGGTTGTATGAGGAGAATTCCCTTCACTCAGTCATCCAAGGAAGAGCCTTTATAGTTTATACTGGTCCTGTCCTTTTAGTAGCCTTTTTAGTCTAAAAATTCATGGTTGGCAGTTATGCAATACCAGCAAGCAATAAAACCGCGGTTACGATCGCGATTGCGGTTGCGGTCGCGGCGTTGCGGTATCGGGGTGTCGCGAATGATATTTTATATGTCGCGGTATGATTTTTTAATTTTTTTTCACAACAAATACTGACAGATATCGGTAAACATCGGCCAATATCGGTAAATAACAGCAAAATATCGGTAAATATCAGCTAATATCGTAAAAATATCGGCTGATATCCAAAATTTCGCCGATATTGCGGTGATAAATATGTGATTTTCTGAAATGACTACAATTTCGGAATTTTGTGTTGCGGTTGACCCGAAAACCGCAAAATTGTGGCTGATATGCAATTGCGGTACCGATATTTTATTGTATGAATACCAGACAAAGGTAACTGAATTGTACATTATAGATGCATGAATGAATATAGTTGTGAATGGCAACACCACACGATCAGGTTTTCGGGAAAGATTTACTTTTCTATCTTCAGCTATCATCTCAGACTACCTAGGCTACATGAATGCTAAATCATCACCAATATGGTACGTTATCAAATGGAAATAGTAACAGTAAGCCAAAATAGAATTTAGTGTAATGCTTGGTCTGAGCCTATAAGTTGGCATTCTCAACTGTCTATGTATAAAGCTAATGCTTCAGCATTCATAATTGACATGACTTGATTTTCTATTTGTTGAACCTCATATCAATTGGCAAAGGGAATGGGATTTGTTGAGGCCTGAAGCTGTGATAGACCCATCATCAGATACACGTATGTTAGGAGGGGAAAAAAGGACTGAGTAGTGGACCGGGAGGAAAATGAGCTAACAGGGGCTGGTTGATCTTTTGGGTCGTTGTTAGGAGGGATTTTTCTGTCTTTTAGCAGGTCAGGTTTTTATTTAGAATCTTTTAAGAATTGTTGAGTCACTCTGTTTTCTCTTGAATTGAGTCGTTGCTATTGGAGTCTGTTTTTCCTATTTAAGAGAAGGAAAGGGGAATCGGTTAATGGGGGAATATATCGGATGTAGGAGGGGAGGTGGCCAGAGCCTTGAATGTCTGGCAGCTCTATTATATCATAACTCTAATACTATCCTTTCCTTTCTCAACTCTTGTTTTTTCCTCTTCTCCTCTATTGCTATTATAGTAACCATTGTTTGAGCTGTGAATGTTGTTCGTTGATTGGGGGATTCTCCTAACAATTTGGTATCAAAGCCGTTTGTGATTGGGAAGAATGGATCAAAAGAAAATGGAGGTAGTAGAAGGACGAATGAGCACTTTGGAAGAGAAAGGAGGTGTATTGGCAAGGTATGAGAAAGGAGGTCCAGGATTATGTTGCAGGATGTGTGGTATGCCAACAAAATAAATACTAGACCTTGAGACCAACAGGATTGCTCCAACCCTGCGAATGCCCCAGTGGGTCTAGGAGGACATATTCATAGATTTTATCGAGGGGCTGCCCATTTTAGAAGGTTATGATTGTATAATTGTTGTAATGGATCGTTTAACCAAGTATGCCCATTTTATTCCTTCAAGACATCCATTTACGGCATGTACAGTGGCAGTTGTGTTCATGAAGAAAGTAGTAGGTCTGCAGGGTGTTCCCCAATCCATAGTGTCAGACTGGGATAAGGTGATCATGAGTAATTTTTGGAAGGAAATGTTGAAGTTACAAGGCACGAAGCTCCGGTTTATTTCAGCATATCACCCCCAAATAGACGGCCAAATGAATATGGTAAATCTCATTTTGGAGACCTACCTATGTTGTTTTGCTGGTGACAAACCCAATCTGTGGGCAAAATGGATTCCGTGGGCAGAATTTTGGTATAAGACTTCCTATGACTGTGCCATTCAGACCATCCCCTTCATGGCTTTATATGGTTGAAAACCCCCTTCACTATTACGTTATGAGCCTGGGAGTACTCCTTTTGCAGCGATGGATCAAGAGTTGCTAGAGAGGGATGCAATTCTAGCTGAGTTGAAACACCCCCTCCAACGAGCACAATTAAGAATGAAACGTTAAGCTGACAAGAAGAAAAGAGAGTAGGTGTTTCAGTGGGATATTGGTATTTTTGAAGCCTAAGCCATACCACCACCGATATCTGGCTAGGCGTCGATACAATTAAATATCGATCTCGATATGCAATATCGGTCGATCTTTATTGGATTTTGGGTCAGCTGATATGAGAAATTGGCGATATGTGACGGATTTAGAATTTCACGTATTTACCGGCAATCTATCGATATTTGCCAATATTTTACCAATATTTGTTGATATTTACTGGTATTTGTTAATATTTATTGTGAAAACAAATAAAAAAATCATGCCATGACAACCGCAATGTATAAAATATTGTTCGCGACACTCCGATACCACAATATCGCGATTGTGACCACGATTTTATTGCTTGTAGGCTCCTAAATGAAAAACTTGCCCCGAGATACTTTGGTCTATACCAAGTGGAGGCCAAGATTGGGGAGGTTGCATATTGCCTTTGGTTACCAGAAAATGCCTCCATTCACCTTGTCTTTCACGTGTCATTACTCGAGGAAACAATAGATGAAGGAAGTTAGGCCCAACCCTTTACCCCAATTTTGTCCTCTGATTGAGAATGGATGGTCAAACTTGAAGGTGTGTTGGACTTGCGTGACAATTCAGAAGGAATTATGGAAGCCCTTATTAGGTGAAGGGGGTTACCAGAGTTCGAGTCATCTTGAGAGGAATTTGACTTCATCAACCAACAGTTTCCTGTATTTCACTTTGAGGACAAGGTGAAGATTCGAGGTGGGAGTAATGATAAACCCATCATCATACTTGTATATTAGGAGGGGGAAAAAAGGGCTGAGTAGTGGGCCAGGAGAAAAATGAGCTAACAGGGGCTAGTCGATCCTTTGGTTCATTTTTAGGAGGGATTTTTATGTCTTTTAGCAGTCAGGTTGTTATTTAGAATCTTTTAAGAATTGTTGAGTTACTCTTTTTTTTTTTTTTTTTTTTTTTTGTTGTTGAATTGAGTTGTAGCTGTTGGAGTCTGTGTTTTTCCTATTTAAGAGAAGGAAAGGGAAATTGGTTAAAGGGGGAACGTATTGGATATAGGAGGGGAGGTGACCAGAGCCTCGAATGTCTGGCAGCCCTGTTATATCAGAACTCTAATGGTATCATTTCCTTTCTCAACTCTGTTTTTTCCTCTTCTCATCTATTGCTATTCTAGTAACCACTGTTCCAGCTGTGAATATTGTTCTTTGATTAGGGGATTCTCCTAACATGCTGCAAAGCGCCCACATTAGTGTGGTGAATTCTTACTTTATGACAAGGTGCACTTTTAATGCACTCTTACTACCTTCTGAAATCATTATTGTCCTAAAGATTTCTTCCTTGTTGACAAAGCAGAGTGGAATCAGTTGAGATTAATTGAAAATAAGGTGTTGTCACTCATAATAGATGACTTCAATTAACGAACATGGAAGAAGCAGGAATAGGTGAATATCTGTACATGTAGCTTGCAGTCTAACTCAATAAAAAAAAAAATTTGAATGTGAAGTTCCTAAAAGCAGAAGCAATTTAACAGTTCTTTTGCCTTTTGGACTAGACTATTTTATGTGAGGGCAGTAGCATGTTACTCTTTTCTATGAGGTGACTGACCCTTGTAACTTATTTTTGTTTGTACTGGGAAACAAACCCTCCCTGCCTGGCTTTTTTCTCTATCAATTGAAGATACTCTTCTTGTGCCTGTCTAGGTCCATGAGCATGTTTTTTAATTTTTAATTTTTTATTTTTTTTTCCTCTTTTCTGTTTGCTTGTGGCGTGACATTCAATTTAGTCTGCCTCCATACACTGACCTCTTTGGTTGTTGACATCACCTATTAATTGTTATTAATCTATTATTTCAACTCTTACATAGCTGCTCAAATGTAATTTAAAACCTTGCTCATTGTTACTTGATCAAGAGCTGTCTCTTTTCCTACTTGAGACCTTGCTATGATGGTTACTGATAATGCCAGTATATTTTAGGTATATTGTTTGCATGTCTTATGTTTGTTTAGAACAATACTGTGTCTGTTAGTACCATGCTGCCACATATTTGCTCCGATTATCAAGCTAGATGGTACCAAGTGAGCCACTTTTAGAAGAAAATTTCTTTGTTTATCGGTAATATGTTTTTCAGTTGTATGTATCTTTATTGGCCATTTGGATAAGTCTGGAAAAAGGACTTAGTAATAAAGCTTTAAATATGAATGCTATAAGAATAACTCACAACAAGAAAGCTGATTAACTATAAATTGTGGAGATATGTAATAACGAAGCCAAAAGGTGGTCACAACATGAATTAGTAAATCTCACACTCGTAAAGGTGAACATACTCTAAACCGATCCTGAAGTTATTTCTATTTAGGAAAGTCACACTCTAAACCCTTGCTAGTTTCTGCTATGAAAAATTTGCAACAACTATTTGTTCCTCAAAATATTCCATTTTGATCCTTATCTAAATTGTGATCTCACCCTCGTAAATTTCTGAATTGGTGAATCGTGACTGACACCCCAAGTTCTTCCCTTATCAGCAATTCAGCACTCTTCTTTATCTCCATCCTCATCTTCCTCTTATCAAATTTAATTTTTCAAAAAATCTCAATGTAGCTGGTATGCCAACTCAAATTAATCACCAATTCAACCCAGCACCTCTAAGGTCATATCAGGCAAAGTTTAGAATTAGTTAAACAGCCCCAAAATGTAGCAGATCAAAAGATGAAAAATAATAAAACCCCATGTGTGGAGGGACAAGAAAGAGAATTGGGGGTGAATTGTGAAGGAGGAGAAAAATGCATTCAAGTGGTTTATTGTGGAGGATATCTAGTGGAAGTATGGTGGTGGTTGTGTAGCTACAGCTGGTGGCAGTGTCTTCTCTATTTTCATCACTAGTTTTCATCTCTGTTTACAATGTAGAAAAGTGAAGAGGAAAATCTGGTAGTGTGAGGAGAATGAGGGCGTGACTTCATGAAATTAATTAGCGTATTTCAAGTTTCATTTGCGGAAAACAATGGAAACTGAAATAAATTTGTTCTTTATGAGTGGTATCCGCTATTTCTAAATAAGAGCGAGTTATGCTACTATTTGTCATTTCATCCATTCTAGATCAGAAAATGGGAGGTGGTACTTTGCTAACAGAAGTAACTTACAGCCCATTAGTGGTTTACTGCTTATCCTCACCCCTCTCACAAACCTTGTTGATCATATATTTTTAGAGCCATCTGGAAGGAAAATACATAATACTGGACATGCTTAACTACCAACTTCCTGCAGAAAGAATTTATTAAAGTTGACCTTTCTCTTGTGAACATTTTGTCAGATGACCCTAAGATCATTAGTCATCACTTTGTTTCTGCTGAGAAATTTCGGTCAACTACATAGCTGCTCCCATTCTTCTTGACTGCTGGACAGGGAATGGCGGAACAAGTCCAAAGAATGCAGTCCGTTTATATATCTCTGCCTTCAGACTGGTTATCTGGTTAAGATAAATTTGCACCTATTTCTGAACTCAGATGATCAATATCTCACAATGTGGAGTTTTGAAGAGAAAGCAAGAACTAAGAAGTAAGCATTAATTGTTGTTTGGCTTTTGAATGGTGTGGGCCAGAAATAATGAACAGATGATATAATTAATGATTTATGGTATAAAGGAGCTGCAGGATCATGCTTTTCTATCTCCATATATTCCAGTGGATGCGCCAACTGCCATGTCCACATGTAGCTTTTGAATTTCTAGTGTTCTTACTTGCTATCTGCAATAAGGCCCTCGATGAAGTATTGACTTCTATCTAATTAGAAATGTAAACAGCTGAGGTGTATATATATATATATATATATATCTAATCTGAAATCTACATAATATTGTTGAATGAAGGAATACACAGACTGTTCCCATGTATCTGCCAACACCTTCAAGTCATTTTCATAATTGAGGACGCAGGAATAATGCTGGTTCTATCGTGAGGAGAGTATAATAGCTGTGCCGTCCATATTCATTCTTTTTTTGTCCTTTTTCCACTTTTAGGTTCAGGATTTTTTGTACCTATGAGTTAGGATCATCATCTTCTCTCTCTCTCTCTCTCTCTCTCTTTTCCCCCTTTTGGAATATCCTTCCTTGACTTTATAGTGGTTTTCATGTGCAGATGTTGTCAGCTAACTTTTGTGTGCATTCTTGGTGGTTGTGGTATCTTTCTAGGCATTCAGCAAGAGCATTAAATGTCATATATATATGTGTAGTTTCATCAACAATGCTATCTTGTAGAAAGTCATCTTACATTAGTTTTTCTGATTTCCTTGTTAGTGATGTCGCATGTGCTACTTGTTAGTCATCCCAGGAGTCATATTTATATCCAAGAGTCAGTTTTCCAGTCATGGGAACATTAATGATGATGTTTGTTGACCACCCGGAATCTATAATCTTTCTATGGTGTTGAAATTAAACTTCCTTGCCAACTCCATTGTATCTGTTCTCTTGGATCTCCTATTGTACCCGTAGTTTCTCACATCTTGCCTGCCTGGGCATAGTTGAAATATATGCATCTTTCAATTTATGCAGACCCTTGGTTGTAGATTCTACGTCCAATTTGCCTCACCAGTTATTTTTTGCCAAAATATTGTGTTGATGGAGGTCCTGAAGCTTTTGGTTTGTATTATGCAGTGCCACAATGGACATACACTTTGTTCAACTTGTAAAACACGTGTGCACAATCGATGCCCGACTTGTCGACAAGAGTTGGGTGATATAAGGTGTCTGGCATTGGAGAAGGTGGCTGAATCACTTGAACTACCTTGCAAATACTTTTCCCTTGGATGCCCAGAGATCTTCCCCTACTACAGCAAAGTTAAACATGAGACTATATGTAACTTCAGGCCATACAATTGCCCGTACGCTGGATCAGAGTGTTCTGTTGTTGGGGACATTCCATACCTCGTGGCACATCTGAGGGATGATCACAAGGTGGACATGCATTCTGGATGCACATTCAACCATCGTTATGTAAAGTCTAATCCACGTGAAGTGGAAAATGCAACATGGATGCTGACTGTAAGTGTATCTTTCTTCACTCTGTTTACATAAAAGTGCGTGTGAATGGCTGTTTCCTTCCGTATTCTATGCAAATGTGATTTGTGCTTTTCAACTTGAGATACAAGAACATTCTATCACATTTATGTTTCTCAATTTTTGTGAAGTCTTCAGCACTATGCCATTCTGCATTGCTTCAATGTTCAGAAGGCTTATTAATGGTGTAGAGAATGGAGAAAGCATTACATGCATGGTAATGATAAAAATTTATAGGTACTGGACATGTGATTGGTAGGTAAATCCTCAGTTGTGTTTTTCACCCTAAGTTTTCCTATCCTATTTAGTTAGCAACTAGGTGATCATTAACTCGTATTATGGTGAACTTTTGAGGTTGATCTGCAAAGACATCTAACTAGCAACTAGGTGATCACTTGAAATCTTGCTTTCTCATGCTATTGATTTCCTGTTTTGATAAGTCTGGTTTTGGACTTGGTTTAAATTGAAGTTCATAAACCCCCAACATACCAGTTTTCTGATTCTCAAAGCCCGGTTATTGTCAGACCTCAATTTTTCTCCCATTTTTTGAGTTTTCTTCTTTATTTTTGGTAGGGGGGGGGAGCAAGTTTGTTTTACTGGCGTGATACCCAGACGATGACGAATGCCAATTCTGTGTTTTAGGTCTTTCACTGTTTTGGTCAGTACTTCTGTCTCCACTTTGAAGCGTTTCAACTTGGCATGGCACCTGTATATATGGCATTCCTTCGGTTCATGGGGGATGAAATGGAGGCTCGGAATTACAGCTACAGCCTTGAAGTTGGTGGAAATGGCCGAAAACTCATATTTGAGGGCACTCCTAGGAGCGTCAGAGATAGCCACAGGAAGGTTAGGGACAGCCACGATGGCCTTATTATACAGCGCAACATGGCACTGTTTTTCTCTGGTGGTGATAGGAAGGAGCTCAAGTTGAGAGTTACAGGACGGATATGGAAAGAGCAACAGAACCCCGATGGTGGAGCATGCATTCCTAACCTCTGCAGTTGAAGCACAGTTGGATATTTTCAGGCCTCTCTTTTTTCTCAGTCTGTGTCAAAAGTTTGTCTCTACATTTATTAGTAAATAGAGACGATTAAGCTTCTTGCCTAAATCTGTAATGGAAGGCTGAAAAGCCTGAGAGTTGTCAGCTGTGATAAAATATGTTTTTTATTAAATAATTGAGCTTCCTTTCTGCAATGTGGCCTGTATGTACAGTAAGATGGGAGGGATCTTCTACGGAATGAACAGACCAGCTGTTTGACTCTAGAATTTCTTTTTTTCCCACTGTTAAAGGCCAAGACGGCTTACTTTGAAAATTTAACTCATAGTACGTTAGATATGCAACCCGTGTAAGTATCATTCCGAGTGGAATTAGATGGTAAAATAACAGCGTATCTATGGGCAGATGCATTCGCATATTTGGTGATATATTGTTGAACTTAAAATCTTCATGAATGCTGAAGGATAGTATGCAGTTTAGTATGGTGGTTAGGATTTTCTATGGATGATCAGATGATGGTTCATTGAGTGGAGTGACCACAGTTGAAGAGCTGGAGTCGGTTATCACTCTTAACAGTTGTTTCCCGAAGCAAATCAATGACCTGTTAGACAAGCTTTTGATTCTAATAAAGAGAGATGAAGAGTTTGTGACTCATAAATCAAGCACGTTTTTTTGTAATATAACATTAGCTCATGCCTAGAGTTACTTAAAATAACTACTTATTTTAGAAAAAATTTAGCTTAATTGAATCAATGGCATGCTTTGTCGATGTTGTATTTTGAGAATGTCGTTATGTTATATTATTTTAGAAGATTGTTGTGTGATCATTGAAATTTTATGGTAGAGACATTCATTTTATTTTTTAAATTTTTTCTCTTAGAAAGGTCATAAGAACAAGTATAATCTATCACATAGACATACAAAAACCGATAGAGTGAGAATTTATACTTCCGGACCTTTGACACTTAAGATTGAAGCATTGGTCACTAGTTTATGACTTCACCATAGACAATTTCATATTTTCATAATCAAGGGGACTCTAGGGCTACAAATGAATACCAAACTACCGTAGAGAGGCAAGCACAATCCCGGGCAATAAAATCACAATTGCAGTCGTAGTATCGCAAACGATAAATTATGTACCATGGTAGTTGTGGCGTAAATTTTTATTTTTATTTCATAATATACTAAAATTATTATTTATTAATCATTTAAATATAAATATTCAATAAATTAATATTTTATATTATATTAGAAGTATTTGAGTGACTCATTATATGTTAAATTGTTATAATAATCCTAAATTTGTCTTAGAATAAAAAAAAATACATGTTATTTAGTAGTATATATAAAGGTAATAAATAACAATACTTTATTATAATTCAATAATAACTTGGTCCAATATATATATGGTAAACGAATAAGAAAAAATTATCATGCTTGTTTTCTTAATAGATTTAAGAATTTTCAATAAATTGTTGATTTATTGACAAATTCCGGTTTATCAATGATATTTTTTTATTTATTAACCAATAAATATAAAATTTCAAAACCTTAGTGCATCTATAATTTTGTGTCGCAACAACGCTATTTAATTGTATATAAAATCCATAATATCCACACCTAGAAGAAGAGGGATGTATCTTATAGTACAATATATATATATCTAGAATAGAAAATCACTCCTAATGTAAATCTAGCATCAATAATTATCATAAGTTACTTTTGTTTTACAAAAGTTGGAAAATTTTCTACTATTCAATTCATCTAAGTTTAAAACACATTGCTTTCTACTCATTATCATTTTCCTTTTTATGATTTATGGGTGGAATAGCTTTTCTCAAGTGGGGACTAGTTCTGAAAAACTAGAAATTATTGTTACCGATATTTTGTGTTACAACTAAGGAAATAAGTAACAAACACGTCTCACAAGTTCACTGCCACTACAACCATCACCTACGACCACCTTTACCACTACGATCATTATCACCGCCACCACCATCACAATCACCACAAAATTCAGATCCAAAAATTTTAAAATCCAAGATTTCTAAACATACGTAATCAAAATATCTAAAGTTTCTAAAATCTTAATTATTCAGACTTATTTAATCTGAATACTCTACTCTCTTTTTTTTCAACATCTCATTATTTCACTTTAATTTATCTCAAATATAAAAATAAAAAAATCTAAGAGTTTAATAACTGTTATTTGAGGGTGACGAATAATCCGCCTTTAACCTTTCAACTCTAATTGATTGTCCTTTTCCTCAAATATCCGCTTCCAGGTGGAGTCTTAATATCTAAAAACTTTCATATAAGATCAACTTGAAGAAACTCATCTGATAAGGATACAAACAAGGGTTTAACCCATCATATAGTAGTAGGCCGGAAAAAGAAAGAAGAAATCCTTATTAGCGGGTACTTAAGAGAATGCAATCATCCTAATAGTAAGTAACAATAAAAAACAATTTTTATTTTTCATAAACACATGAAAGATTTTTCATAAAATTCCAAGAGGTGGGAATCGGAAGAACTTTCCCACAACCGAAGTTTTAAGCTCTCTTTGGTTTAAGGAAACTGTTGAGAGAGAGAAAAAAAATGAAGATGAATCATTGTTTTTTATTGTTTTTTTTTCTCCGTTGGATTGCCTCAAAATTTATGAGGAAAACAATTCCTTGTGTTTGATTTGATAGAAATGAAATGCTAAAGAAAATTATCGTTCATTATAATTATAAATAAAAATCTTTGTATTAAAAAAATAAAATGAATTAACTGCCATATAACCTACCCAATATGGATTTGAGTCGCAAATTATATTTGTCCACCTGTCTCCTAACGATGAATCATCACAAGGTTTATATTATTTATTTTAAATTAATATAAATTTAAAATTTTATTTCTATATTTAAATTCTTAATTATTACTAATTATATACTTATTATATAATAATAATAATAATAATAACAATTGTTATGATCTAATCTGATTATTAGGTGAGGAAAACATGGTTCAGTTGATGAAGATAGAGATTTTGAGAAGTGGTATTGACCTTCTATATATTTATGAACAGAGAGAAATAGAGGAGTTCGGTGAGGTGAATTCAAGATTTTCTCGGGCTAAATTTTTAGCTGAAGAGATACAGAGCGGGAGGAATCTGCTTTCAAAATACCAAATGTAGTTTTCTCCCTTTATATGTGATCAAGAAGTTGCTCACTACAAGAAATGATAACGCAGAGTTACCGGATTTGAGAAGAAAGATAAAGTCAATGATGGAGAAGTAGAAGAAAGGGAGTGTATTGGTCATCCAAAATCCCGCAGAGCTGCCTACGGTCATGACTGAGAGGTTTCATCTTAATAAGGAGCAAATAATATATAGCATTAGGAAACAAAATGCATCAAATAATGAGCTAGCGCAGTCTGATATCCCTGGCACTCAAGATGAAGAAACTATAGATATGGACGCAAGGTTCTGCAGAATAGGATTATGGCCGGCCAGGCATGCACAAGGAATTGACAAATTTTTGCATTCCTCAACTGAGGTGGTTGAAGAACATACATCTCTTTTAGAGGATGAACAAACAGAAATAAGGTGGAAATGAACAGTCTTTAGCTGAGATAGCATGTAGAAGAGGATGTGAATCATCCAAATGACCTTCAGAATTGTGACCTTAGTGAGGCGGTGTGTGTTGGTGGTGTTATGGAAACAACAAAACCAAAGGAATTGAGAAGTGATGGTGGTCTGAACGCGCTGATGCAGCAGCTTCTTCAGGAAGCAAGAATGTGCAAGCGAATAGTACTTCGAACGGAAGAGGGAAAAAAGATGAGAAAGTCGGCACACTTGTTTCAAGGGCTCGTGAAATCAGTTTGGAATTTGCCTGAATGCAAAGACAATAATAAATGCTCTAGTATATCGACCTCTCTATCCATTCTGGAGAAGAAAGTACCTACAAGGCCAAGGCAAATGTATACTAATAATTAGGGCCATAAATGAGTTGAGCCAAATATCCTATAGAATTGGGATCAACTCGTTTAACTAAATACATCTAAAATAAAGCTTGGATTCAGCTCATTTAATAAAACAAACAAGCCAAACCAAGCCGAGCTTACGAGCCAAAGTTATAAAATAAATTGAGTCTTATTTTTTGGGCTTGGGCTCAGCTCATTTGTACTGAACTTGTAACGAGTAGAGGCGGGCCGAATACGGAGCTAGTTCAGCTCATTTACAACTGTACTGCCAATTAAAAAAGCTAGGTAGTACCTTTCTCAGATACATGGTGAAGCAGTGGCTGAAGGGCATTCTTAACTGGTGTTGCCCAAGAAGTTGATACTTATATCAGGAAATTGAAGGAACCAAGGGAATTCAATACACAGGGGAGCCAGATATCTGTGGAAGATGAATTGAGTGTCTTGCCGTCTCAATACCAGTGGCAAAACTTATCTTGACCCTAATGCATGAGGTTTTGAATGATGGCAGAACTGATCTTGACTCTAATGTATATGGTTTTGAATATTCAGCTCCCAAAGATCATGAATTTCATCCAGGTGATATGAATGTGTTTAATGAAGCTGATCCACACAATAATGTGTAAAATGCAACTGTTCGGTGGCTGGAAAATCAAAAAACAAATGCGGTTTCTCGTATAAGTTTGGTCACACAAAAGTAATTGAATGAAACATTCCAGACTGTTTCAGTTGAGGCATCATATACTATTCTTCCTGCATTCCTTTGCTGAGGAATGTTTCGAGAGAGAAGATGACACCAATGCGATTGTCCAGCCATCGAGTCAGCTGAAAAATGATTTCTTCCTGGTAAAAGCATTCTAATTATTTTTCATCTGGACGGAGAAAATTTTCTTGAAAGACATGTCAACATTTCTCCACAGAGTCGAGGGGAAAACACATTTGAAACTGCAGAAATCTCTCAAGACTGTGAAAGGAGTGAAGGACCTGCAGATATAAAACACAAATCAAATTAGTGGAATTGGTTGGAGAAAGATTTTCATGAATTTGATCCTGTAGTTGAGAAGGTGGTTTTGGTTTTTGACGTAGATAGGAAAGATTTTTATAGGAAGAAATATTTTCCTAAAAATAAAAAATAAATTCTTTCTCTTTTTTGTCTTTTTATCTTTTATTTTTTCTTATCTTATTTGTTAAATACAATTTATCTTATTTATAGTTAGATATAATATACTTCATCTTATTTAGATATGACTCATCTTTTAAGATACCTAGACTATATAAAGAGTTTTAGGCGTGTCATTATTTTCAGTACCGTATAATGAATAATTATCAGAGTAACTTTCCTTTCAATTTCTCAAATTCTATTTCCCGTCTCCATTCTAAATTATCAATCTCCTATCCAATTCTTTCAACCTTGCATCAGTTTTACTAACAATTACCTATGGCTAGATAGATAGTAAACCAGGAGTTAGATTTGGGTTCAGAAATCAAGAATAGCAGGCATAAAGAAGTTCACAGAAATTGAGGATCCTGATGATTGCAGAAATATTTGCTATATCAGACACGCTGACATGGAAATGCTTGACAATGGCAGAGTATCTATGTTTCTCAACCCCCAAGGGAGAACTTGAAACAGTTGACCAGATATCACGTCATGTAGAACTTGGATTGCTTCTGCTTCTTTCTCTGTCCACATTTTGTTAGATATTCCTCTGAGCATGTAGACTTGTCACATTTGTGCGTCGTCTGTTTCTTCAACTAGTGCACTATAAGCGAATAGAACATTTTTCTGCACTTGCTTTGGTGTAGGCACAGCACCCTTCATGGCATACACTATCAAGGACATAAAATGCAGTAATGCTAGGACTTGATTCACTTTTCAGCTGGCCAAAGTCAGGAGCTGCATTGTACCCCAAGGACCCACAAAGCAAACACATGAAGGTGGGCAAGGGAAGGTGTTTAAGCTCGGGTTAAAGAGATGATTGCAACAAACTAGGCAATCATCGTCCATTAAAGCTGCTACCCTGCTCCTATGTGGCCTCATGCCCTTAGCATAGTCATAGGCAACTGCAATCCATAAATCATTGTTACATATGGGACTTCCCCTACCTTTGTACTGTTTCAATGACAGTAAGTTTCGGAATCGGAACAGCAAAACCAACTTTTTCTTACAGAGTACAATAATTGATCACAATAAACAAGTGTTCCTCCTGGTATGTCATTGTCATTCAACTTCAGGAGCAATAATTCTCTCTAATCTGATAAATGAACACAAATATGAATACATGAAAAATTAAGACCCCAAAACGCTAACAAATTCTGGAGTTTGGGAATGGAAATAATCATCAAAAGTGGAAAAAATTCCCATTTCTCAAAACTACATTACATGATTACATTAGATAGTTACAGCGACAAATTTTGTTTTTACACTTGCTTACAAATATCATATCCAACCCCCCCCCCAAAATCCCATCCCATCCCATCCATAAGACAAACCAAAAAAAAAAGAGGGAAGAAACTAGAAGAAAATGAGAAGAAAGAGATCAACATCGATAGCCAAGAACAGCGCCATCACTGACCCGAATCAAGACCCTACACTTAGTATTACTCCCCACATGATGAGCAAACACCTTCAAAACCTTGACTCTACCAACTAATTTCATCCTCGTCTCCAATTCCAACGTCCCTCCTCCTCCTGCGGCCACTCCCACACCGCTCACAGCTGCAACATCCCCCATCGCTGCCGGCTGCTGTGAAACGGGAATCGATTTGACGTCAAATCTAGCAGACATATACTGTGTCCGGCCAGGTGCAATCTCACCAGCTGGTATGAACATAAAACCAACTTGATTCCCGGAGTAATAGAGCTGAAGCGAGCTGTCGTAGTGTGAGAAAGAGTAACGGTTAGGGTTACGAACAGCCGCGTATTGGAAGAAAGTGAAATCGACGGTTCCGTTTGAGAGCGAGAATGCTGGGAATTTCATGGATTTGATCGCGATTTTAGGGTCTTGGGGCTTAAAGAGGAAAAAGAAGAGCACAATTGCGATGATCGCGATGAGTAATAGGAAGAAAGTTGCGAGTACGCAGGATGCAAAGTTGGAGGATTTGGCTCTGTGGGTGCGGTGGTAGTAGCGCTGCGGAGGTGGGTGTGATTGCTGCTGTGGTGGATTCATCGACGGCGACGAGGCGGTGTGTTGTGGAGTGAGAGATGGGGAAATGTATTTTAGAGAGAGGAAAAGGAAATCGGTAGTACTATGAACTGTGATAGTGTGAAACTGGGAATTCTAAATTGGTGTTCGTCTGATTTGTAATTTGCTATTAACAATAAAAATAAAATAAAATAAAAGTGGCGTTGCAGTGCGGGGACACAATACTGCAGCGATGGCGACCACAACAGAGTTAGTGTAGAATGTAGACTCAGAAGTGAGTAGGGGATTGTATTTTTTATTTTATTTTGGGGTTGGGTGAGTAGGGGACGCAGGAGAAAAAGGAGTGTGGAAGTTGGTTGTTGCTTTTGGTTTGGTATTGTTTTTTCTGCCCCCGGGGAGGGGGAGGAGGGGGGGGGGGGTTGTTTTGATGCCGCCCAACGTCTTTTGCACGGGAACAGGGACGGGATGGAATAAAACGCAGATACATTATTTTTTAAAAATATAAAAAATGAAGACGGTAAAAAATATTAAAAAAATTATATATTTATATATATATATATTATATATATTTTAAATTATTAAAATTTAGAGAGAAATATAAAAAAATTAAAATTAATTTTTATATTAGTTAATTTTAATTATTAATACTTATTTTTTAATAAAAAAATTAATTAAATAATATTTTTTAATAAAAATATTAATTAAATAATTTTAATATAAATTTTAATCCGAAAACGTTTTTAAAAAGTTTTCAAGACGGAGGACGTTTTAAGGACCGAGGACGGTACCTAATTGCCGTCCCCGTACCTCACTGAACAGAAGTATCCATTTTAAGATGAGTGTGCAAGCAATTTGGTCGGTTGTTGCTTTTGGTTTGGTATTATTTTTCTACCCCGGGAGAGGGGGGATGACTGATTTCAAACTAATAATAAGATACAGTAAATTGGATATATATACAGCCCCGATTTTAGATGGACCAATTGATTTAGGATGTGTGCTTCTTCTTATTTTCTTTTTTTTTCATAAGTTTTTTATTTAAAAAATAATTTTTTATTCAACAAAAATATTTACCTAAATTATTTTTTCTATCGGTAATATTTATCGTTCCTTAGTCTTTTTTACGGACACATTTTATCATTTCCCTAGCCCCTCCAACGACAAATTTTATCGTTTTCCTACCCCGACCTACTAGCAGATTTTGTTGTTTCCTCTTAGTCCGGCACCAACACACTCTACCATTCCCCTGCCCGCCACCAGCATCGTTTCCTCCACCTCCTCTCATATTCAATTATATTTAACCATTCTGAGTAGTCACGTACTTACATGACAATTATTTTGTATACAAAAAATATTTAAGTTTCAAGACAAATAAATATAGCACATATATTATATGGGCACCAAACACACCGTATGTGTACATATAATCGTAAGTTATGGGTAGTATATAAGTATGGATATGAGATAATATTTTATCGAAAACAAATACACTGCTCTATTATTTGTACGGTCTAAAGTTTTATTTAAACTTTTTTCATTTTTAGTCTTAGTCATCAAGACATCGACAAATATGTTTTGATTTAAAATTTTCAAAAAAACCACTTTACTTCTTAGTCATCCAACAAAACTTATACTTTAATTTTTTTTTAAACAAAAAAAAACTCACAACAAATAATGAATTCTGAAGTCTTTCAAACTATGAAAAGTTTGGAACCCTGACAAGCTTTAATGAATTTAGAATCTCGATATACTACGATAATGGGTTCAAAATTCGGACAAACTATAAATACAAACAAATTCTCCAAACATTAATTACACCTTGAGATGTATTATTATTGTAAATTGTGTTGATGGATTTGGTTAGATGCAATTAATACTTCTCCTTATCATATTATTATGCTCAACTCTTTTTATAGGATAAGGAACGTATAAATACATATTTTAGGACCCAAAATTATCAGAGTTTATTTTTTTTATAACGGATCAAATATTCTATTGTCGTGAAGAACTTATAGCATAGATTAAATAAATGGGTAGAAGTCATAGAATGTTTTTGATCATAAAAGGTTCTAGAAAAAAAAAATAGTATAGGATCAAGTAGAGTCTCTTTAGGATGCAAAAAAGGTGGAACATATGTGTGGACTAGACCTATGGATAGTGAAGGTACATATAACACAAGTTCTAAGAAGATTGATCATCCTTTTTTTATTGTTGATGTTGAAAATAATAATAGAAGATGACAAGTAATAGTTAGAAACGAGACACACGATTACAAATTGACGAATTAAGAACAAAGACATGCTGTTATGGGTAAGTTGATAGAAAATAAAGTCAAATTTGTTGATAAGCATATCATAGTTAACGTAAAGTCATGACAAATCATACCGATTATTCATAAACAAGTTGAAGGGCATGTAAGTATGAAAAGGAATATTTATAATGCTAGACAAAAACTTAGGTTCGAAGAAATTGATGGCTAGATAATATTAGAGCATGTTATGAGTATGTTGATTGAAAATTATTATTTTCAATGACATTGGAGTGAATCAGAATCAAATGTAATAAGCGAGCATATATTTGCACATTCCGTTTTTGCTAATATTTTACGTGTATTTTCTTTTATTTTACAAATGGATTGTACGTATAAGACAAATAGATATAGGATGTCCTTACTTAAAATTGTTAGACTAACACCAACACAGTTGAATTTCAACGTTGCATGTACGTACATGTCATCTGAAAAGGAAGAAAATTATTTGTGGGGACTCGAGAAGTTGAAGATCTTAATGGATTCATCTATGCTTCCTACCACCATTATTACCAATAGAAATTTTGCTCTCATTTAATCTATGGAAAGTATTTTTTCCTCTTCAAAACATTTATTATTTATATTTCATGTAAATAAGAATTTGGAGGAAAGGTGTAAGAAAGTCTATGGTCGTTCATCATTCGTACGTTGTTTTATGTCACAATAAAAAAATGTGATACAAGCCACCAATGAAAAAATATATGATGAATGACTCTTATCATTGGAGGAAGATTATAGAAATATGCATAGCCTAATTCTGTACCTAAAGATGGATTGGCTACAACCATATAAATATAAAATATTTTATGCTTTCTTCGGTGACATATTTTATATCTATTAGATTACAGCAAAATAAGTATGGATTATAGTTTATCTTCTAGTATATGTTCTTTTACTTCTTTCAACTAATAAGGTAATATACCAATTTTTGTCAACAAGATTGAAGGTTCTCATGGATCTTTGAAGATGTTTCTAAAGACATCATGAGCTAGCTTCAAAATCGTATTAAAACAACTGCACACGTTCTTAAAAGTGTAACATTACGAGATAAAAGCATCACTTGAGAGGTATCGATTCAATATTCCTCATTTTGCTACCAGTGCCATTTTATGCCAATTTAAGAGGTCATTTCACTTTATATGCAATAGAATTGGTCAACAAAGAGTGTTAAAGGAGTAATAATGCAGGTACTAATGATGATTTATGTGGATGTTATATGCAATGTATTCACGAGATACCATGTACACACGAGATTAATACCTGCATTCATAACCACATGTCAATCCCTATGTTAGCTATTCATCCATTCTGGATGAAACTTGGCATAGATGGGCTCATTAATCTGCGGACACCGCAAGAACCAACAAAGTTTATATCTCATTTACTCCATATTTCCATGGAAGTTATTATGAGCTAGCCACCAACAATACAGAATCACTTGAAGAGAGAGATTTAATATTATTGTTCCCTAGATAACACCTTTCCGGGAGCAATAGTACAATAATATAGGGGTCGCCCAAGGAACTCCACTAGAAGGAAACCATTTAGTTGGGAGTACACAAAACAAAAATCTTCGAGTCGTTTGGGATCAACACAAGTTCAAGGTAGGTCATCTCCAAATCAAAGTCGAGGCCAAAGTATGGCTCAAGAACGGCAATCAACATTTATATCATCGTGCTAATTACTATTTTTATATGTGAGTCAAATAAATTGACATATAATTCTGTATATTAGTACCTAGTATAATGTGTTAGGATATGGGAATTGTGTTTTCAAAGCATTGGAATGTATTATACTAGGAGATGAGGATTAGTGGATTCAGATCCATACTAAATTATATCACGAGATACTAGTTATATGATAATTGAATGAGAATGTATATATATATATGGCACCGTTGATCAATTTATCAATATTATTGCTCCTTAGGAAGGGATAGCTTCGATGACACACTGGATGGAAATTTCAGATATTGGTCATTTTAGTGGAACCCATTGCTGTGTATTGTTTTCATACTACTCGTTGAATGCATGCAATTCATTCCTACCTTTAGTGGCACAGAATGGAATTCAAAGTCCTAAAAATGAAATGACTATGATTTTTTGCAAGACATGAGTCACTATATATCAGTATGTGGATATTTTATGTATTTGTCCATATCAATATTATATCAATGTTAGTTCTTATAATAATTTTTTTGTAGGTATATCTCTTGGATAATTTTTCACTCCCACCACCAAATACAAATTGGAACAAATACCGTGATAGTAGTATTTCAACATGGGATACACTATATTCTTTAAGATTCCAACAATAGTGCTCTTTGGTACATGATGCAAACAAGAACCACATCCTCTATCTTCGAACTTCACTTTGATCTAGAATTGCTATAATTTTTTCGTAGTTCATTTGTATCTGACCATTGAAATGTGTATATGATGAATTCCATTGATTATATGATTTTTACAAGACATGAGTCGCTACATATCGGCATGTGGATACTTTATGTATTTTTTTCCATATCAATATTATATCAATGCTAACTCTTATAATAGTTTTTTTATAGGTATATCTCTTGGACAATTTTCCACTCTTAACAATGCATACAAATTGAAACACATACCGTAATAGCATTGTTTCAACATGAACTACAATATATTCTTCAACATTCCAACAATGGAGTTCTTTCGTACATGATGGCACAGAAGAACCACATCCTCTATCTTCAAACTCGACTTTCATCTAGAATTGTTATAATTTTTTCTTAGTTTATATAACACCTCAAAATTTTAAAACCTAAAATTAAATATTTAACCTTTTACTTGAGATATTTTAATCTTAAATTATTAATTTAATTATTTTGCGAAACTTTGATTTACAAAAATAGATAGAATTATTTAATAAATTAATATAAATATTTTATTATTTGATCTTACTTTTTTTATTTAAATAAATCCCCAAATCCATAATTTTGCCACAATTATTTTCTTAAATTAATACCTTAATTCTTGGATAAACTAATTTAATATTTTTTTCATTAG
The DNA here is from genome assembly GCA_030549775.1 of Tamarix chinensis. Taxonomy (NCBI): domain Eukaryota; kingdom Viridiplantae; phylum Streptophyta; class Magnoliopsida; order Caryophyllales; family Tamaricaceae; genus Tamarix; species Tamarix chinensis. Next base: position 85,015,794 of record CM060173.1, on the reverse strand, counting down.
CCAAATTTAGCCTAATTTCTAACCCTAACTCTAAAAATAATTTTCCTTTTCTTTTTCTCCTTTTCCTTTTTCCTTTTTCCTTTTTACTTCCTTTTCTTTCTTTTCTTTTCTTCCTTATTCCTTAGGCTAGGCCAACCCTTTCTTTTTCTTTCTCTTCTTCTCCCATTAGGCCAGCTGTAATACCCCAAAATTTTGCTTAGCCTAATCTTATATCATTAACACCCTAATTCAATTCTAATCTTAATAAAATCTTATTTTAACCTTAACTAAATTTTTTAATCCCGAAACCTAAACCAAATCTAAAACCTTTGACCAAGATAAACCATAATTTGTAACCCAATCTCAAATCCGCTATACCACTAATCCTATCTATTTTGGCTAATCAAAAGCCATCTAAGCTAATCCCCAACCTTTTCTCTTTTTTTTCCTTTTCTTTCTATTTTTCTTTTCTTTTTCTTCCCCTTTCTCTTGGAAGCTTTGTTGTAAAGCTTGACTTGATTTTTGTAACTTGCATCTTGCAACTTGCACCTGCCTTAACCATCACACCTCTGCAGCCACCATCATCCATCATCCATCCCCCATCTTCTTCCCCTCATGTTGCCTGACTTGCAAGCACACACCATCACCTCCCCTGCCTTCTTTTTCTTTTTTCTTCTTCATGCAATGTACACTAACACTCGCCATCACTATCACCTACGTGCACCACCTGCAATCTTCCTAGCACTCAACCATCATCTCCACTGACATTCCTCATGCTCACCTGCCATCCCCTGCATAGCCCATCACATGCCTCCCTTTGCCATTTTCTTCCCCATTCGCATGCCCATGCCTACACACACACACACACACACACACAATACACACTCTCCTTCCTTCCTCTTTTATTTTGTCTTACTTTTTGCCCATTTTGTGTCCAAAACACTACTTGAGCCCCTCTCTTTTTTCTTCCTTCTTGTTTTCCTCCTCTTCTCTGTCCCATTTTTCCTACCACACCACCATTTACACCACCATCACCACTGTGCAATGCCACTCACCGCCCAACATCAGTGGGCTCACCACCCGAGGTCGCCCCATCCTTCCCCACCACCGCCCCTTTTTCCCTCTTCTTCCTTGTGCTCGTCGCATTTTTATAAAATACACGGCCTCAAGAATGGTCGTGCAACACTAAAATTTCTTATTGTACGCCCATGCAACCCAACACAGCTTGCCCATGCACCTTCTCATGGCATACACACGACTATGTCGCATGCCCATACGAATTATTTGACTTCATCCATTTTACCCAGTGATCAAGCACTGTCGTACCACTTTGTATTGCCTAAACGTGCATAATTCTAACTCTCAACTAGGGTGTGCACGACCGTGCAGCTGGCCATTTCGATTGTGCACCCCTATTTTTACCCCCAAACCTTATCCAAATACCACAAAATCTTTACCATAGCTCAACCATATATTCCACCATACATCCACACAACTCAAGCTTCTATTTGACTCCAAATATTTTCATTCTTACCCTATTTACCTTAATTTCTCACTAGGTTTTACTCTTCGAGCTTAACCATGTATTATTTTATTTTTTATAGGTGATATTATGATGATCCTAGAGGAGGAAGTCTATAATTTATGTGCTTAGAGCCTGATTTCCTAGTTGGTAAGGATACTAATAGATTTTTAGGGTTTTTGTGCTAATTACTTGTATGGATATGTGTATTTCTCATTATATTATTGCTATATGATTTAATGTATGTTGTTGATGATATGTTGTGATTATATGGAATATATGTTTGAAAGGACGTGAGAATGGGTAAGAGGTATGGATATGATTTTGTTATAACAATGTCATATTTGTGGAAAATATATTGTATGGTATGAAATATAGGCCAAATAAGCCATTATAAGTGGAATATGCACATTTAAGAAGTATAATGATAAATGGTGGATTTGGGAAAAATAATGATTGTGGAAGGTTCGAGATTTTATTTATAAAATAAGAGTTGTTGGCTATCCTTAAGGATATTTTAGTCATTATGGGATAATAAGAAAATTTTAGTATTTTATGTATTAGGTGGATTAGAATATGGTCATGATGTCCTAAAAAGTGCTTGGGAGTATTGTTTATCTTCGGTTCTTTAAAAATGAAATAATGGTCTAATTAGGTCATAATAACTTTAAATGATAATATTATTATTCCATGTGTAAAACTCTATAGGCTATTTGAATTATAGATATGTTGCTAATGTGGCCTTAAGAGGATGTTTAATAAAATTGGTAATCATATGAGTCTTATGGGAAGAATTATGATTAGTTATAAAATTAGGGTTTCGATAATTATATAAATAGTACTTTGGATAAGATTATTAATGTATGTGGGTGATGTGAGAGTTAGACCATAAATTACGAGTATAATAATGATGATGATATTCGAGAATGATATATTATAGTTTGTAGTTGAATAATCAATATGGGAGAATGAATGCTATGAGAGTGTAATTAGGGTTTGAGGAGATTGAGGACCTTGACCTACATGATGTGTTTATCTACTTCAATGTGTTTGATGCCTGTGAATCAATTAAGAAGAAGATACTAATCACTTAAAGTGGAAGTGCACTTAAGTAGGCACTACTACAAAATTTATTTTAGATAACGCATAAAAGACAACGGGTCCTAGCTAATGTTGTTGTAAAGTATATTTAACAACAGTTAATATTATACTATCGTTGTTAAATATTGAAAAGTAGAAGCACAGATTAATGGGTTTGATAATTATAATGGTAAAATAGGGAAATAACAAAGGGTTCGTGTGCCGATGTAAATGATATAAAATGACAACAGGTATTTAGTATAACAACAATAGTTTTAAACCCATTGTAAAAGTATAAAATGACAATAGGTATTTAGTATAACAACAACGGTTTTATACCCATTGTAAAAGCTATAAAACAACAACATATATATTGTAGTAAAAAAACGATGTTAAACTCGTTGTGAATAGACAAAACGACAACAGGTAAAGGTAATAACACAATGGTGTTTTAGTCATTCTTATGTGAGCACATAAACAGTATGTAAAACATATACTTCTCACACACGTCCCTTTCCCACACAATTTTTTTCTTCCTTGTGCGTGTGGTGTGAAAATCATCCAAGATCCTCCATACCATGTGCAACCTTCAACTAAAGACATTGGCTCTAGTGATTCAGTTTCTTTGTCGTACTTGTCACCCACACTACTACAAACCCAGACCGCCATCTTCATATACCAGTGATTCAGATTCATTGTCGTCGTGCTTTCCTTTTCTCCATCATCCTCAAGTGCATGTCATCGTCCTCAAGCTATTCTGTTTCTAGGTTCATTCTAGCCAGTCGAGATTCTTTATACATACCTAGGTAATTATCTCTTACGGCATTGCATTCTTAATTTATTTTTTAGACTTAATTAGTTAGGGTTTAATTAATCCGATTTGATTGATAGTGGTGTTTTGATTTACCAAATTGGATTCTTTCACTTGCAATATGTTGTTTTCTATATAAATATTTCTAAGTGAATTTGCTTTGTGTTGCTGGAATAATAAAAATCGTTGTTGTTGGTATAAGTTCAGAACTAGAAGTTATGACTAATGGTTGGTATAAGTCAAGATTCTTTTGTTATTTTCTTCTATCTCGATAAACATTTTGATATATGAATAATATATATAGACAAATCCTCAATGTTTATGTTGATAGCCTTCTGCAATTTTGGTTAAAGTTGAGAAACGAAATTTACTTCTTTGGAAATGGGGTTTTTGTTTGTTGCATCGCTACTGACTGGCCAAAGATCAATACTTTTCCTCGATGGGTCAAAAATGTATTTGTTATTGCCAAATAATGAATGTGGATGTTTTTGTATTATTATTTTATGGCCACCTCCTTCTATCCTACATATTTTGTTTACTAAAAGCTCCATAGTTTCATTTTTTGAATGACTGTTCGAAGATGTTAAGTTTTTTCTTTTATCGAGGTGGTTTATAGGTGTGACTGTTGGATGGAAATACTTCTCTTGATGTGAGCCTTCTCTATTGTAGTTGTTGCTTTTTTATTCTGGAACTGCTTTGATTGTTGTGATTGGTTATTACGTAATTGCATTCTACTTTAAAAAAATGAAAGTACAAACATGGCTTAGGATTATGATTTTGTCCTTTATCGGTAACTCTTGGGCATACATCATATTTATTGCTTCATGGTGGAAAATTGATCATATATATTTATGTTTGGAAGACAAAGGAAGGTTAAACCTTATTGAAGAACTTTGTGTTGCTATACTGATTCATACCCTAAAGTACTCCTATTTTGTTGCACTAAATTGTGGGCGATTGTTGTAAGTAGATCACTTTGAGCAACCATATGAATTGTGGGCATTTAAAACATTTGTCTTTCTGTTTCATTAAGCTTATACTACTAATGTTTTGAACAAAATTTAAATGTTTGGCGGTAAAATTATTCATCTAATGTCTACATATAATTTGGTTTGTCATCCACTCCAATGAAATGGCCTATATAATTGTTTTTCAAAATCATTGTGCATGACTAAATTTTTAGTTGTTCAGTATCAAGTCAGCTAAACTCATTCTTCGAGTTCTTCTAAGGTGTTGTGAGCTCTGATAATTTCTTGAAATTCTTTACTTCGCAATGCATTGTGCTTCCAACAATGCATTTCAATGGATTTTCTCTACATCAATCACTTGTGGTTAGTGTGTTGATCTTATGATGATATATTGAAGAAATAATTAAGTACCTGGATACTTAGGGAAATGTGACAAAGAAGAAAAAGAAATGCTTGAAGCTAAGATTTCTGTACGCATGCATTGTTTGGGCTTATATGTTGTGAGAGAGAATATATTTTTTCTATTTTTCTTTGTGGACCATATATTTCAGCCCCTCTAATCTCAAATGATCATCCATTTCTCAAATGGAATCATGGCACTTTATCTCAAGATTTATTGTATTTTGTGTTAGGATTGTAAGTCATTGCATGCTGAGTAATATGAATTTTTTTGTCTCTGTGGGGTCTTTTGGGAAGAGCCTCTATGCTAATCTGAGCTAGTTAAAGGTTTCATATATCTAAAAATAATTAAAGATTTCATTTGTCTATGTCTCCCGAACCCAATTAGTGGCGGGATCTTTCCTGGTATGAACAATAGTGGACAACTTGTTGGGTGTTCTCTCCTATTCATCCACCACTGGTTCTATTCTTAATATCAACTTTTTACTACTTCTATCGCAACATTCCTCAAAATTTAGTTCCAGATTGTGAGGTAAGTACATGACTAAATTTCTCTGTTGTGGATATTGGTGAATCATTGTTGCTGATTGCTATTCTATTTCTTGGGATAGGGGTCCAAGCTTTCTTACCAAAAGAATCAATGGCTACTGAGGAGCCCTCTCTCTCTCTTGCTAGTAGATGTCTCACTTGCTCTTGAGCTACTATTTTTCTTTGATATAACTCTCACTTTGATGCTGCGTTTATTTTCTCTACTTCTCCTGCTACTTCTACTGATAACATTTCATACTAGTAGATTATATAGCCAAGTATATGGAATTGAATCAGTCAATCATGAAGCATAACAATATGAATAGTCTCTTGTTGAATGAGGATGGTATTAACTTTATGAACACATGAGATACTAATCATGCTACCTTAGTCTGGGCATGGATTAAGTCATCACAAGCTTCATTATATAATGCAAGGGTAACTTGTTATTCTTTCTTTATTTTTTTAGTTTCAGACTGCGAATCAAATTTTACGAATGCCAAACAAACATATTAAAAACACATGGATATGCCCATCCATCAAAGAGCCACATATACATGTAAATAAGTGTAAGAATACAACTTGATTTGTTTACTTAAAAGATGGGGTTGAGTTGAGAATTTATGTAGGTGAGTCGAGTTGAATTTGTTCATTTATAGTCCCTGAAAGTTGATAGGAGAACTAGTATTTCTAGAATTATTCGACAAAATTTGTTTTTAATCTAGTTAGAGAACACAACATGATATCAAAGGACATATTTATATCTCTATATGAATGCATTAAAATTATGTGTTAAAATGATTTTTTGTTAAATAAATAATAATATAAAAACATATTCTTCTAACTTCTCGCATTCTTAAACAAAAACATGTTCTTTGTTAGGGAAAAAAATCTAGGACTAGTTAAAGATGTCCCTAAACTAAGTGTAAATTTGGAGGAGTGATAAGCATTAGTTTTTCGTTGTTGCTCTCAAGTGTTTTACCTTATTTAAAAAATAAATTTACTAAACTCTATGAATGCATTAAAATTATGTGTTAGAGTAAATTTTTTCTTCAAAATAATATATATATATATATATATATATATATATTGGATCTCATTCAGTTTCCCTAGATAAGATAATTAGCTCAGCTCAACGGATGCCTTAACTCGCTGCCTACATACTAGCTACGTACACAGCTGCAAATGAGCTACCTTATTGGTAATAACTTAAGTGATGTAGGCCGATCATCAACGAGTGCATAACATACAAAGAAGAAATAAAGAGTTGTTGGCTAATTTTTCAAGTGTGTGTGTCTATATATACACATATACTATCTACAAGTACATTGTGCAAAGAATGCCATCGAGTTTCGGAAAGATATTGATATTTCTGGGTCTGACGGCATCTTTATTGGTGTTGTCACCGCTTCCTCCACCGCCTCCAGTGTTGCTGCTATTTCCACTTGGGCATTTGGCAGCACTTGTGTGTGTCCTTTCTTTCTTCCTCGCTAATCATCATCTAATTGTTTCCAGGAATGTTGCTATTTATTATACTATGTATTCCTACTCCTAGTAAGTAATTAAAAAAGTAAGTAAGGAGGTAGGTAGGTTGGTGAATATCAATTAGTAACAATTACACCTTGTAAGTATTATCAGGTCTCTAAAACATTTATATATTAGTATTGATGTTTAGCTTATTATATATATTTTTTAATGTCTAAGTGTATCATCTAACATCGTAATTATTTTCCACATAGATTTTATTACCAATATGGATCGTTCTTGGATGTTTGCTAATCATTTGTCTCAAGAATATGAAAGTGGAGTTGAGGAATTTATTAGGTGTGCAATTGCCCATGTTGGAAAATATAGTAGATTTATTTGTCCATGCTTAAGGCGTCATTTTGTAAAGCGGGTTAATAAATCTGAAGCTAGAGATCATTTATTATTGTATGGGATTGATAAAAATTACACTAGATGGATATGGCATGGTGAAACAGAACATGAGGGATCTAATGTGGAAAGTCAGGAAAATATTTTTTGGATCAATGAGGATGATCGTTTAGAATAAATGACTCATGCTATTGAGCAAAGAGTTCGGGATTGTCCTCAAATGTTTGATAAGTTGGTGGGTGACTCTGAAACACCCCTATATAGTGGATGTACAAAGTTCACCAGATTATCTACTATTTTGAAGTTGTATAATTTGAAAGCATATAATGGTTGGATCGATAAGAGTTTCACAACCTTATTAGAACTTGTAAAGGATATACTTCCAAATGATAATGTGCTCCCTAGTCGCACTTATGAGGTTAAAAAAGTCCTTTCCACTATGAGTATAGATTATGAGAAGATACATGCTTGCCCTCAAGATTGTGTCTTATATCAAAATGAATATACATCTCTTGAGAGTTGACCCAAATGCCGCACATCACGATATAAAAAGGTTGGGGTTCTAGCAAAGGCTATATGGTATTTTCCAATATAACCAAGATTTAGGCGCGTCTTCAATATTCCTAAAGATGCTAAGAACTTAACGTGGCAAGCTGATGGGAGATTAACTAATGGCTTACTAAGACATCATTTAGACTATGCACAATGGAGAATGATCAATTATCAATTCCTTGACTTTGGAGAGGAACCAAGAAACCTACAATTAGCTCTTTCTACATATGGAATGAATCCACATAATTTTGGATCTTATAGCACATGGCCTATGATTTTGGCAATCTATAACCTACCACCATGGCAATGCATGAAACGAAAATATATGCTATTATCTCTATTAATATCGGGACCGAAACAACTGAAAAATGACATTGATATATATTTGGCACCTCTTGTTGAGGATTTGATGTTGTTGTGGGATGAGGGTGTTGAATTATTTGATTCACATCGTAAAGAGAGTTTCAACTTAAGGGCAATGTTGTTATGTACTATCAATGATTTTCCTACATATGGAAATTTGCCTGCATATGGTGTGAAAGGACATTATGCATTATGTGTGGAGAATATGCATCCTTCTATAAGTTGAAGCATGGGAAGAAGACTACTTATCTCGAACATAGAAGATTTTTGCCAAAGAACCATCCTTTATCATAGGCAAAAAAAGCTTTTAATGGAAAACTTGAATTCATAAGAGCTCTAGAACCATTGAGTGGCCAAAAAATACTTGATAGAATAAATGATTTTAATGTTAAGTTTGGGAAGATGAATAAAGCCTCAATTTCTACTAGTAGATGGAAGAAACGATCAATATTATTTGATCTTCCATATTGGGAACATTTATATATAAGACATTGTCTTGATGTGATGCATATTGAAAAGAATATATGTGATAATATGATTGGTACGTTACTTAATGTGACATGGTTGAGATGGATATTAAAAGGGAATTAGCACCACAAAGGAATGGGAATCACACTTATTTGCCACCAACGTGTTATATCCTTTCAAGAAAGGAGAAAATTAATTTTTGTGAGTGATTGAAAGGAGTTAAAGTTCCAGAGGGGTTTTCCTCAAATATTAGCAACCTTGTTTCAATGAGAGATTTGAAATTGGTGGGCACAAAATTGCATGACTATCATGTTTTGATGCAGCAACTGTTGCCAATCGCTATTCATTCCGTACTTTTGAAACGTGTTAGAAATGCAATTACTAAGCTTTGTTTGTTCTTCAAGAAATTGTGCTCTAAGGCTATTAAATCTGAAAAGTTAGATGTACTACAGAGAGATATTGTCATCATCATGTGTCAACTCGAGATGTATTTTTTGCCTTCTTTCTTTGATTGCATGGTTCATTTAATGGTGCACTTGGTTAGGGAGGTGAAATTGTGTGGTCCCATCTATATGCATTGGATGTACCCATTTAAGCAATTTATGAAAATATTAAAAGGGTATGTAAGGAATCCATATCGACTAGAGGGGTGTATTGCAAAGAGCTACATAGTTGAGGAAGCTATTGAATTTTGCACCAATTATTTATTCAATGCTGATGCAATAAGTATTCCTAAATCTCGGCATGATGGAAAAAGTGTAGGTGTGGGTATGATAGGAAAAAAGTTGATACGCATAGAGCGTGATATGAGGGAAAAAAGTACACTTGTATGTTCTTTATAATACTAAAGAAGTTTAACCATATGTAGAAGAACATATGAGAATGTTACGTACTAAAAACCCATCTAGGAGTGAGAAGTGGATACTAGAGCAACACAATATATCTTTCATAGAATGGTTTCATGATACATTGAAATGGTTATCCCAAGGGCCTTATATGGAAGTATCATCTTTTACGAGCTAATTGATTAATGGGTATACTTTCTACACTAAGTCCCAAGATGATAAGAGTACCATGCAGAATAGTGGGGTGAATTTGGTTGCTGAAGCATTACATATTGCTAGTGCAAAAGATAAAAATCCTATGTATACGAACATGTCATATTGTGGTGTAATCCAACAAATATGGGAGTTGAATTATACTTTCTTCATGGTTCCTTTTTTAGTTGCATTTGGGTTGACAACAATAATGGGATCGAAGTTGATGAATTAGGGTTCAATCTTAATAAGGTGGGCCATAAACATGATCCTTTTATACTGGCATCACAAGCAAGATAGGTACTTTATGTCACCAATCCTCTTGATAAGAGGAGGTATTTCGTTTTAACCACAAAGAGTAGGAATGTGCATGAAGGTGATGATTTCAATGATTCTATTTTTCAAGAAGAGACAACCTTCTCTATGATAATAACATCATTTTCTCAAGGTGATGACATCGATCCCAATAAATAGGATACATATATGCGGGATGATCACTCTGAAGGAGCATGGATCATAGAAGAAGATACAAGTGAAAAATCACAAAAGAGAAAACCTCGTAATTCTAAGTACGAACCTTTATTTATTTAAGTATAATGGTGCCATATATTATTTTCCCCTCATATAATTTGATTCACCTAAACATATTATATGATGAAAAAATATTTCTCTTTGCAAAGCGAGGAGGAGATAGAAGCACAAGTTGAGATATTTCCCAACAGAGGCCTTGATGATTGTTCGAGTATTTGGTATATCTTTTAACCTTATTTCAATAAACTTTTGCAATAAAGTATATTAGATAGGATGCATACAATTGCTGACTTCTTGAAATAAAAAGGTACTTAGGATTTTATTGATTCCTTTATCATTTTCATCATTTTTCTTATCATTTTAGGTTAAATTAGTTTCTATAATACATAAGTAATTGACTAATATTGCACAAAAGTATATTTAACTTGACCATTATACTATGTGTTTTAGAGACATGGCTTGTGATGATGGAGGTGCTTCAACTAGTGGAGGTTCTTTGACCTATGGCTCTTGTAAAAAAAGGGGGTCGACTACATTATAAAAGGTGGCGATGAAATGGTTACGAAATGAAAATTTTAGTTTGGAATGGAACATGAGGGAGCAGACCGTTTGTGCAAATGGTAAGCTTTTATCTACATACATAGGAGAGTGTGCATGCAATCATGTTCCTATTAGCTGTGAAACATGGGATGAAGTATCAATAGAAAAAAAAAGAAATTGTATAGGAAGAAATATTGGTAAGTTGATTCACACACTTTAAATAATATCTACATTACTATTTAAGGTTTTGTATGATTATTATACTATGACTGTGATTTTGTGTAATTTGGTAGGCTATTTTTGACATTCCTATTTATCAAAATAAGGTGATTTTTGTTCGAGTTACAAAATCATGGAGGCAATTTAAGTCCACTCTAGGAAGAAATTTCATTTATAAGGATGATGGCACTATTCGAAAAGAGCCGCCAGAAAACTATAGAATTTTAAATCAGATTGGGATATTTTTCTAAGGAAAAAGTAGACTAATGAATATAAGGTATAATTGTATAAAACATGTTTTCTTCATATCAATTTTGTTTATATATCACTATAATTTGGATTATTATCATAGGAAAGAAGTGGAGCAATGCGAGAGCTAGCTTTGAAGAATCTATACCATCACAACTTGTCTCACAAGGGATATGTTGGTCTGGAGAAAGAAATTGTAAGTGAAATTAACAAACTTTTCTGATACATTTTATTGTATCTATACTTTAAATTATGATATTTTTTACCTTTCCAATAAATGCATATTGCAAAGAAAGGTTTGGATCTTAAAACTACTATGACAAATAGACATGTCTTGTGGAAGGATGCAAGGGTCCCTAAAGATGGTACTATCACGAATGAAGCTATTAAGGAATTAGTTGAGAAAGTTGTAAGTTCTTGTCATCATATTCATTTATAAGTTTCAATTAGCCTTAGAACATGTTGTGAAATATGACTCTTAGGTTATGGTATTTGATAGAATGTATTGGAAACTTCAGAGACTAGTGTATCATTTGCATCACCTGCCAATGATTTACTAACTAAGGCATTGGGAACGACCAAACATCCAGGTCATGTCAGGACTAGTGGAGCGGGACTTACATTGAGAGATTATTTACGCTCATGGGATGCATCTCAAACAACTTGTATATATGTATGAAAATATGATATCTCGGATAAAGGAGGGAAGGAAGGAAGAAATAATGAAAGAGATACAAGAGAAGATGGAAAATAAGTTGCAAGAGTGGTGGCTTAAAATTGATGTTATGTTATCCAACAAGGAAAAGGAAGTAATTCACACACCAGAGATGACCTCTACACCTAGTGTCAAAGGTAGTTGTTCAGATGCACGTTTTATTGATCTACTAGAGGTATATGTTTACCTTTATATTGAAACTTCTATAATACTATTTTATTAGATACCATACAAATAAACTCATAGCTATTTGTACACCTTGATTCACATTCTTTTTACTAGCACAATTGATAAATGATCCAAAATAATGTCTCATTATCATTACAAAGATAAGATAAATGATCTTTGTGTCTAATTTTGTAGGGGGAGATACCATGTTTGTTATTAGTAAGTAACCCAAATCGACTAGTGGAAATAGGAAGAGTATGTATACGCCATGGAACCGAAATTGTCATGCTACACAATAAACCCTTGGATGAAAAGTACATGAAATTTGTTGTTGAGGTTTCTTTAGATAATGATGCTCCATTGCCTGTGCCAAATGATGAAACTGGTATGTATAAGGTCCAGCATGCGCTCTCCTCTTATGTTTCATAGCCTAAAGCTCTAGTGGATCTCAATGTTGTGGTAAGTATTAATTAATTTTTCAAATAAATTATTTTCAGATGATGCTAATATGGCTTCTCATGTATCATTTTTTGTGATGGTTTCACTATAAAGCATACATCAAAACCTAATCAAGATACACCACACCCTAATCAGGTTGAACCACAACCTTCACAACATAAACAACCTTTAGCAACTAAGAAGAAAAGGGTAAATGTTGCGAAACCCATTTCTAAGGTAAAAAAGGGCCAATATAAGCCATAATTCTCAAGTTCTATGACTTTGGGAAAAAAAGTGCATCAACTTGAGGATGTTGAAAGGTTATGCCGATGGAATGGAATTTAGAGATTTGATCTTTATTCCATGTCCTAAAGCGGTTATGTTCCATGCATATGATATTCTGATCGATCGTGAATGTATCAATATAGTTCATAATAGAGGTAAAGTTGAGAACTCAATTATGGCATCATATAACAAGTGAGTATCATTAATTAATTGTATATAATTTAATATGTTTAATTTTGTATATATTGTCACAAGTTAATATATTTGCATATAGGATAATGTTTGAAAAGTGTGAGCATGATGGGATATCTATTTTTGGGTTATTGTGTCCAAATATGATTTGAAGTTATAATGACAAACTACAGGATCGAGCACGATATTTAACAGATATTTTTTGTGGACATCCTTAAAAGAAATTATTTTTTGCTCTATACATTCAAAAGTAAGAATTCAAATTTATGTAATATATTAATGAAATTTTTGTATTACTAAACATGTAATATCTTGAATTGCAGGAACCATTGGATACTTTTTATATTATATCCTATGTGCCAAATGTGTTATTGGCTCGACTCCATGAATGGTCTTGTATATGATGAAGTCATACAAATTGTGAATATATAAAATGTTTGAAATTCCAAGTATCTATTTATGTATTTATATAGGTTCATTTATGTTTTATATAACCCACATTTCATATAATATACTATGCTTTTATTTTGGAGCAGGTCTATAAGAATGTATCAAGATAATAAAGGATTTAGAAAAACAAGTGTAATAAGGTGGGAGATAGTTGATGAGGTATTAACTAATTTTAGTTTAAAGTAATATATTATTTTTATTATGAAAATGGTATCATATTATGCAAGTTTCTTATACTCTAATGTATTTAATTTTGATTGATAGTGTCCTAACCAGCCAAATAGGATAGATTGTAGATACTATGTCATGAGGTTCATGAAAGAGATTGTGTCTGAGATGAAAAACCAACCTCAAATTCCAAAGAAAGTTAATTTTTTAAGCTGTAAAGAATTCTTACTCATGGATATTAACTAACAAAAATGTGAATTAATTTTGCAGTATTATCCATTATATAGTGGTCGATGTTACACCAAGGAAGAAATGGATGAAGTTCGAGAGGAATGGGCCTCCATGGTTATTTCTCATTTGAATACCTAGTAGGTAAAGATATGATAAAAACTTTGAGGAAGTAGAAAGTGTAAAGAATAAGGGAGGTAATACATGGACTAGAAAGCGTAAACCGGCTGAGGAAGAGAAGGGAGGTAAAATATATATATATATATATTGGAAAAAGGTATTTTTACATGAGTTTGCTAAAAAATGAAGATAGTAATGTGGCATTTATTGATCCTTCTAGCCTAACATTGCTTGAATGAGCTTTTACATTTTAAAATGAGAAGTTATAAACAAGCAGCTTGCCAACTAATTGAGCAGTATCATTCTTCTCTTTATTTGACAACAAGTGTAAGGTAACTTGGAGGAAGCACAACAATCACCTCAAGTAAGCTATAAACACATTTAATTAAGGGTATAAAGGATGAAAAGGATGAATGTATTTAGTTATATGTCTAAGATAGCCTAAACTTGAGATCAAATGACAAATCCAGAACAATCACGTTTACCCAGCAAGGAGAAAAAAATAATAATTTAAGATTCATGTAAGAGGAAATCAAAAGAACAAGGTATGCCAGAGATATAAACAATTACAGGAAGAGGGAAAGAGAGACTGCAGATCATTAGTTATAATTTATTTTCCCAATGACTTATGTTGTATATAATTAAAGGGGGGAAAGCATTAAAATAAAACTTGGGAATGTGTACTATCTTTTGGGGGGAGTAAATGTTGGCATTATTTACATATCATAGTGAATGAGTAAAAAGTTCTAATATGTACAATGAACTAAGAAAAATAGAGAAAAGTGTTGACCAGTCTAATTACTCTGTTAAATGAATTACAACTTGACAATGCTTTCTATTTTGAGTGTTATCTCTCTAACTATGGATGGGGTAGTTTTCCCGAGCTTCTCTTGTGGCTATGGAAGATTCTTGCATTTCATTCCTACAAGTGACACCATGTATATAATTCATAATTTTAAGAGTAATGGTTTCGAACCCTTAGTGGAAGATTGGAAGTGTGATTCATGTTTAGTTTTCTTGTTCTTATTGTCATCTTTGGTTGTATTAGTTGTTTGGTTGTGTTTACCTTACCTTTAATGAAATAATTGTATTGATCATGTTAATTTCTTAATTTATGTGTAGTTATCCCCACACATCTTTAGAAGGAGAAACTATGGGCAACTATTGTTCAAGCATTTTGTTACGTGTAAGAAGAGGTTAATGGTGGTTGTTTTTGTCGTAAACCAATGTGACAACTTTTTAGATTTCATTTAGTGATATTTTTATGAACATTTGGTATAGTAATTTTTTGTATAAATATAATATGATGTATTTTTATATATCTTGTTATATATATATATATATATCAGGTTCAGGTTGTATATAACCGATTGTGAATATAACAGGTTTTGGATATAGTATGGATTATATATAGATGGTTTTGGATATAGTATGGAGTATATAAAGGAGGTTCAGGTTGTATACAACCGATTGTGAATATAAAAGGTTTTGGATATAGTATGTATTGTATATAGATGGTTTTTGAAATGCCCTAAAACCCTAATTTTAAAAAATTTGGCCAAATAAGGATTTAATAGGAAAGTTTATTAAATTAATTATTTTTATTAAAATAAAAGGGAAATAATTAGGGATAATCAAGAGAAAATAATAAATATTTTAATTAGGAAAAATTAGAGTGATTTGCTAATTACAATGGAGTTTAGGAAAAATCTTTCAAAAACCCTAAATTAGCCTAAAAATAACATTAAATAATATTTTATTTAAATATTATTATTTTTAAATATCCCAAAATACTAAAATATTCTAAATACCCCAACCAACCTATTTTTGCTTTTCATTTTCTTCTTCTTTTTCCTTTTTCTTTCTTCCTCTCCTCTCTCCTTTTCTTTTTCTCTTCTTTTCCTTGAATTGGATCTACCTTCCTACAGCCCAAACCTTTTCCTTTTCTTCCTCTTTTGGTGCAACCCAACACAGTGTGTTTCATTTTTTTTCTAGCCGATCGGTTCCTTTTCCTTCTTTTCTTTTTCCCAACCGCTCAGTCCACCCTTATCTCTTATTCCTCCTTCGTTATTCTTTCCCCCGTCGACCTGCAACAATTCCCCAACCTTCGCCGAGAATCTCGTCGCTGGCCATGCCCACAGACCGGCCATCTCTCCTCTCTCCTTCCCCCTAACTCGCCTACTGTTCGACCCAACCAATTCCCCTCCCTTCTTGCGCACCATTTCTTCCTCTCTAGCCAATCATACGGTGCCACGAAACATGCCTGCGTTGGCCTGCCGTCATCGGCCGAAGCGTTCCCACCTACCTACCCCGACTCTCCCATCCTCCTCTAACCTTATCCTCCTTCCTTTATCCCTATAAATACCCCCATCAATAGCCTGGATCAAGTTTTGTTTTGTAGCCAGAATTTTCCCCCTTTGCTCCACCGCCCAATCAGACGCCAGTCCCATCACCGTCGACCAACGCCGCCGCCGAAGCTGCCCCCCTAATCACTCCCTACATCACCCTCTACCCGACTACACCTCCCTCCTCCCTTGATTTTCCCTGTACGAGCCACCCCAGCCATACAAAGTCTCCTTTCCAATCAACCACACTTCCACCTCTGCCGCCCTTCGCACCACCATTTTCCGCCACTTCCGCCTCAACCACCACCTCCTACACCTCCCAAATTACCCTGCAGACCTTCCTCTACCTCCCTCTATTCTTCTTTTTCCCTTCCTCCCTCTCCTCCTCTCTTTCTCCCTTTCCTCCACTCTAGGCCACCACAATCGTTGTCGTACGCCGTCACCTTTGGTCGCACCATCACCCTCATTCCAACCCTCCTCACCTAGGCAACCTCTACCACCCTAACTTCCACCCTCATTCTTCATCTCTTATTCCCAGCACTCAACTATCTCTCTTTTATTCCCTTTTTCCATCCACCGCCGCCGCCACCGTGCACCGCCGCCGGTGCCGCCAGTCACCACCAACCCAAGGTGGTACCCTAAACCCTCTCAACCCTTAAACCCTAATTAATTAAACTTTATTTATTTAATTATATTATATTACTATTATTCGATTATTATTATTATTATTATTATTATTATTTTGGTGAAGGGTCGAAGCCCTTATTTTATATTATTTCAAATTATACTATTATTATTATTATTATTAGTATCATTATTATTATTAGGGTAAAATCTTCAAACCTTATATTATCATCTTTTTCAATATTACTATTATTACTATTACCCTTGGAAATATTATTATTTTGTTAGTGTCACTATTATTATATTATTATTTTATCTATAACCCTAACCTTAGAATTAATTAGGAAATAATAGTATTTTGTTATGAGGGAAGCTAATCCTTAGTTTTTCCCTTTTATAGGTGAGACCAGTCAAAACCCTAAGGAGGTGTAGGAGCGTGCTCTATGACTGGTGTTGTATTAGGTAAGGATGTAGCTAAGGCCTTATTTGTGCTATGTGTATTATATGCCTTGGATGCCATGTGTAATGACATGTTGTGTTTCATGTGCTATTAGTTGATAATTTTATGTGTAGCGCCACTTGGAGTTGAGGTATGCTTACGTGCTTCCTTATGGTATGTGTTAATATGTATATGTGGTAAAATGTGATGTAATGTGTTGTGACCTTGTAGGACATGCATCTGAGGATATTTAATGTGGTGTTGCGGGATGGAAGGATGAGTAAGATGACTAAGATGGATTGAGTTTGCATGGGAATGACTTTTACATGGGGAAAGTTGGTTTGAGAATCAAATAACATAAGGGAAGATTTGTTAGGGTAATGGGAATCTCCATGTAAAAAAAATATAATAGTACGTGGATTCATGTAAGGGTTTGCATGGGAGAATCTATGGTTGTGCATGGGAGAATATAGGGTTTTGCATGAAAAAGTTTGAAAGTTTGCATGGAAGGGTTAGAGTCTACATGGGGGTAAAATTTATGTTTAAAAAGTTGACTTGGGGTGTAAGGAAGGTAACGGAAGAGTTGTTTGGGTGTTTGGAGGCTTTGGGTGAAAAATAGTACATGGGACAATATAAGGGTACATAGGAGACCGAACTAGGGTTTAGGAGAAAATCCTAATTTGAGAAGGGGGTAAAAAGGAGAAATAAATGAGGATGAGTGGAGTACGAGATGAGGATGGAAATTATCATGTGAGGGGGAGCATGATCATCGTGGAAATATAAGAGTGGAAGGTGAGAAATGGAGGGGTGACATATGGAAATGAGGATGCTAGGGTTTGGTGTGGCTATCTAGGGTTTCGTAGTCACACGTACACTTAGGTGAGTAAAGTGTGATGATGAGGGTTGAATCTAAGAGTTGTGATGTGTGGGGTGTTAAAATAGTTTGGGTTGTGTGAGGTGGAGTAGGATGTGCCACGTAAGCCTAAATTAGGGTTTCTAGAGAAAACCCTAGAGTGAGGCAGTGAGTGGACTAGAGGTGAAAAGTAGTGGGCCTTGACCCACATACATGGGAGATGGGCTTCTAGTGTGAGT
Source organism: Tamarix chinensis (assembly GCA_030549775.1). Lineage (NCBI taxonomy): Eukaryota > Viridiplantae > Streptophyta > Magnoliopsida > Caryophyllales > Tamaricaceae > Tamarix > Tamarix chinensis. The sequence goes on along the minus strand of CM060173.1, from coordinate 84,997,409 downwards.
TAGGAAAGGAGGTAAGGGTGTTGGGCCAAGTTAGAAGGTGCATGAGTCTCATGATATGGGACGAGTCCTTTTGAAGGATAAGCATAAAGGGAGTTAGTCATGCATGTCTAGGGTGAAACTTTTGAATAAGATACTGTAAGACATTAATCATGTAAAGTGGAAGATTATTGAGCCGGGCTCAGACCGATCCACCGACATATAATAGTGGTTAGGGTGTTCTGCCCTATAAGTGACCGATCAACCAGCTATAATAGTGGTTAGGTGTGTTTTGCCCTATAAGTGACCGCTCCACTGGCTAAAATAGTGGGGGATCCTGAGATCAATAAACCCAACCCTAAGTTTTCTAAGACACATAAAACTAAGTACTTACAGTGGAATACCATGCGAGTAGGGGTCAGACCAATCCACTGGCATATAATAGTGGTTAGGGCGTTATGCCCTATAAGTGATCGATCCACTGGCTATAATAGTGGTCAAGTGCGTTTTACCCTATAAGTGATCGATCCACCGACTATAATAGTGGGGTTTCCGTACTCGCATGGATTGATACAAAGCATGGTGTGAAATGAGTACTGATCAGAGATTAAATAACTAATTTATCCTAATTATAATTGGGCCTTTATTTATTTATTTATTTATTTAAATGATTGTAAGCTATTATGTTATCATGTTTGAGTCATTTGCTTTTATATATTGGCCTTAGTACATGGTTACCTTGCTCAGTACATAGCGTACTGACCACCCGTTTTATGGGTGTTGCTCATTCCCATGAGTAGAAGGCCCCTCTAACTTTGTGTAGGTTGGTGATACTTATTTCGATGCCTTTGATGTTCATGAGGCATCAGGTGGGGCTAAGTGCTAAGTATGGACTTGGCATGAGGATCGAGAGTGGCGTGACCGGATTTCCCTTTTTTAACCTTCTACTTTGTTTTGAGTTTCCTAGACTTAACTTTTATCGTCTGTAAACTTATTTCCTCTTAAGGAACTTTTACTATGTACGCTGGATTATGACACTTTGACTCCGCACTCTGATTTATATATCTTAATGGTTTAATGTTTATTTGAAGTCTTTCTTGGGATTGATTTATGATGATTATTAAATTCCTTTTAGCCTTGTGGTTAATACGAGAGCGGTCATGGGCCGACCTTGTACTAATCACGGCGGTAACATTCCTAAAATTCACAGGTTTTATTTTAATTGCTTCTGTTTAAAAAAAATAGTAAACTCTGGGGTGTTACAATTTTGGATATAGTATGGAGTATATAAAGCAGGTTCATGTTGTATATAACCAATTGTGTATAAAGCAGGTTCAAGTTGAATATAACTATGTATATAGCAGGTTTTGAATATAATATGGATTGTATATAGCAGGATGTATGATGAATTCGTAAAATTTTAACGCCTAAATTTTACATTGACAATGGGTAAGTTTCAATGGTTAGTGGTATAATTTATAATTAAATTTAAAATACTTTTCACAACGATTAAGTTTCAAATATTCAACAATGGCTAACTACCGGTTGTAAAATGAAACAAACAATGGGCACGTGGAACAATCACAATGATAAAATACCCATTGTTAAAAAATATATACATCAGGTAAATGTATATTTACAACAGTTTAACACTCATTGTTAAAAGTCATAAATAGTGGTAAATGAGACATTTAAAACAGTTTTTGTATATTAAAGACAACGAGTAAAAATGACCTTTACAACGGTTAAATACTCATTGTAGAAACTTAAAGACAACTGGTAAATGGAGCATTTACGACAGTTAAACACCCATTGTTGAAGCTAAAAGACAACGGGTAAATGGAGCATTTACAACGCTTAAATACATGTTGTAGAAAGTAAAAGACAATGGGTAAATGGAGCATTTATAATGGTTAAATACTCATCGTGGAAAGTAAAAGACAACGGGTAAAGCTTACATTTACAATGGTTAAACACCCATTGTCGAAAGTAAAAGACAATGGGTACGCTAAAGATTGATAATAGTTAAACACCCGTTGTAAATGATTTTCCACAACGGTGACTGGAACCGTTGTCTTTTAAGCCTCTTAAAGATATCGCATACAACTACAACGATTGTTACCCATTGTAGATTATACATATAACCATTGTCTTTGATAGTTTATGTCGTAGAGAGGGCTAAGGTGATGTTTTTATATATTTTGTTCCACCGGAGATAATAGTGACTTGGGAGAGCTCTCCTCTGAGAAGATGATGATTTTAAGTATCTGTTCCACTAGAGATAATAGTGGCTTAGGATTGTTTTTTCCCTAAGAAGGTGTTTCAGCCCATTCCATTGGATTAAGAATAGTGGGACCCCTGCTCATTGTGAAATGAAAATATAATAGTATAACCTATGGAAAAGACACTAATGATTTAAAGTGAAATAATACATGAGTCAGAACCATGGTGTTGTTTTTATATTCATCCCACTAGAGAGAATAGTAGATGGGGAGCGTTTTACCCTGAGAAGGTGATGTTTTCAAATCTGTTCCACTGGATGATAATAGTGGCTCAAGTGTGTTGTCCCTGAGAATGTGCTTTAGACCGTTCCACCAGTTTAAGAATAGTAGGGTTCCTGCACTCAACATATATAAAAGAATAAAAATGGGTATATCTAATAAAGATGCCTAGATCATTATTTGTCTTATGAGATGTTTCATTTATTTGAATGTGTACTCATCATCAATTGCAAATGCATGTGTTATTTGTACCCCTGATTTGTATTATTGCTCCCTTACTCAATACGTAGCGTACTAACCACCTGTTTTATGGGTGTTTCTCATTCCCACAAGTAGGAGACCCTGATTCTTGTGTGCTGGTCTTAGAAGATCCTCTAGATAACTATGCTACCTATGATGCTCTATGTGGGGATGAGTGATCTTACATGTACTGGATGTTTGGGTGAAGAGTAATGTTATCCTATAGTTGTATTTACCTGGATACCTTATTTTTGGACTCTTAATCCATGGTATCCTTACTTTGTATTTTGTTTATTGTAACTCATAGTTAAACTCCAAACTCATATTGTATTATAAATTTTTCTTTCATTTCTAATTTCCTTGTGTTACTATAAACATTTTAGCCTTGTGATTGATGTAAGGATGGTAGCATAAACTAGACTTATGTCAATTACGGTGGTAAACCCCAATATTTTACTTATATAGTTACGCTGTAAAACTAATATTTTCGGCCTAGGCTCCTTTCTTTTTTTCTTTCTCTCCTTTCCCCCTTTGAGCCAGCCCTACCCTGCCTTTTCTTTTTTTTTTTCTCCTCTCCCGTGTAGGTCGGCCTGCCCTTCTCCTTCCCCTTCCTTCCCTACATGGCCTATCTCCTCCTTTCTTCTTTCTTTTTCCCCTACACCACCCCAAGCCAAAAAACACCTCCCCTCCCCTTGCAAGCCTTCTCCCTTCTTCCTCTTACACCCCTCCATTTACCAGCTTGCACCTCCACCCTCCTCTCCTATCGTCCTTTTCCTTGCCATTTTCAACCTTGTAGCTCTGACCTTCCCTTCCCCCGCATGCCCTTCCTCTTCCATTTTTGTCCATCCCTTTCGTACACCTACCCCCTACTTGTCATGCTCGTTTTCACCCTCCATGTACACCTACCTCACACAACCAACAGGCCCCTCTCTCTCCTCCTCTTCTTTTTCTTCTCCTTCTCCTTCTCCTCTTCTTCTCTACCTTATTCTCCCTCGAGTTCAACCCTCCCCTTCTCCAATTCTCTCTTCTCTTTTATCTCCCTTTTCTCCCCTATTTTTCCTTTAATGACCCTCTCCGCCATCTCCACCACCCAACCAACCACCACACCCCCTCTCTTACATCCTACATGTAATACCCCAAATTAAGCGAAGTATTATAAGGATTGAACTGGTTAGTTATATCAACATGGTATACCATCCTTTTGGTGATTCCATCCTAAGAACTCCAAAGTTAAACGTGCTAGTTGTGGAGCAAATTTTAGGATGGGTGGGGAAAAAGACATTGAAAGGATTCATGTTGATCTATAGGGTCAGCTGATCAATCTAAAAGCACTCCAAGGTAGCCCTTGCATGGTCGTATCTACTCGGGGTATTATACTACCTCCTCCTTGAACCGCCCCGAGCAGCCAGCACTATCCACCTTAAGAATTATGTCCTAATTAGAAATTCAGTTCTCATAACCCTAAATGATTTAACTAGAAATGGGATTTCTCATTTCTCCATGTGTTTTAAAGCCCAAATTAGCCTTGTGAGCTTTGAGTTTGGATAGATTAAGTGACCCTTGGCATAGGTTGTTTGGCTTGAAGTATAGCATCTCCCTAACATGCTTTTGTTTTGCAGCTAGTTCAACATGGCCCTAGATGGAAGTGGCAAAAACTTGGAGAGGGCGTTTGAGACACTCATGAAGCTTGCTCAGTGTCCTCCTGTGCCTCTACCTCAACCTCCAATACCTCCATATCACCCACAGATGGGTATCAAAGATGATTGGCTCAATAGAGTCTTGTGTCATCAACCCTCAATCTATAAGGAAGACCCCATTGTCCTAGAAGGTTTGATATAGAATTTCGACATAACCTTTGAGGTGATCAATTTCCTAGAAGAGAGGACGAGTGTAGCAACATACTTCCTTTGAGGACCAGTCGATACTTGATTGGAAGACTTTCGCACTCAAGGAGGAAGATCGATGTCCTGGAAAGATTTCAAGACTATGATTCATACACGGCTCTACACCTAAAGCCTCAAGAGAGACAAGATGGAGGAGTTCATGAGGTTTACTCAAGGAAGCTTTTCGGTAAAAGAGTATTATGTGCGTTTCATGGAGTTGTTGAGATTTTCTCCTAGCATAGCAAATTGCAAGGCTATAGTGATCTTCCAGTTCAATCAATGACTCCACTTTAGCATTCGGAGGATGATGGGTATAGCCATTCCTCATGACTTGGCTACACTATACTAGAGGGCATGTGTCGCTGATGCTTTAATCTAAGAGCATATGTCCATCCTAGGTAAGAGGAAGAACGAATCGCTAGACTTAAAAGGAAAGAGCTAGCACCCTAGTGGAAAGGTTTCACATGTTCAACATCAACATTAAGCTAGGGTTCAACACCAGAAGAGTCAGAGTGCCTCTCATGGCAAAGTTAGCAAGAGACTGATCCGACATTACCACTATTGTCATTGCAGAAGAGATCACCAGGGCAAAGATTGCATATGAAAGCTAATTCAGTGCCATGACTATGGTCATCTTGGGCATAGGATTTTCGAGTGCTACAACGTACCCCATGACGAAGTTCAGAGGTCCTAGTAACAATCGATTCAATAGAAGCTGATGCTTGGAGCAACTCGCTCGACCACTCCAGCAGAAGCAGGTGAGCAAGCAATCAATTTTGATGCCTCTCCTTCCAATATACTATCTATTATTTCTTAGTCATTTCAAACCATTGGATGCTTATGTTATGTGTTTCCTTAACTATATTCTGGTCATTTAGGATTATTGTTAAGGGGATAGTTACCCCCAAGTACCATAAATTCCTTCATGCCTATTTCTTGTCGTAAAGCATAAACTTCAGGGACAAAGTTTTTCTTTAAGGGGGTAGTGATGCAATACCCCGAAATTTTAAAACCTGAAATTAAATATTTAACCTTTTATATAGGATATTTTAATATTAAATTATTGATTTAATTATTTCGTGGAACTTTGATTTACAAAAATAGATAGAATTATTTAATAAATTAATATAAATATTTTTATTATTTTATCTTACTCTTTGTACTCAAATAAATTTCCAAACCCATAATTGTTTCGAAAAAAATTTCTTAAATTAATACCTTAGTTTTTGGATAAATTAATTTAATATTTTTTCCATTAGCAAAATTTAGCCTAATTTCTAATCCCGACATAAAAATATTTTTTTCTTTTTCTCCTTTTCCTTTTCCTTTTTCCTTTTCCCTTCCTTGTCTTTATTTTTATTTTTCTTTCTTTTGTTTCCATCCTTCTTCCTTGGGCTAGCCCAGCCCTTTCTTTTTCTTTCTCTTCTTCTCCTACCGAACCAGCTATTTCCTTTCTCCTTCTTTTCTTCTCCCGCTCGGGCCAACCTCGACTCCCTTCTTCTTTTTTTCTTCTCTCCCACGCGAGTCGGCCTTCCCTTCTCCCTCCCCTTTTATCTCTAGAAGGCTCGTCTCCCACTTTCTTCTTTCTTCTTCCCTTGCACCACCCCAAGCCAAACAACCCCTCCCCTGCCCTCACACGTCTTCTCCCTTCTTCCTCCTATGCCCCTGCATCTGCTAACCTGCACCTCCACCCTCCTCCCCTATCGACCTTTTCCTTGCCATTTTCAACCCTACACCCCTGACATTCCCTTCCCCTTCCATTTTTTCCATCCCTATCACACGCCTACCCCTTCCTGTCTTGCCCGTCTACACCCTCCTTGCACACCCACCTCACACAACTAGCAAGCCTCTCTCTCTTCCTCTCCTCATCTTCTTTTTCTTCTCCTTCATCTCTTCTTCTCTACCTCATTCTCCCTCGAGCTCAGCCCTCCCCTTCCCCGATTCTCTCTTCTCTTTTCTCTCTTTTTTCTCACCTATTTTTCCTTCAACGACCCTCTCTGTCGTCTCCACCACCCAACCTGTAACACCCCCAAAATTCACTAATGAAAATTTTTATTTTATTAAAAGATACAATGGAAGTAAGGAAAACAAAACTATGAATTTCGAGGATATTACTGTCGTGATCAACACAAACTCGGCCCACGGCCAGTCTCGTACTAATCACAAGGCTAAAGAAGATTATTGTCAAATACGAGTCAATACTTAAAACAAGAATTTATATAAGAATTGGAAAATTCATAATATGAAAATCAGAGCATGCGTAAAAAGGCTTATAATCCAAAGGAGTATATAATTAAAGTTCCTAAAGGAAAAGAAAGTACAATATGATAAAACAGAACTAAAATAAAACAATACGGGGTAAATGAAATGAAAAGGAGAATCTGGCCAAGTCACTTTCGGTCTCCAGGCCAAGTCCAGGCTCAACTCTCAGCCCCGCCTGATGCTTCGTAAGTATTGTAGGCATCGAATATATCATCTCCTACCTACACAAACTCAGGTGGGCCCTCTGCTCGTGGAAATGAGCAGCACCCATGTAACGGGTGGTTAGTACGCTACGTATTGAGCAAGATAACCATGCCGCTAAGACCAAACGTATAAGGCATATAACACAAGCATGATCATATAGACAACATACAACAATACAGATAATGAAGGCCGAGCTATGGTCTAGATAAACTTATTCTTTAGATCGATGGTCAATATACTCATTTCACACCATATTCTTTATCAATCCATGTGAATACGAGAACCCCACTATTATAGCTGGTGGACTAGAAATACACCCAGGATAGAACTCACCTATCCACTATTATTCGCCGGTGGAACGGTCTCCAAACTCTAGGACACAAGGCTCTTGGCCACTATTATTCGCCGATGGACAAGTCTAGCCCCGACTGTCATGGTGTTTCACTGTAATTACTTAGTATCTTTCCCATGTCTTATCATCATTACGTTCAGTTTTTTTTAGCACGGAATCCCCCACTATTATAGTCAGTGGACCAGAAACATGCAGGGCAAAACGCTCTTGGCCACTATTATTCGCCAATGGACCGGTCTCTAGGGCACCCCGGCTCCTAGCCACTATTATTTGCCGGTGGACCGTCTGGGCCCGGCTCAACAATCTTCCTCTTTAAATGGTCAGTGTCTTATTCTTGTCTTATTCAGTAAATATTTCACCCTTGACATGCATGTCACCAACCCTCTACTTCTATTCTCCTAAGAAGGCCCATCCCATATCTTGAGACTTCTGCACCTCCTAACACACCCCGATATCCTTTTTGTCTTCCACTTACTCGCCACGAATACCCCACTCCTAAGTGTGTGGGTCAAGGCCCACCACCCTATGACATCTAAGTCCACTCACCATCGTCCTCTAGGGTTTTCCCCTAAAACCCTAATTGGACCTCTATGGTCCATCCTTCCTCTAGCTTACACAACCATGGTTCCTTTATCGCCCAACACATCATCTCATTTAGATTCAACCCCAATCATATCAATTTACTCCCCAATTACACATTTGACCATGAAACGCTAGTTGGCCACTCCAAACCCTAGCACCTTTCTTCCCCACATGCCACCTCTCCATTTTTTACCTAACATCTTTTCTTCCCCATGGCACCCATACTCAGCCTCCATATGATAATTCTCCACTCTTATCCCATATTCCACTCACCCTCAATTATTTTTACTTTCACATCCCCCTCCAATTAGGGTTTTCCTCATAGACCCTAGCTAGGTCTCCTATACACCTTTATACCAAGCTACGTACTATTTTTCACCCAAAGTCTCCAATCACTCTGCAACTCTTCCCTTACCTTACTTACACCCCAAGACAACTTTTCTCACCTAAAGATCATCCCATACAGACTCCATCCATCCCATGCAAATCAAATCCTAGAAATTTCCCATACAAGATTCACATCACTCATTCATTTTGATCATAATCTCCTTTTATTTTCCCCCCTCATGGGTCATGAGATAATTAGCTCAATCTCATATCCCTTTAATTAACTCAATTCCCCTCTTTCCTTTTTTATCTTTTCATCTCATATCATATTATTAAATTTCCTAGCATGCATGTCCTAGAGGGTCACGTCATATAACATCATAAGTATAACATATACAATCATTATACACATGCCATAAGGAATTCACTTAAGCATACCTCCTCTCCAAGCTGCGCTACAATTAATTAGTCGTTATAATCATAAAGTACACGATATAACATAATACTTGGCACAAAAGGCACATAAAACACACATAGTTGGTCTTAGGCACATCCTTACCTAATACGACACCGGCCTTGGAGCACACTCCTACGCCTCCTTAGGGTTTCGACTTGATTCACCTACAAGAGGGAAATACTAAGAGATAACTTTCCTCTTACCAAAATTACCATCATTCCTACCTTACCGTTATCATAACCTACTATTAGTGTTAATAATGAAGATAGTAATTTTATAAGTAAAGGTAGGGTTATTATTCTTAAAGTAGCTAATCATGCTACTACTAATCAAAATAGGTCTTAGTAGATACATCGATTCATGTTAAAGTAATTATAGTGATAATCATATTGTTAGGGACAACGGCTTTAATATCACTAATAATAATAGTAATAGTAGTTGTAGTGATAATACTATTAACAACCCAAATCTTAGTAATAATAATAGTAATATTAGTAATACTAAAGTAGGGACAAGAATGACACTGATAATAATAATAATGCTAGTTATGATAGTAATGTTAGTGACATAGGTAATATTAACAATAATGATAAAGTAACCATAATAATAATAATAATACTTATTAATAATACAAATATTAAGAATAATACTAATAATAATAATAGTCAAAGTGGTAATAGTAATATAAGGATTCAAATATTTACAATAATAATAAATGTGATAATATGCCAAAGTTAGCATTAATAATGATAATAATAATAATAATAATAATAATAATAATAATAACAGTGATAATAATAGTGATAATAATAATTGTAACACCCCAAAATTCACTATTCTTTTAAAAAAAGGAAGCAATTAAATTCAAGCCTATGAATTTCGGGGATGTTACCGCCACACTTAGTACTAGACCGGTTCACTCCGACCATTCCAGTACCAAGTGCTAAGGCTAAAAAGGATTATTGTTAAACTTTAATAAATACTTAAACCAAATAACAAGAACTAGAAGGATCATTACATAGAAATCAAAGTACGCGTAAGGAGTTTACAATTTAGAGGAGTACAATCAGCTATAAGATAGAAATCAGAATGCGTGAAAAGAGTCATAAACCAGAGTGCATTGTCAAAATTCCAAAAAGGGAAATAAAATTTATAATCGGTAAAAATTACGTCTAGGATACTCAATACAAAGTAAAAAGGGTCAAAAAGGGAGATCTAGCCATGCCACTCTCGATCCTTGTGCCAAGTCCATACTCATCACTCAGCCCCACCTGATACCTCATGAACATCGAAGGCATCAAAATAAGTATCACCCGCCTGCACAAAGTTAGAAGGGCCCTCTGCTCATGGAAATGAGAAGCACCTATAAAAAGGGTGATCAGTATACTACGTACTAAGCAAGATAACTGTGCACTAATGCCAATACACAAAACACACAATCCAAGGATGATAATACAACAACATACGATCACTTGAGATATATAAATGAATAAACGTCAATTTATATTCTGAATCCATTAATTATTTAATCTCTGATCAGTACTCATTTCACACCATGCTTTTTATCAATCCATGCAAGTACGGGAGCTCCACTATTTTAGCCGGTGGATCGGTTTGGCTCCTACTCGCATGGTGTTCCATTGTAACTACTTAATGTCTTTTATGTGTCTTAGCAAACTCAGTTTTTGTTTATTGAGCTCAGGATCCCCCACTATTATAGCCGGTGGGTCGAAAACACACAGGGCATAAAGCTCCTGACCACTATTATATTCGATGGATCAGACACTTATAGGGTGGAACACCCAAACCACTATTCTTAACCGGTGGATCGGCTTGGACCCGGCTCAATAATCTTTCACTTTATATTATTAATATCTTAAGTGTCTTACTTAGAAGTTTTACCCTAAACATGCATGACCAACTCCCTCTATGCTTATCTTTCAGAAAGAACCCATCCCATACCACCCGACTCATGTACCTCCTAAGGTATCCCAATATTATTTCCTCCTTTACCTAACTCACACTAGGAATCCAATTTCCAAGTATGTGGGGCAAGGCCCACTACTTTACACCTCCAAGTCCACTCACTCCTTCACTTTAGGGTTTTCCCCCAAAAACCTAATTTAGACCTATGCATCTCATTCTACTCCACCTTACACAACCAAACTAATTTAACCCCACAGCCCACATCTCTTAATCTCAACCCTCGTCATCATACTATATTTTCCAAGTGCACGTGTGATCACGAAACCCTAAGTAGCCACGTCAAACCCTAGCTCGGTCTCCCATGTACCCTTATACTATCCCACGTACTATTTTTCATCCAAAGCATTCAAACACCCAAACAACACTTTCATTACCTTCCTCACACCTCAAATCAACTTTCTATATGTAAAAATTCACCCCAATGCAGACTTTACACATCCCATGCAACCCTTCAAACTTTTTCATGCAAAACCCTATAACTCCCACGTGAAACCCTAGATTCACCCATGCAACCCTAGATTCTTCCATACGTACTTAGATTCTCCTATGCACAACCCTATATTCTCCCATGCAAAACCATACATTAGATTCTCCAATGCAAAACCATAGATTCTCCCATACAAAACCATAGATTAGATTTCCCCATACAAAACCCTAAATTAGATTCTCTTATGTAACGCCATGGATTCTCCCATACAAAATCGTAGATTCTCCCATACGAAACCCTAGATTATATTCTCCCATGCAACGCCATAAACTCTCCCATGTGCAACCTTAGATTATCCCATGCATAACCATAGATTCTCTCATGCAAAACCCTAGATTCCTCCATGCAAAACCCTTTTTTCTCCCATGTACATCCATAGATTCTCCCATGCAAAACTCTAGATTCTCCCACTCTTTTATTTTATTTAAAATTCCATTTTTATTCATCCACCCATGGACCATGGAACACTTAGGTCAATTCCACCTATATTAGCCAACTTACATCCCTTTAGTCATCTCACTCTCCCATTTTCTTTTTCATCGTTCCACCCCACAATACCACATTAAACATCCTCACATGCATGTCTTAAAGGAACACAACACATCACATCACATTCCACAACATTTCACCACATATACATATCAACATATACAGTAATAAGGCACATAAGTATACCTTAACTCCATGCTGCTCCATACATAAAATAGTCAACTAATAGCACATGATACACATCACGACGTTATACAATGCATCCAAGGCATATAATACACATAGCACAAATAAGGCCTTACCTACACCCTTACCTAATACGACGTCGGTCTTGGAGCATGCTCCTACGCCTCCTTAGGGTTTTGACTAGTCTCTCCTATAGGAGGAAAAAACTAAAGATTAGATTCCCTCCTACCAAAAATACCATTATTTCCTAATTTATGCTAAGATTAGGGTTTTAGATAAAATAATAATATAATAATAATAACACTAACTACATACTAATTTTGCTAAAGATAAAAGTAATAATAGTAATATCGTAAAAGATGATAATATAAGGTTTGAAGGTTTACCCTAAGAATAATAATGATAATAATAATAATAATAATACTAACGATAATAATAATAATAATAATAATAATAATAATAATAATAATAATAATAATAATAATAATAATAATAATACTAATAATAATAATAATAGTATAATTCAAAATAAATGGTGAAATAAGGGCTTCAACCCTTCACCAAATTAAAACTAATATTAATACTACTAATATTATTATTAATAATAATAAATACAATAATAGTAATACAAAATAATATTAACAATAACAATAACAATAATAATAGTAATAATAATAATAATAATAGTATAAATTGAAAATAATGTAAAGTAGGGTTTCGACCCTACTTTGAAATAATAATAATACTCTTAATAATAATAATGATGATGATGATGATAATAATAACACATAATAATAATAATAATAATAATAATAATAATAATCGAAATAAAAACATAATAGGGCTTCGACCCTCAATAGCAATAATAATAATAACATTAATAATAATAATAATAATAATACATAATAATAATAATATTAAAAAAATTGAAATATAATAAAATTAAATAATTAAAGCTTGTATAAATAGAGTAAAAGGGTTGAGAGGGTTTAGGGTACCACCTTGCGTTGGTGGTGACAAGCGGCACCAGCTGTGGTGCACAGCGGCAGCGGTGGTGGCCAAAAAAAGAGAAGAAAAGAGAGATAGTTGAGTGTTGGGAAAAAGGGAGGGAGAAAGAGGGTGGAATGAAGGTGACGACGCACGGCGACGGCTGTGGTGGCCGAAAGGGGAGGAAAGGAATAAAGGAAGGAGGAGAGGGAGGAAGAGGAAAAGAAAGGTATGGGGAGTTAGAGAAAAGTCTGTAGGGTAGTTTGGAAGGTGTAGGAGGCGATTACGGTAGGAGTGGTGGATAATGGTGGCACGAAGGGCGGTGAAGGTGGGAGGAAAGGCTGATTAAGGACTTGACTTTCCATGGTCGGGGTCGCTCGTGTAGGGTAAATCAAGGGAGAAGGGAGGTGTAGTTAGGCAGAGGGTGGTGCAGGGAGTGCTCAGGTGGAAAGCTTGGGCGGTGGAGTTAGTCGACTGTGATGTTACTAGCGTCTGAAATGGTAGTGGTTCATGAGAAAGAAATTCTAGGTTTCGGGAGAAAAGCTCGAGTCCAGGCTGTGTAAGGGGTATTTATAGGCTAAAAGAAAAGATAAGGTCGAGGGAAAGACAGGAGGATAGGACAGGTAGGTTAGTCGGCGACGGTAGGCCGGCACACGACTGCGTCGTGGCCTGCAATTGACCAGGGGAAGAGAGGGGGATCATGCGAGAAGAGGGGAGGTGTAGTTGGGTCAAAGTAGATGGTGAGTCAAGGGGAAGGAGAGAGAAGAGAAAAGGTCAGTCAATGGGGCGTGATCGATGGAGAAAACTAGGGAGCTGGGGCAGAGTTGCAGGTCAATGGAGGGAAGAAGAAGGAAGGAGGAAGAAGACGCATGGACCAGCGGTTGGGAAGAAAAGAAAGAAAAGAAAGGAAGGGAGAATTAGATCGGGCGACGTAGGAAAAGAAGAAGAAAAAGCGGCGTGCTGGGATGGGCCATGCCGAAGGAGAAGAAAAGGAAGGAGGGCGACGGGCCGCTGGGCTGGCCCAGGTCGGGAGAGGAGGAAGAAAAAGAAAAGAAAAAAGAAAGAAATAGGAAGAAAAAGGAAAGAAAGGAAAGAAAGAAAAAGAAAAAGGAAAAGGGGGAAAAAGAAAAATAGGTGAGTTGGGTTATTTGGATTATTTTAGTAATTTGGGATATTTAAAAATAATAATATTTAAATAAAATAATATTAAATTCCCTTTTAGGCACATTTTAGAAATTTTAAAAGATTTTTTTTAAATTCCTTTTAATTAGCAAATCACTCTAATTTTCTCCGATTAAATTGTTTATAAAATTCCTATTAATTTGTCCCTATTTAATCCCTCTTATTTTAAATAAAATAATTTATTTATTTAATTTCTAAAATAAATCCTTATTTAGCTAAAATTCTTAAAATAAGGGTTTTGGGGCGTTTTAATAATATTAATGATAATCATAATAATACTAGAGTTATCGACCATTAATAATAATAATAATAATAATAGTTAGAATATTCTGAAGTTAGGTTAAATAATAATAATGATAAAGGTAATAATAATGATAACATAATAATAATAATAATAATAATAATAATAATATTATTATTATTATTATTAAGAATAATACTATTAATACTACTAAAAATTGCTAACACTTGTATAAAAAGGTTTTATGGGTTAAGGAGGTTAGAGTACCACCTAAGGACGGTGGCAACACCAGCAGCGGCAACGGCAGTGGTGGAGGGAGAAGAGAGGTGGAGAGATGGTTGTATAGGCTAGGAGAGAGGGAATGAGGGGGTGATTGAGGTGATGGTGGGTGCCTCAAGTGGAGAGGGTTGGAATGGAGGTGGTGGTGCAGCCAAAGGAGGTGGCACATGGCGACAGGTGTGGTGGCTGAAGGTGGTGGAGAGAGAGGAAGGGAGAAGGACGGTTGGCTGATTGAGAGGTAAACTTTGCACGGCCGGGGTGGCTTATGCAGGGTGAATCGAGGGTGGTGGAGGGTGATGCAGGGAGTGGTTTGGTAGGTAGGTCGGGCAACGGCACTGAGAGGTGGCAACGGGGCGGTCGTCTGATCAGGAGGTGGCATAAGGGCTGGTTTTCTGGGCTGCGAATCAAAGTAGCCTAATTATGGTTGCCTTTGTGGTATTTATAGGCCAAATGAAGGGGAAAATGATAGAGGGGAAAGAGGACAAGAGGTCGCAGGTGAGGCAGGACCACCGGCCAGCGGTGGCAAGCCGACGTAGGTTTTCCATGGCAAAGAGTGGTTTGTGGTTGGAGAGAGAAAGGAAAGAGGGGTAGGCGTATGTGGGGAGGGAGGACATTTGGTTGGGTCGAAAATGGAAAGAAAATGACGGGGGAGAGAAAGAAAGGACGGTCGGCGTGCGGTTGGTGGTTGCCGACAGAGATGAGGCTGCAGGTCGATCTGGGGGAGAAGGAAGGTGAAAAGGTTGGATTGGGCGGTCCGAGAAGGAAAGAAAGAAAAGAAAAAAGGAGGGGACAGACCGGGTTGGCGACGAGGGAGGGAGAATAGGTGTGCGGGCCTAGGCTGCGCCAAAGGAGGAGGGGAAATAAAGGAAACTTGGGCTACAAGGGCTGGCCCAATCATGGAAGAAGGGAAAAAAAAGGAGAAAGGAGAGAGAAAAAAAAGGGAAAAGGAAAAGGAGGGAAAAAGGAAAAAAGGAAAAATAATGGGTTGGTTGGGTGTTTAGGATATTTTGGTATTTTTGATTATTTAAAATAATAATATTTAGAAAAATAATAATTAAATTCCCTTTTTGATTAATTTGGGATATTTTAAATAATTTTTCCTAAATTCCATTTTAATTAGCAAAACACCCTAATTTTTTTCTAATTAAATTATTTATTATTTTCCTTTTGATTTTTTTTTACTTTCTTCCTCTTATTTTAATAAAATACTTTATTTAATTAATTTCTCTAATAAATCCTTATTTTGCCATAATTTCTAAAATTAGTATTTTGGGGTATTTTACAACCAGCAGCCACACCAACCTATTCTACACCCTACCTCCTCCCTACACTACCCTGAGCAACCAATGCCAACCACTCTGCAGCCTACCCCCTCCCTTTTTCTCCTTCTTCCCTTCAACTCCCCTGCACCCACCACCCTTAACCAACTCTTTGCCCTCCTTTTGCCGTCTCCATAGCCTCCCCTTAGCCACTTGACACCATCTCAACACCCCCTTGCACCACCTTACTCGAACCACCCTGTCTCTCCCCCTTTTCTTTCTCTTCTTTTCCTTTCTTCCTCTTCTTCCTCCTTTCTTTGCACCTTTCTTCTGCAGCCACCACCACTACCTCCAAGCCGTTGCACCATGACCTCCAACCACCACCCACTTCCTGCCTCACCTCTGCACCCAACAACCAACATCAACACCCTTCCACCACCTCCCCTAAACCCTTACCTAAGCCTCCCCCTCCTTCCCTTTTCCTTCCCCTCATCCATTTTGCCTATTTTGCTTGGCTCATACTGCATGGGTTGTGTGAGTTATGCCATGTGATTTTTGGTGTATTTTTGCCAATATTAAGGTATAAGATAGTTTGGCAATGTTATATATTTAATAAATATTTTTAATAAAATTATTTTTTATTTATCTAATATTAATATTTCACTTGTGATATTATTTTAGCTACAAAATTTTATTAAACGAAGTTTAAGCATTTTAAATCGGATACTAATAAAGTTTTATTTTTGTCATAAATAAGGTAATTGTTATACCCCTCTAAAATGTATGGATTATTGTATGTTAGCACATTAGGATTTTTGGCATGTGATATGTGTAAATATGATCTGTTACAAATAATCCCATGATTATCATGTTATCTTGGAAAATGGAAAAAGAATGCATGTATTTTGTGTAGGTTGTGATGTGTGTGAAAGGATGATTTAGAAGGGGCTTAATATTTATGATGGGTGTTATGTGTATATGACGCTATGCTAAGTAGGTGTGGACACTTGTAATGATAATATAACTATTATGAGCCCTAGGGACAATTTGGTTATTTGGATCCATTATGATACTTAACCCTAACCAGGATGACTAATGTGTTATAAATGTTTCTAAGAAGGGAGATGGGAGTTTGGTGTATAATAAAAGCATGTGTTAGTAAGAATATCCATATTTTATAGCCTAGGGATATTTTAGTAATTTTAATTTATGGTGGTGATTATCTTAATAAAAATGCTTGCTAAGTGTTATGTGGTGTTGGAAATGATAATAGGGGTTTATGGTGTTAGTAAGGCATAGTTGGGCATGATTATCAATATTTTATGACCTAGGGGCATTTTAGTAATTTTACATGTGAAATGGGGGTTACCTAAATAAAAATGCATGGTAAGTAATAATTGGTGCTAAGAATAATAATAGGGGTTTTGTGGTGTTAGTAATGCATGTTGGGTATGATTATTAATATTAAATGACCTAGGGACGTTTTAGTAATTTCACATGTAAATTGGGGGTTACCTAAATAAATATGCATGGTAAGAAAGAATTGGTGCTAAGAATGGTAATAGGGGTTTTGTGGTGTTAGTAATGCATGTTGGGTATGATTATTAATATTAAATGACCTAGGGGCATTTTGATAATTTTACATGTAGTATGGTGATTAGTCTAACAAGCATACATGATAAGTATAAAATGATGTTAAATATAATAATAGGGATTTATTGTTTTAGTATCACTTATTTGAGCATAATATTCAATAAAATATGGTCTAAGAGAACTTTGGTAATTTTGCATGTAGTATGGTGATTAGTTTAATAAACATGCATGATAAGTATAAATGATGTTAAACATGATAATAAGGGGTTTATTATCTTAGTATCACTTATTTGAGCATGATAATCAATAATATATAGTCTAGGGGCATTTTGGTAATTTTACATGCAATATGGTGGTTGGTCTAATAAGCATGCATGATAATTATAAATTGATGCTAAATATGATAGTAGGGATTGTTGCTATAGTATCACCTGTTCAAGCATGATTACGAACATTATAAGGTTTAGGGGTATTTTGTTAATTTGGAGTGTACCATAATGAATATGATAATGAATATGTATGGTTTAGGGGTAACTTGGTAAATTAGAGTATGATGTGTTGTTATTCTCATAAACATGCAGGAAGTGCATTAATTGTTGATTAAGCATGAGAATGTATGTTTGGTTGTTGTAGAAGTACATGTTAGGGTTTTATGTGTAAAGAGGTCATTTGGTGTGTTGAGTAAGTTAACTTCATAATCAATAGCTTAGTTATGGTGTGTTGCTCTTTTTATGCATGTTGATAAATAAAAATGAATTATGTGATGGAAATGGATGGTAAAGAGGTATCCTTAGCCTTAGGGCATTTTGGTCATTTTGACCTAAGGTGCCTAAGGGTGAGTGTTGGAGCCTAGGATGGCCTTAGTGGAATTCTTATGTTGACATTGGCAATAATCCTGATACTAATGACTTCATAATATTGAAAATAAATAAATATGGTTAATTATGTGATTAATGTGTGTTTCTCGTGATCATCCTAATTAAAATACTAATACTTAAAGTGAAAGATCTTGAGATCTGGAATGGTGGTCTAAGATTATTCTATATTTTGCCGGTGTGCTTAGTGCCCCAGCTAGGCCCTACATCTTACTCTATTTAGCTCTATTGAGCTAATTAGGGGGTATGCATACTCATGTATTAGGCATCATTGTCGGTAGGGTATTATGTGCTTTCATGTACTAATGAGACTAGGGTACCTTTGCGTCCCCATATTGATAGTCGGTAAGATACTATGCAGCTCTTATGCGCCAATATGACAAGTGTACATTTGTGTCTCAGGGTTTGTGATCTCTTCCTCGAGTAAATAAAAAGGCAGTGTGTGATAATTAAATGGAAAGACATTAATTAATTACAGTGGAACACCACGTAGATCAGGACCATATGGATTGTATTATATTTACCGGTCCACCAATGATAATAATGGCCAGAAGTATGCTACCCAGGGTTGTATTATGTTTACCGGCTCATCAGTTATAATAGTGGCCAGGAGGGTGTTGACCTAGGTTGTATTATCAACTGCTCTATCGATGAGAATAATGGTCAGAAGCGTGCTGCCCTAGGTTGTATTATGTTTACTAGTCCATCAAAGAGAATAGTAGGGTCCCCGAACCCAGTGGCGGAGCCAGGTATTTTACTCCATGGTGTCCCTCTATTATAATAATAATAATGATAATGATAATGATAATAATAATAATAATGATAATAATAATAATAATAATAATAATAATAATATATTTATAATGAGTTTACCATTCAAAATAATATAACATCTCTTTTTTATCAACCAAACTTTGTTTTTGATTTATAGCTTTTCATGATTAAAGATATTGAATTATTATTATGCAAAAAATCTCGCTAAAATATTATTTGTTCATTAGTTAATCATGTAATTTTAAAATGTATTATTAATAACATTATAAATAAAAAAATTAGCTAGTTGTATTATTATAATTGCTAGTAACATAATTAGAGCCAAATAAACAAGTATATTGATTATGATTAAAAAAGAAGGATTACAACAATTTAGGATATATAATACCTATAAGTGAAGAATATCAATAATCAACATTTGGATGAATGGTTGAGGTGAATAAGGTATGCTTTGGTGGTTGTGGGTTCGAATCCTTATACTGCCATGAGGATTGTTTTAATTTTATAGGTCCCAGCTGAAATAAAAATTAGGATGTCATAGAGATTTGATCCCTTGACCTCCATCCCACCTATTATGGTATAATTTTCGTAGTGTCCTCCACTACATCAAGTTGATCTTTGTGATATATGGCCATATTAAAATATACTTAATCTAAAATTGCATGGTGTCCTATGACACCATTGAAAAGTCCTAGCTCCGCCACTGCCCAAACCTATGTGGATATAATTCGAGAGATGACTAATTACTTATGGCTTGAGTCCAGATAATAATGAATGAACTATTATGACCTACTGATGTGATTTGGTAGCAACCTTGGTGCCTACCGAGATGGATTGTGTATGTCATTGTATTGATGAGCCTATGGGCCTGCCTATAAGTTGAGTGGATGGGGTGTATGGTTGAGTATGATGTTGGCTCTCTAATTATGCTACAAAGAGCATCGCTTGGATGCTCCATTGGTAAGTTTTGTTATTTCTAATTGAATGAATATTGGTGGCATATGATCCCGATACATGTGACTATCAAACTGATTATTGCATTTCGGTTTATATATGTATAATTCCAGGTTCATGTGTTTCATGTGTGGAAATTGATGTGTTACATGTGGGCCTTATATGTTAGTCTTGTATAATGAGTTACTCAATACCATAGTACTAAAGGGTTCATTTCTTGGGCCCTTATTTATTCAATGGGTAGAGGTATTTGCAAGTTAGCTCACAAGCGCTATTCAAGATTTACTCATAGGGATAAAAGAATAGGACTATTCAAGAAGATTTTTGTGTTTTCCTTAAAACTCTTATACTTCCTTTTCCAATGACTTTATTCTATAACCACTATTAGTGGATTGTATTTCTTGTATTCTAACAATTATGATACTCTATTTTATAAGAAAACCGATCTAGTATTAAGTGTGGTGGTAGCACCTCAAAATTTACCGTATTTGCTTCCATATAAAACTTTTAAAAACATTAGTATTAAATTTTGGGGGTGTTATACGTTGGTATCAGAGCATTTTTAAAATCCCTTTCAATTTTAAATGGTTTGAGTTGATACTACAAGTTAGTATCAGAACCCTTTGCAAATCTTTTCCAATTTTAAATGGTTTTAACTTGATGCCATAAGTTGGTATCGAAGTTTTGGTTGCTAAGAATCATGTTTCAATTAGAAATATGGACCTTGAAACCCTAAATGTTTTGACCAAAAAAGGGTTTTCTCATTTCTCCATGTGTTTTAAAACCCGAATTAGTCTTGTCGGCCTTGAGTGTGGGTAGAATAAGTGGCCCTGACATTTATTGTTGTGTTGGGCACTTGAAATATAGCACCTCCCTAACACACTTTTGTTTTGCAACTAACTCAACATGGCCCTAGATGGACATGTCTCCAACTTGGAGAGACCGTTTGAGACATTCATGGAGTCTGACCAGCGTCCTCCTGTGTCTCAACCTCAACCTCCACCACCACCTTCGTATTACCCACACATGGGTATCGAAGAGGACTGGCTCAACAGAGTCTCGTATCATCAACCCCCAACCTATTAAGGGAAAGAAGATCCCGTTGTCCTAGAAGGTTGGATATGGGATTTTGATAGGACCTTCGAGGTGATCGATTTCCCTGAAGCATGAAGGACGAACGTAGCTGCTTACTTCCTTTGAGTACTAGTTGACACTTGGTAGGAAGACTTTTACACTCAATGAGGATGATCGATGTCTTAGGAAGACTTTAAGAGTGCACTTCATATGTGATTCTACACCAAGATTCCCAAGAGGAACAATCTCAAGGAGTTCATGAGGTTGACTTAAGGAAGCTTGTCAGTACGGGAGTACTATGCGTGTTTCAAGGAGTTGCTAAGATTTTCTCCTGGCATAGTAGCTAGCGAGGCTATGGTGATACTCTAGTTCGAGCAAGGACTCCACTTCAACATTCATAGGATGATGGGTGCAGTCGTTTTCCAGGACTTGGCTATGCTATACGAGTGAGCGTGTGTCGCTGATGCTTTAGTCCAGGAGCATGTGTCAATCTTGACCAAGAGGAAGAACAAAGTGCCATACTTCAAAGGAAAGAGTCAACAACCCAGTGGCAAGGTTTCACATGTTCAGCATCAAGCTAGGGTTTGACATCAAAAAAGTTAGAGTGCCTCTCGTGGAAAAGCTAGCAAGAGACCATCTACAAATACCATTGTCGTCATTGTAGAAGAGATCACCCGGAAAAATATTGCATGGAAAAGCTGATTCAGTGCCGCAACTGTGGTCAGCTTAGGCATAGGATCTTCGAGTGCTACAATGCACCCCGTGACAGAGTTTAAAGGTCCTAGCAATAGCCGGTTCAGTAGAACCTAATGCTTGGAGCAACCCGCTCTGCCACTCCAACAAAAGCAGATGAGTAAGTAATCAATCCCGATGTGTCTCCTTCTGGTATACTATCGATTCTTTCTTAGTCATTTTAAACCATTGGATGCTTGTGTTGTGTGTTTCCTTAACCGTCTTCTAGTCAATTAGGATAGCCCTTCAGGGGGTAGTTACTTCTGGGTACCATAAGTTCCTTCATGCGTATTCCTAGTGGTAAGGAGTAAACTTTGGGGACGAAGTTTTTCTTTAAGAGGGTAGTGATGTAACATCCCAAAATTTTAAAACCTAAAATTAAATATTTAACCTTTTATCCGAGATATTTTAATCTTAAATTATTGATTTAGTTATTTTGTGGAACTTTGATTTACAAAATAAATAGAATTATTTAATAAATTAATATAAATATTTTTATCATTTAACCTTACTCTTTTTATTTAAATAAATCCCCAAACTGATAATTTTGCCATAATTATTTTCTTAAATTAATACCTTAATTTTTGGACAAATTAATTTAATATTTTTTCCATTAGCCAATTTTAGCCTAATTTCTAATCCTAACTCTAAAAATAATTCCCCTTTTCTTTTTTCTCCTTTTCATTTTCCTTTGTCCTTTTTTCTTCCTTTTCTTTCTTTTCTTTTCTTCCTTCTTCCTTAAGTCAGCCCAACTCTTTCTTTTTATTTCTCTTCTTATCCCACCAGGCTAGCCCTCTCCTTTTACCTTCTTTTCTTCTCCCGCCCGGGCCAACCCTAGCTCCCTTCTTTTTTTCTTTCTCTCCTTTCCTCCTTTGGGCCAACCCAACTCTACCTCTTCTTTGTTTTTTTCTCCTCTCCTGCTCGAGTCAGCCTGCCCTTCTCCTTCCCCTTCCTTCCCCGCATGACCCATTATTATTATTATTATTATTATTATTATTATTATTATTATTATTATTATTAACTGATACATTGAATATATAGATTATGTTAGTTTGAATTATAAGATAAGTTAATAATAATATGTTTTTATCTACTTTATATTCCACTAAAGTCCTCCATAAACAAAACTCCCTCTATTGGTCGAAGGTGATCACATCCCTATAGATATCTGGGGGGCATGGATATGATAATATGATTAGTTGCATACATATGGTTTTTAGTCATCTAAGACTTCTAATCCATCTAGGACTTTGCAACTCGACTCACAACAAGTTTGCTATATTTTTTTTCCAACATTAAATCCTTTCTAAAATATTAAAAAATTAAATAATTAGTATGCACAAAATAAAATTACCATATCGTAATAATAATCAATCAATCATATCTATTTCTAATATTCAAATCATACCATAGTGTCATCCCACACCCTATCCTTCAACTCTTTTGGGGCATCCCTCCAAATTTGATAAGTGATGGGGATGTGTGCACGAGCCATATATTTACAATAATCAATGAATAAATCCTTATTCTCACCCACTAGATACCCTAATTTATCAAAATCAACATTAAGCTCAATGTCCCTTTCTCTATTTTTTATAATTTATGTTAATCTGATTTTTCCACTTCTTTGTATTTTTTCCACTTCTTGAGCATGTGTAACATATTCATGTAGATCCATCCCTAAAGCAATGAACAAAAATTATAGATTAGGAAGTTATTAGAGGAATATTTGATATGATATAATTAGAATAAAAAAAACTTTATACACAACATAAAATAAAACAACACACAAAAAGTAATTAATATATGATGTGATATAATCAAAATATAAAAAAATAAACCTTTTTGAACAAAATAAATGAAACAATACATAATAAGTATTAAACTTTTCATCTATAATTCTTTAATCTATAGCATATGCCCTCCTTATGCACAAACTCTGATTCAAGTACATAGAACCCTTCTTCATTAT
The DNA here is from genome assembly GCA_030549775.1 of Tamarix chinensis. Lineage (NCBI taxonomy): Eukaryota > Viridiplantae > Streptophyta > Magnoliopsida > Caryophyllales > Tamaricaceae > Tamarix > Tamarix chinensis. The sequence goes on along the minus strand of CM060173.1, from coordinate 84,973,555 downwards.
CATCTCACACATAAAGGTCATCATTAACGTCATCATGGTTGGATGAGAAAGGTTAGTCAACAGTCAAAACACACAGCCCTTTTTTTTCATCTTACTAATTTTTTATATTCAAGACAATGGACCACCGTTTATCAGCTGTGTTAGTAACATAAAATACTTGTTTTGCTTGTGAGGAAAATATAAATGGGTATTGCTTATGACCAAGCCTTGAAAGGTCCACCCTTTTAAATCTAGCTTCCTTATTACAAACCTAATTTTTATTGTCAACCCATTTTCACCCAAATAAAGGAACTCTAAAAGCGGTATAATCCAATAGCCATATACACTCTATCACCCGATAGTATGTCATTGATGTATAAACATAGTTTTTATCTTTTTCAATACCATAATAGCTTATTAGTAACATTAGCCCTCTTTTATCGTGACATTTGACACTAAGGATAACTATCTAATGATGCATATTCATTGCAATACAAAATGTAATCGTTAAGGTAAGCATGAATCTTTTCATAATTCAAACCCATAGAGCATAGAATTTTCTTAACTTCATAAGTATAGGGAGGAAGCACATTTTCCTCTGAACGCGTCTCTTTTAAGAGTTCAATAAGAGAAGTGAAGCTTTTATCATTCCATCCATTAGCCACCTTCAAATTGTGCAATCGTAACACGACGGATAATTTTGTAAATTTAGTACAACCATTGTACAAATACGTTTCCGAATTTTAAATATTTTTGGACGGTCTCTAAAATGTTCTTCAACATTGTTGGTCAGGTCCTCCATGTAAATAAAAATCATTTGCTACTTTAACATCATCATGGTCAACCACACTAGATTCATTAAGAAGTGGTTATCCATGCCATATCCACCATATAACTCTTATCAATTCCATAGATTATGAGATGATCTTGTATCTCATTTACCCTTCTTCTTATCGTATTTCCACAATCTACACATGGGTAAGATATCCATAAATGATCTTTTGAATTCTCAACGGCTAACTTAATAAATTCTTGAACACTGTTTATATATTCTCTAGACAACCTACTTGCATTTATCCACTTATGATCCATAACAAGAAATAAGTATAGTTTGGCCCCTAAATTAAAAATATATATAAAATATGATAATATTAGCCAAGTCAAGCAAAAAGAACTAATATACCCAGAGTACATATACACCACAAAAACATTTACATTAGTAACAATACCACGATTTCTACAATATACTATCTATTTCGTTTATAGACTCAGTTTTTTGAAATATATAGTTTGATAATATATCTTCATAAGATATATCAACTCAAAACTAACAACATAGAGTGTACTGATATACACCACAACACCATATATAGTATAAATATACATGAAAGAGTTAGAATGTGAAAGGCAAAAGTAAAATTCATAAAATAGAGAAATCTATACAAAAAAACTTAAACTTCAAAGAAAAGAAGAACAAAGAAATAATGAGCATACTGTGAGAAGAGAGAGAGAAGGGCGATAGCGGTGAACTAAAGATGAGGAAAAATGAGCAAGAAATCCAGCTAAGAGAGGAGAGAAGACCAACTATAGTTGTAGAGCCTCATTTCTTCAAATGGCATTATCTGGATATTAAGAGGTAAAGTGAAAAGTTGCAGGTGGTTCTAAGTTAAAGAATGGTGAAGTAAAACAAATGGGGGAAGAAGGATATACACAATGGTTTTAACTTATAACTATTGTATATACCCTTAACGAGAGAGGTAAATATGGGCTAAAGGTTTACATGATAGTTTTAATATATAAACATTGTGTAATACATGATGTTTATAAGTTAAAACTACCGTGCATACCCTTATCCAGTATTTACCTCTCTTGTTAAGGCTATACACGATGGTTTTAACTTATAAACATCATGTATATGTCCCGCCAGTGGCGGAGCTAGGCTTCCGATTCCATGGTATTCCTCTTACAATAATTATTATTATTATTATTATATATATTAATAACTATAATTAATAATTAAAATACTTAAAATAAAAAATATATATATCATTCATTTTACCTCAATAATATTCTCATTTTGAGTTATGAATTTTATAATTAAAAATATTAAGTTAAATTTATCTAAATATCTCACCCAAAGACCAATTATTTGTTAATTAATTGTACACTTATTTTAGCAATAAGTAAAAGAAGTCAATTAAACAAATAAGAAGAAAAGGCGTGTAGCAGGTATGGTTTATTTTCAAGATAGTTTAGCTAGAGGTCTTAGGATCAAAACATGGGATTCAGTGTTTTTTCAGTAAATAAGTAGCAAAAATGATGGCTAACCATGCACCTCATGAGACTCAAATTCACATCCTCCTCAGTAGTTCCATAATTTCCTATCCATTGTGCCAAGTTCACCCTTTTATAATACAATGTACAAAACTATATTTAACTAAATTTTCATGGTGTCCCATGAAACCATGAAAACCCTCTAGCTCCGCCCCTGCATCCTGCCATGTATATTTAGCGTGTTTTTTCTTAATATGTAATAGAATAGATGGCGGCTTAGTTTTAAACTACCTTATACTAGTTGTTGTTTAATCAAATTCGTGTACTAGTTCATCCTCTATCTTTAAACTCAAATTTTATCTAGAATTATTATAACTTTTTCTTAGTTTATTTGTATTTGACCTTTGAAAAATGTACATGATGAATTTTTGTTGATTACATGATTTTTTTTAAAGACATGAGTCATTACATATTGGTATGTGGATGTTTTATGGCTTTTTTTTCATATCAATATTATATCAATGCTAGTTCTTATAATAATTTTTCAACATGTACATCTCTTGGAAAATTTTCCACTCCCACCCCTACATACAAATTGGAATAGATACCGTAATAGCAACATTTCAACATGGAATACACTATATGCTTCAAAATTCCAACAATTGTACTTTTTGGTACATGATGGCACACACAAACCACATCTTCTATTCTTATACTCAACTTTTATCTAGAATTATTATACTTTTTCTTATTTTATTTGTATCTGACCTTTGAAACATACATATGATAATTTTTTGTTGATTATATGTTATTTCCATATTACCCTACCTTGATAGCTTAAGTATCTAACCTATGGTAGTTGGATTAATTTGTATATTGTTGAGCTTAAGTATCTTCATGTTTGATGTAGGTTAAATGATATTTTCTTAACCATGAAACAAACTAAAAACTACAATATATAATTGTAACATACATATTTTAAGTAAAGTACACAACCATATATTAATAAATCAATCTCTATGAAAATGCCCACACTCAGCTATAGTAGCTTCTAAATTATTCATATGATTTTCGATGCATGCAACTAGCCGCTGGTAATTTAGAGCTAGATCACTCCTCCAATAGAAATAATGAAGAATTTTACATGCTTTGTTAATGAGTCTTTTAGCTGAAATTTTATGCCCATTATTTAGATGTTTAGCCAAATATTCACTTATCATTACCAACACATACCTATGAGTTTTAGCAACATACCAATCTATATATTCATGAGCCACATCCCATGGGTATTGAGCTGGTGATCCAAAATCATCTGGTCCTAGTATGTGTTCACACCTCAAGAAATATTGGCGAAGTATGTGTGCATAATAAACTTTGTGTTTCTTGAATGAAGGATCTCTATATGTGTTCCTAGTTGGCTTGATAGGCTCCTTAGGAATTACTTGTGCATATACAAACTGGCACGTCACTCAATCTGGCATATATGGTTTCACTTTCTCCAAACAGTGTAAACAATCATAAAATAATGCCAAAGGGCAGTGCCTATACATATAAGCTACTCTATATGGATCCCAATTGACCTATCACAAAAGAGTTAAACTAAATATAGATATTACTGCAATAAATATAGTAATAGTATGATCATTTGAGCATACCTTTGATGCAGCTATACAATCAATTTTAGCCCAAAATTACTCGAGTGTCTCTAATTATTGTCGAATTTATATTCACAAAACCATCTTATACAACAGAGTTGGTCGAGGTCAGAATCAGATTGTTCTACTCCAAACCCCAAAAAATATTCGTGTATCCAAGTATGTTATAATATTTCTTTTTAGAATTATAACTAAGGAATCCGAGTATGTACTATATATATGACAGTTATAAAATTACATGTAATAGAGTGACACATCCCAACATCTTAGCAGCGTTAGCTCTAGATGTCATACCAAGTTATCCGTATAGAAAAACAAGTGTGGTTGCACCCCATGCATAACCTTCAATATGACTATGATCTTGTAAAAAGAGGAGATAGTATGGATTGAATTTATCAACTAACTTATCGAGAAGTAACGATAGGTCGATAAAACATAATAGATACCCAATTGATTTTTCTCCATCCCCTAATCAATATAATTGACATAAATATTAAATCCATTTAAATGGAATTCCTCCCTTTCGAGTCACTTCATTCACTTGCTCCTCTTCCATACCCAACAAAGCACCCAATACACCAATCAAAAGGTGACATGTATCAACTATCATCTCTAAATGTAATGGATCACCATCAACTCGTAGGTCTAGTATACGATGTACGTATAAAAGAGTGATTGTCATCTCACCCAATGGAATATGAAAGTTGTTGGTGTATGGTTGTCATCTCTCTATAAAGGATAATATAAGCAGCATGTTGGTGTGCTCAAATGTACATACCGAAGATGTGACAGTCCAGTTTCACATATGAGAGTGATCATTCATTTATTCATTCTTATAAGAAAACTTTTCAACACCTCCTATCTAGTATAGATCTTAGAATAGCCAAGATCCTAAATAAAAAAAGACACAAACATAATGCATACATTATAGTTTACACAGGAACTAAGAAATAGAGTTATAAATGTGCTAAAATTACCTTCTTGAACCATGAATCTAAAGAGGCATGATCGCTAAAGCTTGGGATCAAATTAGGGATCATTGGACCGTCGGGATATGGCCCAAGAAATTACCATTTATCCTTCAATTGTATACTCCATTCATATTTACTAGCATCACCATCATCTCTATCATCATCATCATCATCATCATCATCATCATGTACATATGTTGAGGAGGATCACGATGATGATGGTCGATCTATCATGTAGGTTAACAATGCTTGCAAATCCAATGATGATCTAAAACCACCCACAATGGTTTTGTCGGATGAGATTGATGATAAAACCATGTGAGTCGATGTCGGTGATGTAAGAAAATCTACATATTCCATAGATAATGGAAAACCTCTATACCCTAAAATACCTTCATCAGCTATAAATGATGGATTATTTGCATAGTGCGTAAATGTTGGAATGGTAGGAGTCTAATAACTATACCTTAGTTGTTCAAGAGATTCTTCATATTCTTGTCATTCTGAAATTTCTTTCGGTTCTTGTTGGAAATCTTTTTTACCTCATTGTGGTCCTATGGTAGCAATTTTTCTAAGACTTCTCAAAAGAGACATCAAAGCAGGTTGTTTTGTAACATTTTTGTTACACTGTGAGGAAGCAGTAACGGGACAAACCTCTCTAGTACTCTGTCTTGTCTATCATTTATCTAAATTTCATTAACAAAACTATGTCAATTAAAATTAAGTATATGAATGGTAGGTAAATTGTCATGATAGAAACAAAAGCTAAACACGTAGGTCAAAATAATGTAATCCTTAGATATTATAGTATCAGCCCATATTATAATAGCCAAAGAGATATATATACCCAACTTAGATATTATAGTATCAGCCTATATTATGATAGCCAAAAAAATATATATACCCAACTTTATAACTAAAAACATTATTGATCTATTGCATTTTACACAAATTTTTACAACAATGTTCAATTTATTTTATAAGCGTTTTCAAAAATGTTCCAAGATTTAAGAAAATTTATATAATATTCTAAACAAATCCTATATTTATATTAATCAAAATAACAACTAAGCATTCATATAGTCAAAATACGTTAACACTAATTGCTACTCAAAGTTATACACAATAAACTATAAAAAAAATCGTAAATATTCACCGTAACAAAATAATCCTACACAAATTTAATAAACCTAATAAACTAAAAAAAAGTATCTATACACTTATCTTGGCTAACACCTTCAAAGTTATATAATCTCATAAACTAATCATCTATTTATATATATTAAAATAATAACTAATCATTCATAGAGTCAAAATACATTAACACTAATTGAATTTATACACAATAAAGTATCAAATATAGTATAATATAACAAAATAAAAATTATAAATAATCCTACACAAATCTTAATAAATACACCTAATTAATCATCCATCCACTGAAGCCCTCACCACCCTCTTAATAGTTTCTGCCAACGCCCTTACCATCCACTGGCAGAAATTTCAGAAACTCTACACCCCCATTGTCCCAACCTGATGAAATAAACATTTTCCATGAAAAATACGTTCAGAAACAAATAAACTTGGGCAAATAATAGTAGATTTATGCAGATAATAGAAAATTCATTAAAACATACAAATCTATAAGAAAAAATTGTTGAATCTCCTCACACCCCACTGGCAGAAATTGCTGAACTTCTACCTGTAGAAATTACTGAAATTCTCCACCCCCACTGGCAGAAATTGCTGAAGTTAGCAAATAATAACAAAGAATTTTTTTTGGCTAACTTGTACCTTGTGATTCTCTTTAAATCAAATGTTGAGTAAGGAGAGAATAAGGACTTTAAAATCTTAGTAAGCAGAGAATATGAAAGGTGAGTAAAATCAGAAGAACAACTACAGAAAAGACGTATGTTTCTTTAGAGGGGGCAATCTTGTCAGGTCGTTATCTGGCCAGGTCATTTTGGGTCATTTGTCTTTTGGGGGTCGGTTCGGGTTCAGGTTAAGCAAACTCAAGTTCGGGTCATTTCGGGTTAACTTGATTAATAGGGTCGGGTTGGTTTCGGGTCATTTTCTGATTAACTTGACTAGGTGGGTTCGGCCCATTTAGATCATTTCGCGTAATTTGATGGGTTGGTCCCGTTAGATATGAGTTATTTTGGGTTAACTTGATGGGTTGAGTCATTTCGTGCAATTTAATAGGTTGGGTTTGAGTAGTTACAGGTTAACTTGATAGGTCGGATCAAGTCGAGTTTTAATGGATTGAGTCAAATTCGGGTTCAGATAATTATCATTTATTACATTGTAAATATTAGAGACAAAAACAATCATAAGATTACTAGTACAAATAAATAAAATAAGAATATTAGATGCGCTTTATTTTCACAAGTAAATAATAAAGATATTTATAAATTTTAACAATAAAAAACATTACATGATTCAATCTAACAAAAATATTTATCATTTATTTAATTACTTAAAAAAATATAATTTTATAAAATAAAGGTGATCATAATATGACTATACAATGTATAATTATCATTTATTACATTGTAAATATTAGATACAATTATAAGATTACTAGTACACATAAATGAAATAAGAATATTAGATCCGCTTTATTTTCACAAGTAAATAATAAAGATATCTATAAACTTTAACAATAAAAAGCATTACATGATTCAATCTAACAAAATATTTATCATTTATTTAACTACTTAAAATATTTGATTACTTAAAAAAATATATAATTTTATAAAATAAAGGAGATCATGATATGACTATACAATGTATAATTATCATTTATTACATTGTAAATAGTAGAGACAATCATAAGATTACTAGTACACATAAATGAAATAAGAATATTAGATCCGCTTTATTTTCACAAGTAAATAATAAAGATATTTATAAATTTTAACAATAAAAAAAATATTGCATGATTCAATCTAACAAAGATATTTATCATTTATTTGATTACTTAAAATATTTAATTAATTAAAAAAATATAATTTTATAAAATAAAGGTGATCATAATATGACTATATAATGTATAATTATCATTTATTACATTGTAAATATTAGAAACAATTATATCTTATTTTAGTTTTTAATTTGTCAATAATATATCTTATTTGTTAAGGGAGATGTTGGAAAATTTTAGAAGATATTATCATTTGTCAACTTAAATGAGTTTGCTAATACATAAAATTTTTGATTTTATTTTATATGAAAACATGGAGTAATGATCAAAATGATTCAAATAACATATTGATACTTGTTAATTGTTAACTTGTTATACATGTCATGGATGATGGAATTAAAGAAAAAAAATATTATTTTACACCATACGTAATAACATATAATATAATATAATAAATCAATAATTTGCTAATCTGCTAGTTGAGTAATATTAATGATTATGTGTATAATTTTATTTGATATTATAGGACATGTGTATGTTTACAAGTTGTGAACTTGTAAAAATAGTTAGGCAAAGAAAATAAAAGATATTAAAAAATTATCTAATATACACCTTCACTACGAAAATTACTTCAACTCATTAACCTCGAAAGTATTAAGTTTGATTTCATATAAGCATATAATTAATAATATGTTATTAATTGTTAATTATTTATTAAATTATTATTATGACTTCTTAATATTGTATTTTTGTGTGGAAAAAATTATTAAGATATCATTAATAAATAAGGATGTCTGGGGTAAAAGTATAAAAAATAAGTATAATTTATAAAACACTATATTTTTAAAAGCTTTAAATGAATAATGAAATATGTGTAATTTATTATTATTATAATAGCTTTTAATGTCGATTCAACGTCGGGTCGGGTCAACTTTAGGTTGGATCGATGGCGGGTAGGGCCTATGTCGGGTCAGGTTAATGTCTAGTCGGGTCTATGACGGGTCATAAGTTGGGATAGAATCGGGTCGGATCAAGATTGGGTTTATTACTATCGGGTCAATATCAGATCGGGCCAGCGTCGGGTCGGATTTAGATCGGGTTGGATTTTGGTCGGATTGGACGGATCGGGCGGATCGGATCAACTTTTGCCAGCTCTACCTTTCTTTTAGCTGAAAGCACCAACAAGTAAGGGGTATTTTTAGTATTATATCGAAAAATATTTTCTACGCTGTAAATATAAGTTTTTCAAATAACTTTTTTTTTTTCACCATTCTTTTCCATCTTATTCCAGACCCAACTTTGAAAACACCCAACCCCGTCCAATCTTTATTAAAAATTCTGCTTTGCAATATGTAGAAGCAGATCATTGGATGTCAAAGCCCCGCACTCAAATTTGACCCCGATTTCAAGACTTTTTTTGTTGTATTAAAGTTACCAGTGACACTGTCACTGGCGGGGAAACTCTATGATGTACATTCACTCGTATTCGATGTTGATTATTTTAAATAGTCCAATCAAGTGGTACAAAAAGCCTATTGGCGCCCAATGCTTCAACCTCAGGGCACTCAAGCAAGGCACATCTCAAGTACCTGCCATAACCAACGGAAATAAGTAGAAGAGAAAGATCAGACGCGCATACATGGGCTAACATGTCTGCGGACTTTTATTGAATGTATATGGTCTGTCTACAGAGTTCAGGCAGGTATGAGCTTCTTATTCGTTTTTCTATACCTACATTTGGGAAATTTGATTCCATGAAGAGCCTGTGCTACCCGTCAAAAGAACAAATCAATACTTGACACTGTTCATTAGAGTCGAGTTCAAATGTGTCCCTGGATTCGCCCAATAACAAGCATATGCCGGACATAGATTTTACAGCAAGTTTCTCTTATTTACAGGTAGTTCCTTTTCCTAGTAGGTGCGTGCTGATTGAACCCCGAAAGCAGCAACATCCATCGAATACCAGGACACTGTAAGAGATTACGGAATCAGGCAACACAGGAATCACCAAAATACAACTCTAAATCTGTACAAAAAGCAAACTTTATTCATTTACCAATACAACGAATATTTCAACACAACCATACACGAAACAAGTTTGAAGAAATCCATCCATGAAAAACCAAATGCCACTACTAGTTAGAGATATTAAATGAAGACCGCAACCAGGTCGTCATTTTATTTTTATTTTTTTCTGAATTTTTATGGACTGTAAAATGAAAGGGCAAAAGAATGTACTATAGATGCAATGCTATTCACCTGAAATTGAAAAAAATATAAAATAAAAATAAAAATAAATTGCCATCTACCAATATGCATATCATATACTAACAATTTTCCCCCTTCTTCATTTAGCAATCTCAACAAGGCGGCTATCCATGATCTCAGAAACTGTTTCAAGGAACGCAGATTCACTTGAGCCAGGTAGCACAGAGTCCAGCGCTTCTTGAACAATCTCCTCGATGACAGACTCCTCCTTTAACGTCTCCCTGCACATGATGCTTCCGATCTCATACGGAGTAAGCCCTCTCTCCACCCCTTTCTTTAGAAGCATGGTGGATATGCGGAGTACACGAGCACATTCAAGCGGAAGGCTCCATCCGTAAAACTGCAAGAGGGCTATATCTTCATCAGCATCCAGAGATTTTATATAATCAACGTCCTCAGAAGAATATGGTTGGCGAGCTTGTGGCCAATAAAGCCAGTCAAATGTGCAGTCTTCAAACTGTGGCAAAGCATAAAAAAATTAGGAGAGCCACCGTAGATGATGAATGTGTATCAAAAGCAGCTCAAAGAAATGCAGGATGATGCTATGCAAAGGTCGGAATGTTTGATGAGTAAGGATGAGGATAAATCGGGCTCATCTCAAGACAATACTATGCCTTCATACCCCGACTAATAATCCACTAAATATATTGTCCTCGTATGTCAAAACAGATCGACAAACATCAAGTCATATCATATGTTACAAGTTCAATGGACACAACCACAAAATCTAAATAGTTATGATGAATCTGTACCCGATGCAATCAACACAAACAAAAAATATATATAAATAAGCGGATTAAGCTTTAAAATATTTAATCTGATATCAGGCATTAGCTTGACATTTTGCACCAACTCTCCATAAGGCCAGCCATTAGTTCATCCATAGTCCAAATCAGTAATCAACTCAAAGGATTACACAGGAAATGGATAATCGACCACATGAATGCGTAAAAATGGTAATGTATTAACTAAAACGAGAAGGCCTCACATGATGGTACAAAGCACAGATTGTGAATGACACGTGCGTTTCTCCAAGGGAAGTGAAATTACTTAACATGAAATACTAGGAAAATGCAAGAATAAACCAGGAGCAATTAAACTGCAGTAGTTATAAGTGCATTAAAGCAAGCAAGACTTACACTCTCAGGCAAGCAATATCCATGATCAATTGGAATCAGAACTGTTCTCCCAGTTCCTGGTTCTTTGCGAAATAGAATGTTTCCAGCATGCCTGTCTGCATTTGCCAACCTCATATCCAATACAGAGATCTTATGTACCTCTTCCACAGGAAAAGCACCGGGACCCATATCCTCACAGCTTCCATTGTTCCTCATGAATTTCTGCAGAGATCCGATCTTAAGAGTCACATCCTTAGGATGGTTGAACCCCTTGTGCAAGCATTTGACAAGACCAGTAGGAGGAACCCCAGCAAAACCTATTTCATCCCCTGTAATTGCACGCCGCCCACTCCTTGGATGATCCAAGAGGTAAGCAGCCACTTCCCTGTATGCTCCTTCACCAACTCTAGTTCCCCTCTTCAACCCTTCACCATCAGGAGAAAACGGAAGCCCTTGAGGGTTGTTCACAGCCTTGGGCTCCTCATCAATTGGCTTAAATACCGAAACATACTCTAGCCCTGCCACATCCTGCATAAGATAAGCTCCTCCTGATCCCTCTGACGACCTGAAGGGGTAATTTCCATTGTCCAAACCATCATAAGTCACCTTAATCAGATCCCATATTGCAGAAGGTATTTCAACCTTAGGGTTGATAACTATAGGTTCCAGCAAGAAATCTCGCTCGGGAATCTTTGGAGGCACAACGGAGAGTGCCTCGGATTGAGCTTCACCAGCATCATACTCTCTCCTAAGCCTAATAGGTGATGCATCAACAGACAATTCAAAATTCTTATCTACAGGCTTAGCCCTAACTTTAGCAGACTTCTGAATAACCAAGTGAATTGCAGCATCACTATGCTTGCAAATATCATCAATAAGCCTTTGATCCTCAAGCTTCTCACCATCACAAATGAGATCGGGATCCTCTTCCTCAACTAAACCCTTTGCCTTCCTAGCAATCTGTTTCTTCACATACCCAACATCTCTATAGCGTTCGGCCTGAAAAGTCAGTTCCTTACCACACACAGTCTTGACCTTGATAAGCTGAAGGTCAGACAGCCGAAGCACCAAGTGCAACACATTTCCATCCGTAACACCGTAGTCCTGGACAAGAGAGTTACTCCTGGACAACTCGCGACCCCCACAAACAAGTTTCTGATTTTTCACAACAAAACCTTTGCAAGACTGTATCCTCAACTTCACGGATTCAACGGAATCCGACTCTAATACCCGCATCGGAAACACATTCCCCGAAACACTCAAATAAACCATGATTGATTCATCTGAGCACAGATTCAATGCCTTATGGAAGCACCGCGGGGAAAATGCAAACTCATCGTCGAAAATCCGACTGACTGCTAACCCAGCTGACGACATTTTCGCTCTTCAAATTCGTAGTTCAAGCTTCAAACTATCTTTGATAATTTGAAACTCTAGAAATGTAAACCATTCAATGTGCTCCAATTTTCTCCATATCAACAAATTCTACACTAGAAGCGCGTACATACACCCAAGAGCGCCGAAAGGCAAACTAAAACTAAAAAATGAAGAAAAAGAAAAAGAAAAAACAAGAACTCGACAAGCTATAGTTTCATGTGATTTACCAAAACCCGGAAAAGGAATGGTGAGGACAAATCGATGACGAAACACGACTGAGGAAAAAAAGAAAAGGAATAAACTCTCAAACACCTTGGATTAGTAGGGGAATAACAGGTCAACTCCACCAGGAGTAACAAACGATGAAATGAAGGAGAATCGAGGGACTATGCAAATAGGGTTTTCCAAATTTTCAATCAAATGAGAATAAGAAAAGGAGAAGTCTGGATTCTTACCGAAAAGAAGCGATTACCACATATCGAATTGAGCAGCGAAACCCAGATCAAAGGAAGAAAGAAAAGAGAAAAGCGTATGAATTCGGAGATTGGGTATGAACTCTGACCAGAATCAGAGACTCGATGGTTTGGTGGGGGAGGGCGGATGGTTGTGAACAGCAGTGAAGAGGAAGGTTCGTAATGATGAAGATGACGAGAAGAAGGCAGCTTGTCAGAGAGGTGATTGAATACATATACGCGTACGCAATTAAGATCAAATTTTGGTTACAAACGGATCGAACACGTCATTACACAGCGGCTAGAGCCAAGAGGTTAAATTAATTGAATAACAAAATAATAAATGTCAGTTTCTTTAATACAAAAGATGAAAAGTTGGGAGCGGGGGTGTTTTTCGAAAATGCCCTCTGACTTGGTCCCTAAGACAGAAATGGCAGTATCATAAAGACATAAATAAACTATAAACCATATTGCGTCAAAAAAAGAAAAGAAAAAAAAAACTATAAACCGTCGGAGTGGGGTTAGTCGATTAGTGCGTAGTGCGTACTGTATAGCTGGCTCTGGCTCCACTTTTTTCCTAAATTTTACTTTATTTTCTTTATTTTCTTTATTTGAGGAGACTTTCATTTTATTTTACCTTTTTCGGTGTAAAGTAGTTGTGTATTTATTTTGTATCTTATTATCTATATTATTAATTTTCAAATAGGCTTCAATTTATTTATTTTACATATTATTTTCAGAAATTCATTATCTTTTTTACATACAATAAAAGAAAAAAATTCATTATAATTATCGAGATTTAACCTGATGACATGTGACTTGAAAGTTATAATCTATTATTATTAAAACATTACGATTCGAGTCTCATTATTTATATTATCTATAATATTATTATTATATAAATAGAAATTATTATTTTTTATTAAATATTCAAACTATCCTAAACTATTATGATTATATCCTTACTAAATATATTCATTTATCACTTTTTATTAAATAAAAAATATTTAAAATTATTAATATATATATATCAATTCATTTTAAATCAGATAAGTTATCAAACATTATTAATTCAAATACATTATTAATTCAGATACCTTATTACTTCATGTCATATGGTCTACTAAACAAACACTATATATATTACTTTCGATTTTTTCTAAATATTAGGATACGCATTAGAAAAAATGTATAGGGAAGAAATAAAGAAGAAAAAAGAGAAAATGACGAACAATTTAAATTAACTATGTAATGAATATTAAAGCTTAAGGGCACATATTCTATTTTTAATTTGACAGGCCACATGTCAATTCAATAAAAGTAATAGATATTAATGATTCAAAAATACACCTAAATTCATAATTGTTAAGATAGTTGAATATAGTTAATCTAAAAAAGAGATCGAATAAGGTAATATAGTTTATAGGATCTAGTGCTCACTCTTTTATATCTAAGAGGTGATGGGGACAAATGAGAATAAAACTGCATGTAATTCAAAGATCGTAATCATATATATACATAATTGATATATTATCTATCAAATTAATTTAATTTGGTTAATTAGAACCTAGAACACTCAATATCTCTACATATATGGGGTACACATCAAATTAAATATATTGAGTCCAATTTTTTTTTTTTTACATACAAGAGAAGGCAAAGACATTATAACAATTGTAGAATTCAACCCAATGATCTGTGTCATTAAAGTCGTTACTTGATACCTTTGGAGCATCATGGTCAGGTTAAGTCCAAATTACATATACTTACATCAATCACTTTTATATGAATTTAATTGATATGGCAATGCATAATTTATATCATTTACGAGATTAATATTAGATAATAGTCTAATGCCTAAGGCTTCACTCCTACAATATTCCAGGCATTTATACTTAAAAAGAAAAATTCTTTTTTAAAATATTAATCATATGATGGTTGAAAAGAAAAATATCAAAATTTACTTCTTACTAAAATTATTTATCATAATCAATCTTTCTTAAATTATAAAAATATAATGTATTATCACTGTCTTTTATCATCTGACCTCATTTTATCGATTCTAATAAAACTAAGAAATAATAACTCCAATATTGTTAGTTCTTCCTTTTCTAAACTATAGAACATAATAAATATTATTAAGTACATAATAGTATAAAGCACCAACTATATCAAAATCAGCTACTAAATACGCACAATACTTAGCGCAGGACAACAAACTAGTAATCATTATAATTATATTAATAAAGCATAGGTGTTGGACATTTTTCAAGTAAATTATTAACTTATTACTTTATTTTAACTAATAGGACCCATTAGTTTGAAGAGGGGGTCCTACTTTTATCTCAAATTATTTTAAAGTGCACTTGAATAGCCGGTCACTTGCCAAAACAAGATCTTGGTATACTAAATAATTTTTAATGCTCGTGAACGCATGTAAAAAGCAATGCCACAAATTATAAAAGCTGTAATTGAATGTTGATGTTATATTAACTCTTTTTTTAGTGGAATGTTATCTTAATTCTCTTAACCCATCCTCAGTTACCGACAGTAATAGATTTCAAAAACTTAACTTCAAATAAATAGGATAATTTATTTAAATTTTAGTTATTTTATAGGTTAAATATCTTTTTAATTGGACTATCACTACATGAAAATAGATATATAGCAACGACAATTCAGCGTCGCTATAATTTTTTTTTACCAATAAAGTGTCTTGGCTATTAAATTTCCAGCAACAACATTCATTTTAAATGAAAGTGTCGTTACTAGAATATTATTTCTCATGAGAAAAAGAGTTGTCGATAGAAAATTATAGCACCGATAATGTTATAATTAAGAAAAGAAGTATTAAATTTTTCATTCCAGAAAATATTATAATTTTAATTATATAATAGTGACAATTGTTGTCACTAGAAATATTTATAGTAGCGAAAAATTAGGTGAAAATTTTGGATAAAAATTATGTTTCTAAAAAAAATTGAGTCTAAGTTTATTTGTAGAGATGTCATATTGTTGGTGGAGCTGATTTTAACAGCAACATATATTACATGCACGATATGTTTTAATTTTCCTCCCAAAAATTTATTTTTTATTTTTGTTATTACAAAATATTTACTTTAACAAATATTTGCAATCGAAACACCTTAAATAAAAATTTTGGGTAGATATCATCCCCCAAGAAAGATTTTCTTTACTTGGACATAAAACATATGCACAATACATTTCTTTAATTGTCGAAGTTAAAAAAAATAAAATTACAACGATTAAGAATCGTACGTAGAAGATTCTTTACCCATGTTATTCTTTTATCTTCCTTCGACCTCACTTCTTATCTTCTCTACACTTGGCAAATGAAGATTCAAGAGTAGTTCGAAGGTTAGTTTTTGTTGTCTTTTTTGTTGAATTTGTTTATTTCATATTAATTTAATGTTTGTATGTGTTTTTAATTGATTTTGGGGGGTTTTGTCGAAGGTGTGTATTACACCATTTCCTTACTTGTTGCCGCACCCTCCTTCCTGCCGCCACCACCATTTGTTACTCATTTTAGTTTAAATTGAAATTACTTATTTTTCAATTATTTTAGTTAAATTGAAATTAATTTATTTATTTTAGGCAAGTGGCAGGCCCGTCGGTGCTCGTAGGTCACTTAATTGTCACCCATCACTATCATCTTAAATATTCCTTTATAGGTATATTTGTTTTCTCTTGTTATAATATATATATTTTTAATTATACCTAAATGTATACAATGGTTGATATATATATATATATGTACAATTTTAATTGTGATATAATTTATATGTATTTTGGTCGATTGTGAACACGTTATTGTTGCTTATTGTGTGAATTATGGAATTATTAATGTGTATAATTTTTTTAGATAAATAAAAGGTACAATGTAATGTTATGTTTATATATTATTATTTTTTTACCAAGTACTAATGTTTATTTAATATTAACAAGTACTAATATTCTATTTTATTGTATAACTATTAAAATCTTATATAAATATTGCATAACAAGTATTAATGATGTCTAGAGGTTTTTTGTGAATGTTTCACGACAATCTCATCAACAAACCGAAAATGAGGGTAGCAATGAGAAATTTGATTAAATTAGATTGATTTTGAACATTTGAATGTAGACATCAAATTTGTATGAATTATAATTATACTTTGTATTGATA
The DNA here is from genome assembly GCA_030549775.1 of Tamarix chinensis. Lineage (NCBI taxonomy): Eukaryota > Viridiplantae > Streptophyta > Magnoliopsida > Caryophyllales > Tamaricaceae > Tamarix > Tamarix chinensis. The sequence goes on along the minus strand of CM060173.1, from coordinate 84,956,349 downwards.
TTTAATATATATATTTATAATCATATGTTTATATCTAGAAAAAAATATTTACATAAGATTTTAATAGTTAATAAATACCAAATTTTTAAAAGAAAAAAGGATTATTGCTATAAAAATAATTAGTGATGTCAAAGCACCATTAATAATTTAAAATTTAAAATAAACTAAAAAAATTAAGCACAAAACATAACAATAAGTGTTTTTAGAGATCATATTTCGTCACTAAAAATTCAAAATAAAATATTTAGTATGCGCTGAAGCTATAACCTTTTACGGCGACAACATGTTGCTACTATAAATTTAATTTTTGAAATAAAAATGTCATGTTTATAGACCTTTATAGCCATGATATGATTTTATTATTAGTTTAAATTTTTTTAAAGTCAATTAAATTTTAAAATTTGTCCTTATGATGCTATGTTTTTTAAATGCTAAATAAATGTTTTAATGTGTTGAGCCGAAAAAGAGTATTGGTGGTGACTGAAGTTGTTGTTGTAAGTTTTATGGCAACGAGAATTTTTTTCCTTTGCTAGAAACTTTTCTTGGTACAAATTTATGATGGTGTCTTTGTAACAACAATATATTGTCGCCATAGTTATCTAGTGACAACAATTAGGCTTTCGACGATAACAAATGACGTTGATGAAAACTCGCTTTCTTGTAGTGATCTATCGTCTTATCCAACCATCATAACATCAACCACAACATAAAGTTCCATTAAAAAAATATCAAAATCTAGTATTAAAATATACTTACCTTTTTATATAATAGTAATATATTATTGTCTTTTCGTTTAATAATAGACATGAGGATGGGAGCAAGAGCAATTCCATTTAAAATTAATACTAATATAGTGAATGAGCAATTTCTATATCATAAACCCTAAAGCACGTAGTTATTCTGAATTATAAAATAGAAAGCTGGACATAATTAATATGCATATAAAGCATAATCATTATGGATATAATACATAATCACTATTTATTATATATTCTCTAATTTTTCTATTATTCATGTTATGTTTTCTTAGCATATTATTCATGCCAAGAAATATAGTCATCATTGAAATAAAATATAATTGCTATTAAAATAAGACAAATACTATAAAAATTAGATATAATTTTCATATTCCAACTAAATCAAGCTAGCTAAATTAATATTTATAAATTTTAGTCTTGATTGCATGAAAAAACCTTCAAATATAATACATAGTTAAATTCTATTACTTTTTATTGTTTAAAATACTTACAAGGTAAAACTTCTAAGCTAATAAACATGTATTATGTATATAAATTGTCTTTATATAGGAAAAAAACATATAACAAATTTATATGTGATTATTGTGCTCAACATGGGTGATTATCTAGTCATAGAGTAATGACTATCATATAACGACTTAGCGATTATCTTGGCATAGAATGGTGACTATAACAATGACAATAATAATGGTTACTGTATACATCACTATTATAATCATAATTATTATTATGTTGAGTAATTAATAGTGATAATAATAAAATAATAATAATAATTGTTTTTTATTATGAATAGTAATAAAGTTGGTGATTATAGTGATTCTCATTAATAGAATGGTGATCATCTCTAGTTGTGATGGTGATAATTCCATTGCTAGCTTGGTGATTATTCCAAGTGAAGTTGGTAATTATACTAGTGATGATCATAATAGTCTTATGTTATATATATATATATATATATATATATATATATATATATATATTTATCAATTATCATTTCATTCATTATAATTAATATTATACAATTACAATAATAATTATTATATACAAATAGAATGATGATCATCTCTATTTGATATCATTTGAATCAGTAACTATTAGCACCTTTTATGTAAATTCAAATGATTAAGTAGAAAGAAATTACTTCACTACCAACGTTTAACCATATTTTTCATACAAAAGTTCATTAGGTTCTTCATTTGCAATTCAATCAATTAGAAATACTTAGTACATTTAAAATTATTTCAACTATTATTTTTGGGCTTCACTATTAGTTCATTTTGATTGATTATGAATTTCAATTTAAAATTTGATAGTTTTTAGTTTATCGAAGAATTTTTATTGATTGTCCGAATCCACAAGCACATGGATGTTGTTGTAGTGAAACAAGGCTATATCAATGAGAACTTCGTCGTTAAATACTGATTTCCATTATTCGTGACTATCTAGACTAATTGAAATGACAATGTCAATAATAATGATCAAAAACTTCACCAATATTAGATGATCCTAATAACAAATTCCAATTAATAAAAAAAATACCAAGGATTGAACCTCGATTGTGATTTCGATGTGAATTAATAAATTAATCAATTGCATCTCACATCATTCTATGTGTTAGGAACAACCAACCTATGATAACTATTAATCTCTTTCAATGGCTAAAAGTTATGCCTAACTTAGTGTAACAACTTATTTCCATTATGCTAAACCAAATTAAACTTATTAAGTTCATGTTAGTCCAATATATTTTTAAGAATTGCAAACCTACTTTTGTGATCCCATTCAATTACTTCTTTCTAGCATCAATTTTCACCTTTTAATTCCTCGATTGACAACCTACTTGAGTCAAATTGATGGTTAATTAAATTAAATCTAAACAATCAAACCCTTGCAATTGAATAACGCACCCCAAGCAATCTATGAAAGTAATTAGATTAATTCATCAAGTCGTCACCGTAAATGAATTTTATTATATCCAAAAATGAACGACTACTCAAACATTATTGAATTAAAAAACACAATAACAAATAGAACACACAATTAAAATGGAGAAATAAATAGATTAGAAGAAATCGTGATATCAAAATACAAGTATTACATATAGATTATCCAAAACAAAGTGGTTACAAACATATGAAAAATTAGATCTAATTTTTGATTGAATATATGATGAAGAAGAGAGGAGAATAGAGAGGAAAATACTAAGAGAGGCTATTGGAGAATGCCCTAAGGTGTGCTAAAGGAGTATGGAAAAAAATGTCTCAAAATAACTGGGCTAATGGATTTGAAATCATACAAAATTCATAATTGTTGGCTCTAATACGGTAGTGTAGCTCAACATGGCTCGATTGTGTTGGAGGCAAATACACGATATCATGCTAATGTTGAACACGATTGTGTAGCACACCACAACCAAGTTTTATTCAACTTTGTTTCTTTACTATGTTGTTGTTTGGACAAACTTCAGTATTTCAGCCATAACTTTTTGTATAATTTTTAAATAAAGTGATTCAATTTGCATTAAAAAGTTAATAAAGATACCTACAACTTTTATTTCTAAAAGTTTTTTTTATATATATATTTAGAGTGGATCATAGAAGAAATTTTAATTCTTCATGCTTATACATACATTTCCTTATCAAATCATTTCAAAATTTCCAAGATCATTGAATCTTTTGATGATGGAGCAATACCTACATATAAAAGCATGTATCTTCAATCTAGACAAAAAACACACATGGAACATCTATAATTCTTACTTGAAAGATATTTATATAATACAAATATTTTGTATTTATCATTTATTTTTAGCTAACAATAATATTCTTTATTCAGAGCAAAATTATCGTTTTCTAACAAATAAATATTAAAGCAAGTTAACCGAAATATAAGATAAAGAGTGACATGAAAAAAATTATTAGAGCTGAGTATTAAATAAATATAAAAAATATTTTTATAGTAAATAATAAAAAATATTATTATTTTACACATCATAAATTTATAATATAATTTTCCGTGAATGAGACATTAGCATCGACTGGTAAAATTTTTTTAAAAAATATCTGATATTTGGTCGAATGAGATTTAAGATTTGTGCGAATATATATTTATGTAACTGTGTGCGACCTCTTGTAATTATTTTAATGTAGTACTACTTTTCCTGACAAGTGACATAAATATTTTGTCCTCAAAAACATGCGAGGATGATACACGGAAATCAAACAATATTAGTGGTTGGAAAAACGACAAAAATGAATCCGATTGGCCGGACTACATCATTAGGATATTTTAAGCGGTAAGATATGTGTTTTGATGTTTTCACACGCAATACTAACAACGCTCTTAAAAATTAGTAGTATAAATAAAGTTCTTTTAGGTAAAACAAATCATTTAGAAAAAAATATTTTAAAATATTTAATATTAACTTTTTAATTTTAATACTTTTTTTCTTCCATACATTAATAATTATTTTATTTTAACTTAAAAAATATGATTATAATATTAAAAACATATTTATTATTGTCTAAAATAATATATAAATTACATAATTTTTTTTCACAATATCACATCAATAGATCACAATTTAATTCTAAAGTCCAAATTCTAAACACTAAGAGTACAGACGATATTGGATCCATATATAATTTAAATATGTTATATTCATCTTATTTTTAGCAGATTTAGGTTCATAATTTTTAGACTTGACGAATCTAGGTCTATATATACTTAAATTTAAATGAGTTTGTATATGAGTCTTGTAGTCTCAAATCCAAACTTAGATTTGATCCGTTTGATCCGTTTTGTGTATATATAGGGATGCTCATGATTTAAATATCTGATATTTTGGATATTTGATTGTCGAATATCCGAAACTTCGAATATCTAAAAATAATATTTGATTTGAAACTTCGGATATTTAAATTTTTAGATCGAATATCAAATATAATCAATGCTATCCGAATAAAATTTTAAATATAAAAAACCACCAAATCACATATATGTTTGATATCATCCAATTTGCTGAGTAAATATCCAACTTACTCAACAAATATGTGATGTTAAAATTAAAATAAGGAAGGGGTGGATAGAGTCTATTAGCACGCAGAGTATTTTTTTTTTTATAAATATTTAAAAAGGAATTATATTAAAAATATAATTTCAACTAAATTAAAATTTGCCTCAAATAATAAATAAAGTAAGCAAAAATGATACACACACACATCTAAATTTATTTATATACAATTATATATAAAATAAAAAATTATAAAAAATGTATAAATTCTTCAGATCGGATATTATTTGTATTTGTCGAATTATATATTTAGTTTGTCTGACTTTTCGGTGACCGGATTAGATATCTAATTTGAAAAAAAAAATATGATCAGTTATTTATTCTTTTGAATCGAATCACTTTGGATATCGGATCAAATAAGTAGATATCAAATAATATGAGCAACCCTATATATGTATATGTGTATAAATACATGCATACATACATACATACATATATATATATATACATACATACATATATATATATATACATACATACATATATATATATACATATATATACACACACATACATATATATAGACACACACACACACACACACTAATTTTATATTTATTATCCTTATTGTGATATTATTTGAACTATTTATTTATTTTTATTTTTATTTTTATTTAATTATTTTATAACCAATATGTATAATATTTTATTCTAAAAATATTAAAATGCTATATGAAAAATTAAAGTAACTATTTTAAAATTTATCTTCTCACTAGGAGAAATTAAAAAAAAATACGTATTAAATTATGTTAAATATAAATATATTTATATATTTTTAAATTACAAAATCTATTTAAGATCCAATTATCTACAAGATCTGATAAATTTAAATCTATATTTAAACCTTTAAAATCTAATAAATCTAAATTAAATTTTAATCTAAGTATAATAAATAAATTTAAATTTAAATATATTTAGACTCTACCCAAATCCAACACTAATGATAATAAATCATTGTCTTTTATCCCAAGAGAAACATGGGGTTTTGTTCCCACAAGTGTCAGCATACAATGAATATCTTTTAGTACTGCTATACTAGCTAGCATATATCCTCTTGACCCTTCCCTTGGTCCTAGATTCTATTTTTATTTATCTCATATTAGATTTTTATTTTATTATAAAAATTAAATTTAATATATTAAAATTCTATTATACTCTCATTTAATACATCATATAATTTAATTAGGCTACTAATCAAAGTAATTCTAATTATAATATTGGAAAAACTTGCATATATTTACTTTTTCAATGTCATTAAATTATACTCTTGTTGTTCATAAAAACAACAAGTTATTTTAGTAATTTATGTGCAATTTTATAAAATAATAAATATATCTTTAATATGATAATTATTTTTTAATTAAAAATTGTCATGACAATTGATATATAGAAGAATAAAACAAAAATATAGAGGCAAAAATAAAAAAGTAGACATTAAATTTTTTATAAAAATTACATAAAAATAATTTATTTTAGAAACATAATATTTCTTATTATGTGTGAAAGTAGAATCTAGGAACATCTTTATAGAACAAATAGAGTATAAAGAATTTTAGATAACCATAACCTTAACACTTAGTTTTATATTCAATTTAGCATATTATATTTTCAAATGAAGCTATAGTCCACATTTAATATACATTTTTTAGTTATTCCATTCTTAAAATATAACGTAATTGATGAAACTTAAATTTTTATAAAATTAATTTCAAAATATTATATTAGTATCTGTGTGTGTGCGTGTGTGATACCACGAATAATTAATATCGTAACATAGTTATAATCTCAAAAATTTTGTATTTCTATTTTAACCTAACCTAAATTATCTTAATCTAATTCTAAATTTTAAACCCAAAACTATTTTCTTCCCCTTTTCCATTTTCCTTTTTTCCCTTCCAATTTTCCTTTTCATGTTCTCCCCCATTTGCCCCGCTTCTTTTTTCTTCTTCTACTTGGGATCGTGTGAACTTGTTCTTTTTCCCCAACCAAATCTCCCTGCTATGCTCATATCCCATAATTAGACACTGCCCTCACCATCACCCATTAACTCTCCTTTCTGCGTGATAGGTTGCGTTAACAAACATATCGATCACCTCACCTTCCCTTCTCCCTCTCTTCATGCATGCAACTTGTTCGTGTATATATATACACAACTCATGCGCCAAACTACTCATTCTCGTTCTCCCTCCACTTTTCCATCAAAACATCACCAACATAGCTTCTCCTCCTCCTTACTGTCACCTAAACAACCTAAACAACCCACCACCAATGAGCCCAGCTGAATCATCTACACTACCTTTGCCTTTCCCTCACCCATAGAATTGGCCAAATCCGATATTACTACCCCCATCCACTGGACAAACACACCGCACTCCCTCCCTTTTTCTTTCCCTTTGGTTGCAGCAACAACCTTCGCACCACACCATCCCTCTTTAGCAACTTCCACTACATCTCATACTCCATCATTGGCCAACCACACCGTAGCAACCACTTCTTCTTTTTCTTCCCTTAACTACAACACAAACAACCAAACACCACCCCCACCATTAAGCCGCAACAACCGCACCATACCCTCCATCTTCAGTTACATCCACCAAACCCGACCCCCCTTCTTCAACCATTTCCACTGGTGCACACCCTCTTCTTCGACCAATACCACTAGTGCACACAACCTAGCAACGACACCTTGTGTCGTTGCTACCACCCCTCTTAGCTTTCCACCTTGCCATTCCTCCTCTCTTGTTTGTGTATGTTATCCTGAAATGGTGATTTTTCCGAGATTTCAGAGGAGGCAGAATCTGATTAGCATCCATAGAGACCAAAGTCATTTTTATAAGGATATTTGTTGTAGTCTAGGAGTTATAGTTGCTAAAGTGTTATGAATGTTGTTTTTGTGTTATACCATGTTATTTTTACTATGTGATTTAATTTAGGGATGTCAATGCTATAATATGCAGTTGATATTATATGACAGAAAATGAGTAAGTGAAGATTATGTGGTATCGTTATTTTATGTAAGAAAAACCCTCGGTTTGGTATATGGTTGTAACATGGGTTTATTAATTAAGGTATGTTGAGTATGAAATGATTATAATAAAATATATGGAGATAAATGGAGGATTTGAGAATAATGTTACCAAATATATAAGATTTGCATGAAATAAGGGTTTTGTTATCGATAAGGATATTTTGGTCAACATGGGTTAAATATGAGGATTATGGTATTTTTAAGGTGTTATTTCATCTAAACTATGTTAAGGAATATATATGGAGTTCTTGGAGTAGTTTTTAATGACCTAATTTTAATAAAGTATGAAAATGGTTTGATTTGGGAATAACAACCCTAAAATAAGGAGGTTATTATCACATATGTGAAATAGTAGAGTTAGACCATGAAAATTGAATATGTTGTTAAAATTAGTGTTTCAGGGATCTATATTAAATCTATTATTTGTTTGAGCCCTATAAGAAAAGTTATGACATATTTGTGAAATTAGGGTTTATAAGCCCCAATAATAGTAACTTTTTAAGATAGGATTATTCTTATATATGCAAGATCTTAGAGTTAGGCCTTAAAATTTGAGTATGTTGATAATAATAATATTTTATGAAGAGCTACTGATTTTGATGCCTAAAAGAGTAATAGAAGAAGAGTTATGATAAAAATGTAAAATTAGTATTTTAGGGAAATATAAGGATATTAACCTTGAAGTACAGCCTTATAATCTTCGTGATGGGATTTACCTACTTTAAATGTTTATTTACTCTTCAAATCAATAATGAATAATACATTAATCATTTAAAATGAAAGATCACATGAGTTGGGATGATGTGTCTTATGGGTTCGTTACACTAGACGATCACAATGGCTCAAGTATGTTGTCTCTAAGAGATGTTTTAGTCTGTTTCATAGAATTAAGCATAGTGAGGACCTAAAATCAATGTGAAAGATAACATGATTTGAGATAAATAATCTCATGGATAATATGCTAATGAGTTAAAGTAGAAGAGTATATGAATTAGGACTGAGGTGTTGGATCCATTCTACTACATGATAATAGTGGCTCAGGTGTGTTGTCCTTGAGAGGTGCTTCAGACCATTCTACCAATTTAATAATAGTGGCTCAAGTGAATTTTTCCATGAGAGGTGATGGGTTTGTTCTACCAAACGATAATAGTGGCTTAGGTGTATTGTCCTTGATAGGTGCTTCTGACAATTCCACCTATTTAAGAATAGTAGCTTCCCTATGCTCAACGTAAACAAAAGCACAAAATGACTATATGTAATAGATAGGCCTAGATCAGTACTTACCTTGTGATATTTTATGTGTTTTCATGTGTAATTATTATCTACAGTGAATGTATGTATTTAACTGCATCCCTAACTCAATAGTATTGTCACCTTACTTAGTACGTAGGGTATTAACCATCATTTTTATGGGCATTGCTCATTCCCACAAAAGACAACCCTGATGCTTCTGTGTAGGCCTTTGAGGACTAGTTAATTGATTTTGCTTCCTATGATGCATCGTATAGGTAGGAGTGATTTTTCTTATACTAGGTATTTGGGTGAAGAGTTATGTTATCCGGATGATATTTTTTTCCCGGATACCTTTTGGACTCTTCGATCCATGGTATCCCTTTTGTTATATTTTGTTATTATACCTTGAAATTAATCTCCAAATTCATATTTACATTTATAAAGCTTCTCTTATTTCTATTTATCTTGTTTTACTTTTAATGGTTTTATCCTTATGATTAATATAAGGATGACATGGTAAACCAGACTTACATTAATTATGGAGGTAACACCTAGTATTTTGGTTATAAGCTTCCGTGGTAAAATGAAATGTTTTCAATAGTAAAATTTGGGGTATTACAATGTGTGTGTGTATTAATAAAAAAATAATTTTGTTTTTGGATTATATAACGGTAGTAGTTGGGGGAGACATATTTCAATTATAATCCTAATTTTAGAAATGGATAATTTCTTTTAAAAAATAATAAATAAATAAAGCTTAAATTAATTTACAAATAAGGGATTGTTTGGTATGGGAGTAATAGGGGTGGAAAAAATTTTCCTCTATTTTGTATTTTTTATACTAAGTATTTAATAATAATAAATATATTTTTAATAAAATACCCATTTTAGATCAAATTAAGATCTAAAATGGGTATTTACTAGAATAAACATATTTAATTTTAAATAGATTATATAAGATATATAAAATATGGGGATAATTTTTCCACCCCTATTACCCACATACCAAACAAGCACTAAAGCATATTATTTTTTAACCAAGTTAGGGATTCTTTTTAGCTATAAATAGTAGCTTACAAAAAAAACAATATATAGTTATTAATCAAGTTGTGGTTCCTTTTTCTCTCTCTTTTGTTTTATCTAATCTAATATAAACAAATTAACTTATTTTTATGTCGTTAATTTTACTTAAATTGTAAGTGTAATAACCCAAAAATTTACTTAGCCTAATCCCATGTCATTGATGTCCTAATTTAATTCTAATATCAAGAATCTTATTTTTAGCCCTAACCAAATTTCTTAATCTCAAAACTTTAACCGAAACCTTGACTCGGATAAATCGTAATTAGTAAACCAAAATCAAAAGCTAATAAAATTTCCATTGATCCTAACTATTTTGGCTAATCCAAAATCACCTAATATGATCCTACCCCCTAACCTCTTCTTCCCTTTTCCTTTTTTTTCTTTTCCTTTCTTTTTCTCCTTTTCTTTTATTTTCCTTCTTCTCCTACATCGACTTTGTGGCATGAAGGATTTCTCTTCCCCTGCTGCCTTTGTCACCCTCGTGCACCACCATAATCTCACCATCACCCTATCTCCCACATGCACCATGACACCATCATCCTTGCCATCCCTCATGCCTATCTTCTTCCTTCTTCTCATCTCATCTCTGCCGATCTGCACCACCATCACTTCCCCCTGCCATTCTTCTTATTCTTTCTCTTATCCTTACACAACCCACACTAATAACCATTGCCATCATCTTCATTTTTATCACCATACTCAACCATCACCTCCACTGTCACCATCTTATCCCTGCACACCCGTCGCACATCGCCTTTCCCCTCTATTTTATTCCTTCCTGATTCACACCATACACACACACACACACACACACAATACTCTTCTTCTTTTCTCTTTGTTTGGCCTCCACTCCATACTTTCTGTGTCAAAAAAATCTATTACTGAGATCCCTCTTCTCTCTCCTTTCTTCCTTCTCTTTTCTTCTTCTTCTTCTTCCTCCTTCTTTCCCTGTCTTTGTCCTTCACACCACCTAATCCACCATTGAGCACCACCTCGACCACCATTCGCCGCCCTTTGGCCTGTGGACCGATCACTAAGGTCACCCCAACCTTCCCCCTCACCGTCGCCGACCATTGCCGTCAACCACCTCCTCTTTTTCCTTTTTCTTCCTCTCGTGCGTTGTAGTAGTTCAAAGTACACATCCTGTGCATGGCCTGCTACACAGCCATGAAATACTTAAATCTCCTACTATATAGTCATGTAACTCTTGAAACCGCTTGGCCGTGCGTCTTTTCTCCTCTCGACCTATTGTGCACTATTACTGTACAACCATGCAATTCTTGCACCGCCTAGCCATGCATCATTTTTTCTCTCGACTAGAAGCTACACCGCCTGCTGCACGGCCATGTAACTTTTCATTTTTGGTCGTGCACCCCTATTTTCACCTCCAAACCTTGTCCAAACACCACCAACATTTAACCATAGCTCCACCACACATTCCTCTTCACTTTCATACAAAAGCTTCGATTTGACTCCAAGTAATTCCATATTTACCCTCCTCTACCTTAACTTCCCTTAATTTTTAATCTTCGATCCTAATCATATTTTATCTTATTTTTTCATAGCTGATCTTCCACTGATCTTGGAGGAGGTCTAGGATTTGTGTGCATAGAGCCTGATGTTCTCATTGGTAAGGATACATGTCTTAGCTAGGGATTTATATGGTATATGTATTTTTGTATGTGCCTTTATGTTGAGGATATTGTATTGAATAATTTATTTATGGAAATGCTATTATTAAGAGTAATAAAATTATGTAAGTTCATATCGGGTATAATGTCAGATATAGGATATCTATGGGAAACCGAGAATATGTACTTTAGATAATAATTGAAATTTTATATGTTTTGGGTTTCATAAGGCTTTGGGAGAATATGATTATCTTGATTACCTTGAGGGTATTATGATTATTTGAAGATAATTACGTGGTCATACTTATATTGTTCAGTTGTATGTCTTGTGTATTTATATGAGTTCAACATGATAATATGCAATCAACTCTGAATAGCATACTAATCATTTAAAGTGAAAGATCACGTGAGTTGGGCCAAGGTGTTTATATGGGTCCATTCCATCGGATAATAATAGTGGCTTGGGTGTGTTGTCCTCAAGAGGTGCATTAGTCCATTCCATCGGATTAAGAATAGTAGGGGCCTATACTCAACGTGAATGAAAATACGATTAAGAGATAAAGTATAAATTAAAAAATACTAATCATTTAAAGTGGACGACTACGTGAGTCAGGACTGAGGTGTTGAGTCCATTCTACCGGATAATAATAGTGGTTTAAGTGTTTTGTCCCCAAGAGGTGCTTTAGGTCGTTCCACCGGTTTAATAATTGTCGCTCAGAAGTATTTTACTCTGAGAGTTGTTGGCTCCATTCCACCGAATAATAATAGTGGATTGGATGTGTTATCCCTAAGAGGTTTTTTCAAACCGTTCTACTGGTTTAAGAATAGTGGTGATCCCTAAACTCAATGTAAATAAAAGATTGGAATATGGTATATCTAATGAAATACTTAGATTCAATAATTATCTGGCATTTTTTGATTTTATGCATGTATGTTTTCTTATGAAAATTCTTGTAACCTTGCTTGACTGTACTGTTACCTTATTTAGTACATAGCATACTGATCATCTGTTTCATAGGTGCTACTCAGTCTAACGAGTAGACGACCCATATGTATATGTGCAGGTTGATGAGGACCAGGTGGATGAATTCGTAGCCTTTTATGCTATATATGTAGAGGAGTGATTTCTCTTCTATTAGGGTTTGGGCATAGAGTAATATTATTTGGATGATAGTTTTACACAGATACCTTTTTGGACTCTTATCTCCATCGGATACCTTTTTTTTTGTATGTTGATATTGTAATCAGATTTAATCTCCAAACACTTATTTGATGTTATTAAAATTTGTCTCATTTCTTACTATCATGTTTTAAATTTTCTAATTATTTTGCCTTGTGATTGATGTAAGGATGGTGGGGTAAGACAAAATTATGTTAATTACGACGATAATACCTAACTATTTGATTATACGCTTCCACTTAAAACGAAAGTTTTTACTAGTAAATTTTGGGGTGTTACAGGTTTGTATCAGAGCTTTTGGTTTGATTACTGTATTTTGATTTTCAAAATTTAATTTTCAACGATCCATCATCTAATTTTTAACGGTCTATTTCATATTTAAGAAGAACCTATATTATTTTCAAAAACCCGAATTAACTTGTGAGGAATCGAGGACAGGTAGCCTATGTGGCCTTAAAATGTGAATTATATGTGTTATGTATTAGTTAGCTAGGAAGGCTTAGGATCTAAAACATTTTCTATCTTGCAGCTAATTATTCATCATGGCGCTTAACGGTCGCGTCATTTATCTTAAGGAAATTTTTGAGGGGTTCATTGAGTTCGTCAAGCATCTACTACCGCCGCCTCAGCCTCAGCCGCCATCTCCACCTCGGCATTACCTACAGGAGGGTATCAAGGAAGATTGGATTTGAAGTGTTACAAGACATTACCTACTACTTTATACTAGTGATGAGGACCCAGTTATCCTAGAGGGATGGGTTTGAGATATGGACAGGACGTATGAGGCGGAAGGCGAGCATTGCAACCTTTTTTCTCCGAAGAGTAGCTAACACTTAGTGGGTAGGTCGTTGTGCGCAGGGAGGACCGCTGATGTCTTGGGAGGACTTCAAGACAACAATCTGCAATAAGTTTTATCCCGAGAGTCTCAAGAAGGATAAGCTGAAGGAGTTCATGCAGCTTGCTTAGGGAGGCATGACCGTGAGGTAGTACCATACTCAGTTCTCAGAGTTGGTGATGTTTGCACTGGGGATAGCAACTAGCGAGTTTACCATTGTGTATCAATTTGAGTAGGGACTCTACTTTAGCATCTGGAGGATGATGAGTGCTATGGCTTTTCAAGACTTAGCCACCCTGTACGAGCGAGTGTGTGTCGTTGCCACTATGGTATAGATGCAAGCTTTGATCTTGGGTAAGAGGAACTAGAGACATAGGGTTCTAGAGGCAGGATTTAGCTTTGAGGAAGTGGACCTTTGAGTTATCAGCCTAGGGGTTAGACAGATGGATAGAGCAGACCTATTAGACCAGTGAGGCGCTTTATGTGTTGTTTCCGTAGTCGGGATCATCTGGGGCAAAATTATTAGGATACTCCTATTTAGTGTAGGACGTGTGGTCAGCTAGGCCACTAATCTTTTGAGTATCAGCATCAGCAGGGACCGCTTGTACCTCAGCAGTAGGCATATCAGCAACGGACTTACCAGGTGCCATAATAGCAGTTTCAGTAGAGGGCACTAGCCCCAGCCAGTGTGCAGCCTATTGAGACTAAAGGGAGACCAGAGCTGTAACACCCCCAAAAGTCACTACTGAAAAATTTTATTTTATTAAATTAATTAGCGAAACTGGAATAACAAAACTATGAATTCTGGAGATATTACCGCCACACTTAGTACCAAACCAGTTTACTCCTATCGTTCCAGTACCAAGTGCTAAGGCTAAAAAAGTAAAATACAATTTACAAGAAACTCAAACATATTTAAATCATAGTAGTGTAGTAAACTATTTACAAAAATAAAATCCACCAATGGTGGTTACAAAACAACGATTACTGTAATATCCCAAAATCCTAATTTCCGAAATTGTGGCCAAATAAGGAATTATTAGGAAAATTAATTATATAAATTCATTTATTAAAATGTAGAGAGTTAATTAAGGTAGATTAAGAGGAAAATAATAAAGAATTTAATTGGAAGAAAATTTGGGTATTTTTCCTAATTAGCATGGAGGTTAAGGGAATTTATCTAAAATAGTCTAAAATAAGTAAAAAGGGAATTTACTTAATATTTTATAAATATTAATACTCTAAATAGCCCAAAAATATTCTAAATAATTTATGCAAAATCCAAAACCCTAAATAAATTCTTCCTTTTCCTTTTTCCCTTTTTCTTTTCCTTCTTTTTCTTTTTTTTTCACTCCTCCGCCGAAGTTGGGCCTCGCCCGGCCCAAACCCACCTCTCCTCCCTTCTTCTCGCCCGTGGCCCAGAGTCGTGCGAAGCCAACCGCCGCGCGCCCCATACGCCGCGTTTTATCCTCATAACCGCCGAAACGCCGCGCCATACTTAATGACGTTATAGCCGTTGCCAAACAGGCAACGCGATGCGGCACTTTGTCCCCCGTAACGTCGAAACGCCGCGTTTTACTTACAGATTTAAATAACCGCCGCCGAACCGGCCGGTTCCCCTTCTTTTCTTTTCCCCTGGACCACCGGTCCACCCTGCCTGTCTTCTTCCTCCCCCGACCTGCGCCCCGACCTGCAAGTCGACGCTGCAGCTCGAACCCCGCCGGCAGCCACCAGCCCAGCACTGAGCGTCCCTCCCTGCCCCTCCCCCGTCGTTTTCTTCCTCTTTTCGGCCCCGACCAAGTCCCTCTCTCCCTTTCCCGCATGCCCTTCTCTTTCCCTTTCTTCTCCCCCTTCCCCGACCCAGCCTGCCATGGTAGAACCTGCACCACCTGCCATCGGCCGACCACCTGCACACTTGCCCTGCACTCCTCCTTCTCCCTTCGTCGTTTTCCTCCCCTGGCCTATAAATACCCCCTCCCGAACGGCCACAACAAGTCCTCCCGTTGGACCTTGCTGAAACTCTGTTCCGCCGCCGCCGGAATAGACACCATTTCTACCGCCTCCAGCCACCGCCGAAACCACCTCTCCCCACCGTTATCATCCTTGCAACTCCCTCTACGAAACCAGACCACCAGCACCCCTCCCCTTGCCCTGCACGTGCCGCCATGGCCGTGCAAAAGTCCTAACCCGAAACCACCACCTCCAGCCTTCGCCGCCCTTGCGTCGCCTCCCACCGCCAGCCCAGCCGCCACCAGAGCCTCTTCCACCCTCCAAAATTCCCAGCAGACCTCCCTCTACCCTTCCCTGCCTTCAACTTCCCTTGCCTCCCTCTCCTCCTTCCTCCCTCTTCCTCCACCCCTCTCCACCACCCTCGGCCGCCGCCATCGCCGCCGCGCGCCGCCATCCCTTGCCACGCCACCACCCTCATTCCACTCCCCTTCACCTGCTGATTCTTCCCCTACCTCAAACTCCCTCTTTTCTCCTCCCATCTAATCACCACCTCCATCATTTCCCCCTCTTCTCCACCTCCACCACCGCCGCCGTCGCCGCCATGCGCCGTCGCCGGACCACCACCGACCCTAGGTGGTTATCCACTCCTCCAAACCCTAAAACCCCTTTTATATAATTGCTACTATTTTCTACTAATATTAATACTAATATGCTTATTATTATTATTATCATTATTATTATTACTTTTATTATTATTATTATTATTATTATTATTATTATTATCTTTATTATTATTACTTTTATTATTGTTATTATTATTACCATTATTATTGTCTCTATTATTAATGTTCTTATTTTCTTACTAATACTAACACCCCTTTTAAACCCTAACTTGTATTATACTTAACTTTAGTCTTATTTTTATAATTATTAGTATTAACATTATTATTATTATTATTATTATTTCTATTATACTTACTTTGGTTGTTATTATTATTGCTTAACCTTACTTGGCTGTAATAATAATAATAATAATAATAATAATAATAATAATAATAATAATAATAATATTATTATTATTATTATTATTATTATTATACTTAACACATTATCACTATTTTTCTATAGTTAACATGAATATTATTATTATAAGAATAGAGCTAACGGGTCTAATAATATAAGTGTAACAATAGGTATTAAAAATAAACATATTTTGACTACTAATATCTAGTATACTAATTCTAAGGTAAAAAAACCCTAGTTTTGTATAAAACCCTTTTTAGTAATAAAAACCCTAACCTTAAACTAGAATGAGGATTGATAGTAATTATAAGGGAAACTAATACTTAGCATTTTTCCCTTTTATAGGTAACCCCGACCAAAGCCCTAAGGAGTTAGAGGAGCATGCTCCAAGCCCGGCGTCGCCTTAGGTAAGGACGAAGCTAATGGCCTTGTGTTATATGTGACATGGATGTGTTGAATGTTGTGTATGCCATGCTATGCCATGTATTATATGATTTGTGGATAACTTGTTTTATGTGTAGCGCAGCTTGGAGATTGAGGTATGTTGTTTGTGCTTCCATGACATGAGCATGACATTTATATGTATGATGTTTATGATGTATTACGTTATGGCCCTTTAGGACATGCATGTTAGGATAAATGGTAATATGAGTTGGGAACCATCCTGGGAGTCTTGAAGTTTGTATGATCGTATTAATGTTCTATGGCGGTACTAATGGTTGCATGGTGGTATTATGGTTGTAATGGTGGTATTAGGGTTCGCATGGTGGTGTTAGGGTTTGTATGATGGTGTTTGTGATTTTATGGTGGTATTAATGTTATATGGTGGTATTATGGTTGTAACGGTGGTATTAGGGTTCGCATGGTGGTGTTAGGGTTTGTATGATGGTATTTATGATTTTGTGGTGGTATTAATGTTGTATGGTGGTATCAATGGTTGCATGGTGGTATTCATGACTGCACGGTGGTATTAGGGTTTGTATAGTGGTATTATGGTTGGTATGGTGGTATTACGATTCACATGGTGGTGTTAGGGTTTGTATGATGGTATTTATGATTTTGTGGTGGTATTAATGTTGTATGGTGGTATTAATGGTTGCATGGTGGTATTCATGATTGCACGGTGGTATTAGGGTTTGCATAGTGGTATTATGGTTGGTATGGTGGTATTATGATTCGCATGGTGGTGTTAGGGTTGTATGATGGTATTTATGATTTTGCGGTGGTATTAGGGTTGTATAGTGGTATTATGGTTGGTATGGTGGTATTATGATTCGCATGGTGGTATTAGGGTTGTATGGTGGTATTAATGATTACATGGTGGTATTAATGGCCTATGGTGTAGGGGGTTGAGAGTGAGAATTCACTTATATAAAGGATGAGTATGAGTTTTCTAAAGAAGGGAGGTTACTTGTTGAAGAAGTAAAGTGCTAGGGTTTAGTGCAGCCAACCAGGGTTGGTGTGGTCGATTAGGGTTTGAGTGGCCAACTAGGGTTTTGTTGGTCACATATGAACTTGGGAGATAAAGAAATACACTTGGGGAATTTTCTAATAAAGAATGAGGTGCGAGATAGAGAATAACGTAGCGTTTGGGTAAGTAAGAAAGAGTTGGGCCACATAGGTCCGATTAGGGTATCCGAGGAGGAACCCTAGAGGGATGAGAACATGCAGAGGCGATATCATATGTGTTGGGATGGCCTATATCCTTGGGGTTTGTGTCTTACTATATGCTACTTTACCTAAGTCTACGGGGGATGGATGTCGGGTGTGAGGAGAGGTGCGAGTCTCAAAATATGGGACGGTCCCTCTGGAGGGGAAAGAAGTAGAGTATCAACCGCATGCATGTCAAGGGTGTGATGTGATTTAATAAGACACGGATAAGACATTAATTATGTAAAGCGAAAGATTGTTGAGCCGAGCCCAGACCGGTCCACCGGCAAATAATAGTGGCCAGGAGCCGGGGTGCCCTGGAGACCGGTCCATCGGCAAATAATAGTGGTCAGGAGCGTTCTGCCCTGAGTGTATACTTTCCGGTCCACCGGCTATAATAGTGGGGGATTTCGTGCTCGACAAACCGAAGTAAGTAAGTTAAACCATGGGAAATACACTAAGTACTTACAGCGAAACACCATGTGATTCGGGGCCAGACCGGTCCACCGGCAAATAATAGTGGCCAGGAGCAATTTACCCTGGAGACCGGTCCACCGGCAAATAATAGTGGTTAGGAGCGTTCTGCCCTAAGTATATACCTTCCGGTCCACCGGCTATAATAGTGGGGTTCCCGCAATCACATGAACTATTAAAGAATATGTGTGGTTTGAGCATGCTGTTAATGAAAATAAGGAAAATACACTAAGCACTTACAGTGAAACACCATGTGAGTCGGGGCCAGACCGGTCCACCGGCAAATAATAGTGGCTAGGAGCATCTTGCCCTGGAGACCGGTCCACCGGCAAATAATAGTGGTCAGGAGCGTTCTGCCTTGAGTGTATACCTTCCGGTCCACCGGCTATAATAGTGGGGTTTCCGCACTCACATGGACCTCTAAAGAATATGCGTGAAATGGACATATTATTAATGAGGAAAGAATGAATCATCGGAACGTACTCAGGCCTTATCTTGTGTGTTATCGCCCGTTGCTTATGTGATTGTGCTATGTATGCTATGTGTTATGAATGTATGCTTGGCCTTAGCGCACCTGCGCCCTTACTCAGTATTGGACCCATACTGATACTACCTTGATTGAATGGGTCCTGTGATGATCCACCAATGGTGGGGAGCAGACCTCCTATGCAGGTTTGATCGATTACTAATTTGGGGTGGAAGGCTTAGCTTGAGTGAGTAGGCGATCCGAATATTGATCCTTTTTGGGAATTGTTTTGTTAGCTATGTTTTGTACTACGCTTCTTGTTTTGAGACCGTACTTTTAAGTTGTAATCTCAAACGATATTTTCACTGTTGTTGACTCATGGTTTTTGTGAATGATCTATGCTAACTATGTACCCATGTTTTGGATGATTCTTACTTAATGATTGTTTAGTTTAGCCTTAGCACTTAGTATCGGAACGGTAGGAGTAAACCGGTCTGGTACTAAGTGTGGCGGTAATACCCCCAAGTTTACGGTTTTAATTCTTTCGCTTCCGCTAAAATCTTTGTCTTAAACGAAATTTTTCAGTAGTAAATTTGGGGGTGTTACAATTACATTAAAACCAAGAATTTAAAAGAGAAAGAGTACAACCCTAGGACTTTCCGGATAGTTCCTTATGCTCTTTCCCGAGGGCCCACTTGAATAGCACCTGAAAACGACCTATAAGGGACATTGCCCATTGAATAGGCAGGGGCCCCACGAATGGAACTCCTCAGTACCATGGTACTGAGTAACCCTTTAAAACACACTTAAAAACAAGCCCGCAATGCAACACATAATAGAACACTACATACATACATAATGAAAGTTGCATACATAATATTCACTTTCGTACATTCACATACTTAACATATATAATCATCATCCACATGCCATAAGGAAGTCACATAAGCATACATTCAGTCCAAGTTGTGCTACAAATGATTAACCATTAAGCATAAAGTACACAATATGGCATAACACAAAGCACATAAGGCACATAACCCACACATAGTTGTTCTTAGCCACATCCTTACTCGGTTTAGGTTAACAAACTATCTCCTACACTTATTAGGTCACCAATCACCCTTCATAATTGTTACACTTATCATATTTCACCTTTGGTTGATTAGATTACCGAATTACCCTTCTCCTTTGTTATAATTACTAAATGGCCCTTTAGTTGGATGAATTACCAAATTTCCCTTCTTCATTATCATAATTACTAATTTGCGCTTTAGTGGGTTAAATAATTACCAATTTTCCCTTTAGTTACTTAAATCACCAAATTACCCTTCTTCATTATCCTAATTACCAAATTGCTCCTCTAGTTGGATAAATTACCAAATTGCTCTTCTTCATTATCAAAATTACCAATTTGCCCCTTTAATTAGTGAAATTACCAAATTACCCTTCTCTATTATTATAATTACTAATTAAAGGTTAGTTAAATTACTAGATTGCCCTTCTCTATTATCATAATTACCAATTACCCTTTAATTGGTTAAATTACCAAATTTCCCTTCTCTATTATCATAATTACCCAATTACCCTTCTATTATTATAATTACCAAATTACTCTTTAATTGGTTAAATTACCAAATAACCCTTCTCTATTATCATAATTAACAAATAGCCCTTTTGTTATTATAATTATCAATTTACCCTTCTCCATTATTATATTATGATTACTAATTTACCCTTCTCCATTATTATAAATACTAATTTACCCTTCTCCATCATTATAATTACCAAATTACCCTTATCCATTATTATACTTATCAAATTACCCTTCTCCATTATTATAATTATCAAATCACCCTTTAGTTGGTTAATTTACCAAATTGTCCTTCTCCATTATTATAATTATGATATTGTCCCTCTCCATTATTAAAATTACCATAATACCCCTTTTACTTCCAAATTACCATTTTATCATTTACTTCCAAACTTACTATTTTACCCTTTACTTACAAAATTACCATTTTGCCATTTACTTCCAAAATTACCATTTTGCCATTTACTTCCAAAATTACCATTTGCCCCTTTACTTCCAAAATTACCATTTTATCCTTTTACTTTCAAAATTACCATAATACCCTTTTACTTATAAAAATACTATTTTGCCATTTACTTCTAAAATTACCATTTGCCCCTTTACTTCCAAAATTATCATTTTACCCCTTACTTACAAAATTACCATTTTATCTTTTTACTTACAAAATTACTACTCTACCCCCCTTTACTTCCAAAATTACCATAATACCCTTTTATTTATAAAATTACCATTTTTCCATTTACTTCCAAAATTACCATTTTACTCCTTACTTACAAAATTATGATTTTATCCTTTTACTTACAAAATTATTATTTTATCCTTTTACTTACAAAATTACCATTTTACCCTTTACTTCCAAAATTACCATTATACACTTTACCTCCAAAATTACCATCTTACCCTTTACTTATAAAATTACCATTTTACCCTTTTCACTTATAAATTACCATTTTACCCTTTGATTACAAAATTACCATTTTACCCCTTACTCACAAAGTTACCATTTTACCCTTCACTTCCCAAAATTACAATTTTACCCTTTACTTCTAAAATTACCATTTTGCCCTTTTACTTTCACCATAATACCCTTTTACTTACAAATTACCATTTTACCTTTTATTACACCACCTTTATTAAATTATCACCACTACATAAAGTATTAATATTAATACTCCATTCTCATTATCCAACTCCACCAACTATTATATTTTAACATAATACTCATTAACATTCACACATATTAGGCCACACTCTTGCACAAAATATATTACTAAAATGGCCCTCGGCTCACAATAATATTATTCATGGATCAATGGTTACATAATATAACATGGATGAGTACTCAACATTTTCATTAATAACCAAACTCTTTCCTTAAGTAATATTTCCACACATAGCATATAAACTAACATGCTTCCTTTTTACCAATCAATACAAGAAACTACATATATTATATTAAACAACATATACCGGGCATAATAACATATTAACCCTAATGTGCTAACATACATTTATCCATGCGTTTAAGTGGGGTTTAACGATTACCTTAATTACCAAAAAATTGAACCTTACTGATATTTCGGTTAAAGGTTCAAGCTTTGATTGGTAAAACCAATACCTAAAAATAATATAAATATTTATCAAATTAGAAATAAGAAAACCAAAAGCATAAGACTTTATGACACTTAATTAATGAAATACTTAACTTAAAATATTATTATACCTTAAAACTTATTTAAAAAAATATACCAAGGCATGCAGCAGCTCATACTACTTATGCAACATGAGCTGCATGCAAAACAAGAGGGGTAGGGGCTTGAAATGGCAAGAAAGAGAGGAGGGAGTGGTGTTTTTGGGTTAGGATTTTGGGGCTAGGAAAGAGGGCAAGTGGGGGAGGATTTAGGACAAGGGAAGGGTGCAGGAGTGAAGAGGGGTGTAGGTGGTGGTCGGGGATAGGTTGACGATGGCGGTGGTGGTAGCGGCGGCATCAAGGATGCGAAGGTGGCTGCCGAGGTGGAGGGGGCTGAAAAGGAAGGAAAAGGGAGGAGGAAAATGAAGGGTTGTAGGTGGTTGTTTCAGCCAAAGGGGGTGTGGGGGTGGTAGAGGAGGTTGCAAGGATTGGTTTGGTGGCTTAGATGGCAATAGAGGTGGCATAATGACGATGGAAAGAGGAGGTGCAGGGTGGCTACCGAGAAGGCAAAAAAAAAGAAGAGTAAAAGAAGAGGGGAGGAAGAAGGGGATGCTAGGTGGCTCGAGGGTTGGTGTGGTGGTGCAAGGGTGAGGTAGAGGGTGACAAGGAATGGTGTAGGTGGCTGGTGAGGCGGTGGTAGTGGTGAAATGGGGCATCGGAGCAAAAATAGGGAGGGAGATGGAAGGAGAAGAAAGGAAAAGAAAGAAGATCGGGGAAGGGGATGGAAGGCTCGAAAATGGCAGGATGAAGTAGGGAGGGAAGAAGAAAAAGAAGAGGGAGAGAAAAGGAGGGGATAGGGGCTCGGTAAGGTAGCGGCATGGTGGTGGGAGTATAGGAGTGGTAGGGAGAGTGAAGGGAAAGAAGGGGAAAGGCAGGGCATAGGCGAGGAGAGAGAGGGGTGGTGGGGCCGAGATAAGATAGGAAAAATGATGGGGGGAGAGAGGGAGATAGGGAGAGTAGTAGGGAGGAGGAGGGTTGCAGGTAGGGCGACCGGAGATGGCGGGTGTGGTCGAGTATGGCATCAAGGAAAGGAAGAAGAAGAAGAAAGAAAGAGGGGAGGGGGGCTGCGTGTAGGCTGGGCAAAGGGGAAGAAGGGCGTGGGCCTGCCCGGTCGGGGGAGAAAGGACAGATAAGAAAGAAGGGCTGGGCTGGTCTAGATGGGAAAAAAAGAAGGAAGACAAGGATGGGTTGGGTGACGCACGCGGGAGAAGGGGAGGGAGGAGAAGAAGTGGGCCTACTACCCAGGCGCGAGGAAGGCAGGGCAGGCGGGATGTTGGCGGCCCAAGGGAAGGAAAAAGGAAAAAGAAAGAAAGGAGGAAAAAGGAGAAAGAAAAAGGAAAAAGGGGAAAAAGAAAAAAAGAAAAATTGGGGAAAATTAAATAATTTAATTTATAAAATAATAGGATGTAATATTTTTGGGTAATAAATTTATTTAACAATATAATATAATATAATATAATATATGGGTTTAAAAAGGATAATTTTAGTAAAATATTGGTTCGAAAAATTATTTAAATAAAATGAGTATGATAAAATAATAAATATTTATTTTAATTTATTAAATATTCCTATCCACTTTTATATACTCAGAAATCCATAAAATCATTAAATTAAAAAAAAATTTAAAAACTAATTTATCCCAAATAAAACTTATTTAGTAAATTATAGGTTTTTAAAATTTTGGGGGATTACATAGTGGGGTTCTTACACTCACATGGATATATTAAATTCGAGAGATGATTGATTAATTATGGACTAATGGCTTAAGGCCCTAAAAGTATCGATTGTTCATTATAACCTATTAATATTTGATTGATTGGTTAAGTATGTGAATGAATGAAAGTGAATATTATGTATGCACCTTTCATTATGTATGTATGTAGCGTTGTATCATGCCTTGCATTGCGGGTCTATTTTTAAGTGTGTTTTAAAGGGTTACTCAGTACCATAGTACTGAAGGGTTCTATTCGTGGGGCCCCTGCCTATTCAATAGGTAGTGTCCCTTATAGGTCCTTTTCAGGTGCTATTCAAGTGGGCTCCCGAGAAAGAGCGTAAGGAACTATCTGGAAAGTCCTAGGGTTGTACTCTTTCTCTTTTAAATTCTTGGTTTCAATGTAATCATTGTTTTTTAACCACCACTAGTGGATTCTATTCTTGTAAATTGTTTATTACACTACTCTGATTCAATTATGGTTTGAGTTTCTTGTAAGTTCATATTTTTCTTTTTTAGCCTTAGCACTTGGTACTAGAATGGTAGGTGTGAACTAGTTTGGTACTAAGTATGGCGATAATATCCCTAGAATTTACGGTTTTGTTATTCCACTTCCACTAATTATTTTAATAAAACCATTCATTTACGGTTTTGTTATCCCGAATCGAACAACACATATGCTGGTAATAAATGGTTGGAAAATGTACCAATGATTACGTGCAGCCATTGATCAACCTCTGCCTGGTTGATGACATTCAGGCATCCACCTGACTGTCCTCCCTGGTATCCTCTAGGGCTGTTCATGTTATCCGATATCTGCTTATTTGATCCGATATCCGAAGCGATCCGATCCGAAAAAGCAAATAACCGATCCGATTTTTTTTTTCAAATCAAATATCCGATCCGGTCAATGAAAAGTCAAACAAATCAAATATCCGATTCGACAAATACAAATAATATCCGATCCGAAGAAAAATATTTATACATTTTTTTATAATTTTTTATTTTATATGTAATTGTATATAAATAAATTTATATGTGTCTGTGTATAATTTTTACTTACTTTATTTTTTATTTGAGAGGAAATTTAATTTAATTGAAATTATATTTTGAATACAATCCCTTTTTAGATATTTATAGAAATAAAAATAAAAATACTCTGCATACTAATAGACTTCATCCACTCATTTCTTATTTTAGTTTTAACATTGGATATATGTTGACTAAGTCGGATATTTTCTAAGCGAATCGGATATTTTCTCAGCATTCGCTCAACAAATCGGATAATATGAAATATATTTGTCATTTGGTAATTTTTTAATATTTGAAATTGTATTCTGGTAATATCGGATATATTTGATATCCGATGATATCCGATCCGAAAATTCAAATATCCGATCTTCCGGATATCCGAAGTTTCAAATCAAATATCAAATATCATTTTTAGATATCCGAAACTTCAAATATCCGACAATCAAATATCCGAAATATCGGATATTTGAACCGTGAACAGCCCTCTATGATACCCTTTAGAACCCAGAGTCTTCCTCCTCCCCTCTAAGGGAAAGGGTGAGACCCCTATTATAACACCCCCAAAATTCACTACCGAAAAATTTCGTTTTGGGGGTGTTATAATAGGGGTCTCACCCTTTCCCTTAGAGGGGAGGAGGAAAGACTCTGGGTTCTAAAGGGTATCATAGAGGATACCAGGGAGGATAGTCAGGTGTATGCCTGAATGTCATCAACCAGGCAGAGGTTGATCAATGGCTGCATGTAATCATTGGTACTAAGTATGGCGGTAATAACCAGTCTGGTACGTTTTTCACGAAATCCTTATCATTCATATCTACTACTTTCATTGCTAAGGCTGCATTATCTCCATCTACTAGTGTGTCTATTCCTGTGATATTTCTTTCTAGGGATAGATTGGATTGCACTAGGCTCTACTCGGATATAGCCTTAGAGATAGGCGGGGTAGACTTCCTATTGGATGTGGTTGAGTTGGATTTATAGGATTTTGATGCTATCCTTTGGATGGATATGTTGGAGAAATATAAGGTAGTGATAGACTATGCACAGGAGCTAATTGTGTTGCGGGGCCTCAAGGTGCTAGGGTCTCTTATAAAAGATGCAAGCATATTCCTACAAATAATGTCGTATCTTCCCACGCATTTTGTTCGTTGGTCCATAGGGTTACCCTATGTATTTGTGCGAAGGTCAAGAAATGAACAAGGATGTATCAGTATTGGAGGATATCTCGATTGCTCAAGAGTTTCTTGACGTTTTTTTTAAAGAGATACCAAGTATGCCACCAGTGTGAGAGATAGACTTCACTATTGAGTTGGTACAGGGGGAAGAGCTAGTTTCGAAGGCACCTTACCGGATTGCTCCAATAGAGTTACAAGAGTTAAAGAATCAGCTAGAGGATTTCGTGGCTCATAGGCACATTCGCCTGAGTGTATCTCCATGGGGAGCACAAGTGCTGTTTGTAAAGAAGAAGGATGTGATCCTTTGTCTATATATAGATTATTGGGGTCTAAACCAGTTGACAGTGAAGAATCAATATCTGATTTCGAGGATTTATAACTTATTTGATCAACTTCGGGTTACTTCAATATTCTTGAAGATTGACTTGAGTTCGGGTTACCATCAGTTACACATCGTTGAGGCAGACATCATGAAGACGGTATTTAGGACATGGCACAGGCACTAAGAGTTTATGGTGTTCCTTTTTAGACTCACTAATGCGCCTGCCATTTTTATGGACTTGATGACGAGGATCTATCGGCCATTCCTTGATCATTTTGTTGTGGTATTCATCAGCGATATTTTGGTATACTCTCGGAGTTGAGAGGAGTATGAGCAGCATCTATGGACGATTTTATCACTCCTTAGAGAGCTTAAGTTGTATGCTAAACTCACCAACTGCAAGTTTTATCTTTCGGAGATTGCATTTTTAGGTCAAGTGGTGTCCATAGGAGGAGTTATCGTGGACCTGACAAAGATTCTAGCAGTGACTAAATGGAAGGCACCCATTAGCTTTCCTGAGGTACATAGTTTCCTGGGTTTGGCTGGGTATTACAGACGCTTTGTTCAGGATTTCTCAAAGATAGATCATCCTTAAACAAACATTTTAAAGAATATGACTAAATTTCAATGGGATAATGCTTGTCAGGGATCATTTTAGGATTTGAAGTAGCGATTGACTACAACACCAGTTTTGACTTTACCTTCAGGTTTTGATGGATTTAAGGTCTATAGCGACGCGTCGAAGTATGGTTTGGGTTGTGTATTAATGTAGCATAGTAAGGTAGTGGCTTACGCTTCTCGTCATTTGAAGCAGCATGAGAAAAATTACCTAACCCATGATTTGGATTTGGTCGCAGTAGTTTTTGCATTGAAGATTTGGAGGCACTACTTGTATGGGACACAATGTAGATTTTTCACCTACCATAAGAGCATCAAGTATATATTCACTCAGAAGGAATTGAATATGAGGTGGAGGAGATGGCTAGAGTTGGTGAAGGACTATAATATTAAGTTGAACTATCATGAGGGTAAGGCTAACATCGTTGTAGATGCCTTGAGTAGGAAGACATCACACTCTTTGACTTTTGTTGTGGTGATTAGTCGGTTGTTGGAGGAGCTCGGAGGGATGGGAATAGATATGATCTAGCATGGTGACCTAGAGGTCCGGATGAGTGCATTGATGTTTTTTTTATGAGATCCAAGTGGGATAGCCTAGGGATGTTAAGCTTGAGAGGATTTGGTAGAATATTTAGGATGGTTAGGCTGATGGTTTTCAGATTCATGAGGATGGTAGCATTCACTACCGAGGTCATTGGTGTGTACATCACAATTGTGCTGATCTGAAGTACCGAATTTTAGAGGAAGGTCACTATACTCTGTATTCCGTCCATCCAGGAGGGGATAAGTTATATAAAGTCCTCAAGAGGATCTACTTCTGGCCTCACATGAAGCAAGAAGTAGGGGAGTTTGCGTTGAGATGTTTAACATGTTAGAAGGTCAAGATCAAGCATTGGAGACCTAGCAGGTTAGTTTAACCTTTAGATTTTCTAGGGTGGAAGCGGGATTCCATCTCGATAGATTTTGTGAGTGAACTACCGAGGACTTGCAGCGAGTGCGACATGATCTGGGACATAGTCAACAAGTTGACAAAATTAGGAGTATTTGTGCTGATGAAGTTGACTTGGAGTATGGATCAGCTGGTTGATGCATGTATGAATTTTGTGGTGAGTAGGCATAGTACACCTATCGACATGGTCTCTGATTGGAATTTGAGATTCCTTTCACACTTTTGGGAAAAATTATAGGGGGATATGGGCACAAGATTAAGGATGAGTACCACCTTCCATCTAGCTATGAATGACTGAGAGGACGATTTAGACTCTATAGTATATGCTACAAGCTTGTGTTTTGGACTTTTGAGGCAGTTGGGAAGATTGCCTACACTTGGTTGAACTCTCATACAATAACAACTATTACGCTAGCATAGGGATAACATCATTTGAGGCATTGTAAGGATACAAATGGCAGACTCCTTTATGTTAGAGTGACATCAGCGAGACCAATGTGCTTGGACCAGAGATGATTGAGGAGATGACTCAACTAGTTCAATTGATTCAGGATAGGATGAGGGTAGCTTAGAGTCGCTAGAAGAGCTACGTAGATCAGAAATGTCATAGTGATGGATTTGAACCATGAGATAGAGTTTTGTTGAGAGTTTCACCTACTAAGGGGGTGCAGAGATTTGGTTGGAAGGGTAAGCTAAGCTTGAGATACATTGGTCCTTATGAGATTCTTGATAGGGTTGGCGAGGTTGCATGCCACCTAGCACTTCCACTAGAGTTAGTCCGAGTTCATAAAATCTTCTAAATTTCTCATATCAGGAAGTACATTGCAGATCCATTGCACGTATTCAGACTAGATGAGATCGAGCTCGACGATTCCTTATCTTATGAGGAGAGACCTTTACAGATTCTCAACACTAAGATTCGACGGACCAGCATGATCTGATTACTGCTCATGAAGAATCTTTGGAGCTGCCATGGGGTAGAAGAAGCAAAGTAGAAAACCAAGAAGGATATGTGCTAATTACATCCCAAGATTTTTAGTACAGATGTGTTAGGTTTTGGGTTCCTCTCTCTTTTAAAAGGGTAGTACCCAGTAGCATAGTATCGACTATTAGAACTTAACCACCGATATCACTTTCCTTACATCCTTTTTCCTCTTCTTCCCCAACCTTGACTTGTTGACTTTGGGGACAAAGTATCTTTTAAGGGGGTAGTGATGTAATACCTCAAAATTTTGCTTAGCCTAATCCTACGTCGTTATTGCCCTAATTTGATTCTAATATCAATAAATTTTATTTTAGCCATAACCTAATTTCTTAATCCTAAAACTTTAATCAAAACCAAAACCTTGACTCAGATAAACCATAATTTATAAACTAAAATAAAACATGCTAAAATTTCCACTGATCCTAACTATCTTGGCTAATCCAAAATCACCTAACTTAATCCTAACCCATAATCTCTTCTTCCTTTTTCTTTTCTTTTCTTTTTCTTTATTTTTCTCCTTTTTTTCTTTTCCTTCTTCTCCTACGCTAACTTTGTGTCGTGAAGGAGTTCTCTTCTCC
Organism: Tamarix chinensis; assembly: GCA_030549775.1. NCBI lineage: Eukaryota > Viridiplantae > Streptophyta > Magnoliopsida > Caryophyllales > Tamaricaceae > Tamarix > Tamarix chinensis. The sequence continues at coordinate 84,926,312 of CM060173.1, read as the reverse complement.
TACTGTTTTTGTCACCCTCGTGCACCAGCATCATCTCACCATCACCTTGCCTCCCACATGCACCATGACACCATCATCCCTGCCATCCCTCATGCCTATCTTCTTCCTTCTTCTCATCCTATCTCTACCGATCTGCACCACTATCACTTACCCTGCCATTCTTCTTCTTCTTCTTCTTCTTCTTCTTCTTCTTCTTCCTCTTATCATTACACAACCCACACTCATAACCATTGCCATCACCATCATTTTTATCATCACACTCAACCATCACCTCCACTGTCACCTTTTTGGCCCTGCAAACCCGTCGCGCATCTCCTTTCCCCTCTGTTTTCTTTACCCCATGGTTGTGCACTTCATGTCCAGCCCATCCCTTAGCTGATTTTAGGGATTAGTGTAAGCAAAAAAAATCCTAAGTGCATGTTATTACATGATTAAATTTAACATAAAGTTAAATAGCAAGTACATCCTGCAAATGAGGTTGTCAAAAGTATAAAAAAGGTGAGGAATTAAACCTCCAAAATATGCCATAATTCTACACTTATAGGCTACTCTTTTACCAACCCTTTTTGTCCCATTTTTCTTACAGGCCGACTTAGGCATTGTCCTACCAATTATCAACCTTTTCTACTCTTTTTTCTTATAGTTTGATGCAGGTGGTGGTCCCCACTGGAGTTGCTCGTAGGTGATTGTATTGGTAGGGAGGAGTTTGCGTGAAATGACTCCAAAAAGGTAAGCCACAACATGGTGTGTCTAGAGGGATTATGGCAACCAAACATTTTACATGCAACCAAACAAATATTCACCCATGCACTTTCTTTTTCATTTTTCTTTATTCGAAGGATGCATGCATAATGCTTGTAATTTCTATTCGTACTCAAAGAAATAATACTTTTTTAAACTATGTAGGTAATCTCTAAAGGTAATACACTTATCTTAGGCACCGCCAACCATTCTCTGAGCCAACATGATGAAGGTAAATCGTTGAATGTGACTCAGAAGTGCAGAGAACACATGTCAATGATTGCAGGTGCCTAAATGAAGTTGAACTTCTACACTATGGTTACCTGGATTACTACAATATTTTTATCTCAAGAGGCACATGTGTCCTTTCACACCTAAGATATGCATTGGAGGCGATGTGATTCAAAACTAAATCCTCCTCAAAAAGAGGCAAAGCCCTTTCTACTAGACTAAGGAAGGAACCATATACTATGATGATAATCTGTATCATGATAAATTGCTCATGATGAGTCAAGGACTCATAGCCGCAAGCCAGCTCGTATTGTATACTAATGAAACCATGTTTTACTTTTACTAGTAATTTTTTTCTTCAATTTTAAGAAAATAATCCTTTATTATGGAATCCATTATATTAGAAGGGTATTATTATCAAAAAATCATCTAGTTACTATATATCCAATCCATATTAAAAATATTATTATTACATATTTTGAGGATAAATTTTGATCAATAATATCTTTTAATATATATTAATAAAAATATAAAAATAATGTTATAAGAATACTTTTTAATATAAATATAATCATTATATTTTTATAGTATAATATATTATATTTTAGAAAAATTAATTATCAAAATTTATTCTTGAAATATGTGGCTACAACCTTTTTGATACAAAGGTAGTAGAAAACGATGACCATAAAATTATCAACATTAAACTTCATTTAATTCCAACATCAACTGAACCATATAGTGAGGTATATGAGAGTCTCACAATGAAAAAAGTTAGTTATGTAATATTCTCATGTTGTTCGAAGCCAATTGTTTGAGGATCTCACATTACTATATAATATTTTAGTGAAGGTCTCACATTATTAGAAAGTAGCTGCATGAGTTTCTCATCCAATAGTTCACCTTGCTCACACATTTTCAATAACGCTCAATAATTAGGTCATAACTTGACCTATACCATTTTGATTTAAGTTCTGTAAAATTTATACGAAATTAGATTCTTTAATATTTAATTAGAATCCAAATTCATCCCAAAAATTCAAGTACAAAAGTTTATAAAAGTTCTTTTAATTTATAACCAAGTTTAGGGGTGCCAACCAAAGTCTAGTTTTCACATTCCAAGGCATTTTGGTCATAAAATTTTCATCCTAGCATATTTTTGAGTGAAATAAACTTTTCATGAAATTAAACTAATTAATATTTAAATTGTGACTAGTATTGAATCAAAATTTGAAATACATGGTTTATGGTAATTTATGAAATCAAGACATATTAGATTATTAACTCCATGTGTGAATGGATATTTTAGCTTTGAAAATTTGTAACTCTCTTCATATAATTATAAGTTGATTTATGTAAAATACTAGTAATACTAGAATATTTAAATGCTATTTTTTAATAGAGTTGGTTTCAGTCAAAAATGTTTTAGAATGAATAATTTATGACCAAAAGTTCTAAAAGGTTAAATGTGGAAGTCGATACCCCTAAACTCACTTGTAAATAATTTTTATAAATTTTGTACTCAAAGTTGTGGGATGAACTTATTCTCTAATTCAATCATAAAAAATTTTATTTTCACCCAAATTTTAAAGAAATTAAATCAAAATAGTATAGAACAAGTTATGGTTAAAATACCGAACATTATCATCAAGGTGTAAGCGATGTGAACAGTTGTGTGATCAAGGCATAAGCAATGTGAACAGTTGTGTGAGGTCCTCACATAACTAGTTTTAGCCAACTTTATTATCAATATAGCCTATGCCAACATGAAACCCTCATGTAACTATCTTTAACTAACAAAAGACCTTCATGCATCTATCTTTTGCTAATGTGAGACCCTCACACACCTTATATTATGGTTAGGTTGTGGGGAACTAAATGAAAATGAATATCAATAGTTCATGAATATAATTTTCTATATATTAATTAGATGATTTCTTTATAGTTGCTTCAAAGTTAAATCATGGACTATCAACTTTTCATTTGTGTTCAAAAATATTCCTGTACTTTTGTAGTAAACGATGAGAAATTTGGAAAACCTCATAGAACCAAGTCATAGATAAATCAAATGTCATTTGGTTCCACTTCCAAGCAATTAGTATAGGTTACATACACTTATATTGTGCTAATGGTATATTCGGCTGACACAGATGCACACAAACATATATACTTTTTGTTTAAATTAATTAATTTTTATTTGAGTTTTTAAAACAACACCATTATATTTTTAAGAATTATCTCTACAATTAGATATCAATATTGGTACACTTTCTTATTATAAAAAATATTATATAAAACATAGTTATATGTTTCATTATTATTATAGTTATGTTTCACTATTGTTGTGATATTCTATCATGAACTTGATTTTATTATTTGTATACTCATGTTTTACATCTATTGCATTATGCGTTATCACTTTTATTCTTGTGTTTCACCATTAGTATCTTCATATTTCATCATAGTTACCTCCATATTTTATGATAACTATTGTTATTTTTTATCGATGTTAATTATAATTTTCTCTAAAAAAAACTTAACTTATCATATTTCACCTTAAGTGCATTAATGTTTCTCTACTACTATATTATGCTTCATCACTATTATGCTTGTGTTTAACCCTGTTGTTTTTATATTTTACAATATTCATCTCTATATTTTACCTTTAAAATAGTTTTTCATCACTATTATTAGTAATGTTTTATCTTTATAATATTGATATTCCACCATTAATGTACCAATCTTTCACCAATATTTTTTTATTTTTCATTATTATTATTGATTGACATTTTACTCTATTATTCTACCAATACTTCACTTTTATTATACAAAACTATCTTTTCACCATTGTCTCATATCTTTCACTAATATTTTACTAAAAATCTCACATTTATTTTTACTTAAAATTTATTTTATAATGGTTCACTAAGAGTCTAAGATGGTATAATATTTCACTATATGATTTTTACCAAAAGTATATCAATATGAATATTTATTTATTAAAAAAATTCATGAATATTATAATATACTTTTTTGATATGATAATCCTATTAAATTATATTTTAATTTGTAAAAAAAAAATAATACCATGATTAATCTAATATTCTACACCTAGTGCATAATATGACTGTTTATATGGTATAAATTGTTTGTTGCAAGTACTTATATTTAGAATTTATTAACCTTGTGAGCCAATCAACATTATTTTAATGATATCAAAAGGTTTTTTTATATAATGTGTTTAATATATTTGTTAGTTTCATTTTCATATTTAGAATACACATAAAGGGAAAAACAAGTGTGCATGAGAAACCAAGACTTAAGGTTAAAGGCTTATGTTGTAGTCTTAGGTTTTAAGTACATATGATTTACATATTGACTGCATATATTATTCAATGATATGATATTTCTAATTATATTTAAAAATATTTTGAAAGTTCTTAAATTGATTTTATACATACAAATTATTTCCAAGCATTTGCGCAAAATAATGTCTAAAATTGATTTTATTGTAAACCCTCTTTACACGTGATTTGATTTGCAAAATTCACCATAATATATATATAGGTGAATAATATGTATTTAGAAAGCTTAAAATGGGTGGTTTATATGGGAAAAACAACATTCAATTTGGAGCTCTATAGCTCAAGTTCTTGTCTTTGTTGTCGAAAGGTGTAGTGTTGGAAACTATTTTACTAATTGATTGGCTCACCGAAAACATCAAGTGATTTAATTTCTATAAGAATACATGTGAGCTTGGACTTCATCACATCATTTGTTTAATAAAATCAATCAACTAATTTACTTTCTAAAAAAAATATGTTTAAGCCTTAACTTCAAAAAATTAACTAGTTGGATAAATCGATCGATAGGTTTGTGAAACCAATCGACTTGTGTGGGTGTTAACGAGATCTTCAACCCTTTATAATTTGACTATTTGAGTACTTTTTATATCCAACGACTCTAAAAATTTAGCTTTGATTTCTCCCATCCTTTTAGTAATATAAATAAGTGTTGCTAGATTTTAATAAGAAATGATGAATCATGCATCACTCTTCTAAAATCATCATCTTCATATCTTAAAAAAAATCAAAGAGAGTTTTGCTTTTATACTTTCAAATCCAAATCAAACTTCAATAGTACTCAATTTGCTCTTCATATTTAGAAATAGTGTTCACATGCTTGTAAGTATTATTTCTCTAGGTAGATAAAGATCTTCACTAGTGGTTAATCACTTTCATATGCTATCTAGCAAATACTCTTATTTTATTCATTTATACTCATCATCTCAAACACAAGTGAAGAGTGGTGTGTTGTCTATCATTCCTAAGAATTCATTGAGATTATAACCTCATAAACATAAAGATGATAACTAAGGAAAGTGTAAATTATCTTTACACTCTATTTGGTTCATGGAAAAAAATGAGGAAAGGAAAAAAAATTGATGGAAAATATTTTTGATGTCTTTAATTACCTGAAAAATTAGAGAGAAAGAAAATAGGAAAAAAAAAATGAAAGGGAAAGTTAAACTAATACATTTTCATCATCTTTATCAGAGGAAAAGAAAGGAAAATTGGTGGAATTTTTTTCGACCATGACTCATGCGTCTCATCCATCAACCACGACTCCTGTACCTCCTCCATCGACTATGACTCATTCTGCACATCCTCAATTGAAGAACATACTCTTCCTTCTCCTCCATCAACAACTTCCTTCTCCTCCAGTTTAAAAAAAAATAAATCCCTTTATTATCCTATTCTTATTGTTATCTCTAGCAGCATTGCCAGCTAATTCCAAAACCTGTGTTATTCAACATCCGAAAAATGATCAGACCGACGAATTCCAAGGATTAAAGCTCTGTCATACAGGAGTAAGATACACAAAAAAATTGTAAGAAGGCAACTATATTTGGGTATTTTACCTCAACAGCTAGGTATTCAATTACAGCTGCAAGGTCGATCAGAGTGCCAGTACCAGTTCGCTAGGCATATCTACCTTTCTTCAAGAAACGAGCGATTCTACTAACGGGGAATTGAAGACCGGCCTTCATGAATTGCGAGATGGATTTCTTCCTCTCGCCACTGCATCTCTAGATGATTTTTCGGACTCCATATTGAAAAGTTGCTATATGTTTAAGTTACTAACGAAAGAGAGCAACTAAATATTGGTCTTACAATTTATATTTGTTGCGGAGGAGATGCACTTTGCAAGATTTTATTTATAGATCGCGCTCCTTTCCGCAGTTATAAGATTTTTGGATTTATTTTGGGTGAAAATGGGGTGAGTTCTGTATTGGACGAACATCATCGAAAGGTTATTATTCTCTTACTCTGATTTGATTTCTATACTTTTGTGATGGCCTTTCCAATTTTTTCTGTTGATTATTGTTGATGCGATTCAGTTTAAAAGCTTTCTGTTCTTCATATTATATACCAATATACATTTAGAAGGCAATTTTTTTTAAAAGGAGGGCTTTAATATACCCTTAGTTGCTTTTGTATCAATTAGCAAGGAAATTGTTGATCTCTGCTTGGATTATATTAGGAAGCTAGCTGACAACTTCACTGGTCTTCAGGGTTTCCTTATTTCCAATGTTGTTGGTGGAGGTACCGGTTCAGGTCTTGGTTCCCTTCTCTTGGAACATCTCTCTGTTGACTATGGGAAGAATTCTAAGATTGGATTCACCATCTACCCATCCCCTCATATCTCAACCTCTGTTGTTGAGCCTTATAACATTGTGCTCTCCACCCACTCACTTCTGGAGGACACTGATGTTGTTGTGCTACTTGAAAATGAGGCCATCTATGATATCTGAGCACCCAAATTATACCAATCTTAGTAGTTTGATCTCTCAGATAATTGGTTTTTCATCCACGAGAAGAAATATCACCTCCCAGTTCTTTTTTTCCCTTACTGGTGAGTTTGTCTTAGCCTAGCTCTCATTATAACAACGCCTCACTGTTTGTCTTTTCTTGGCCTCCTGGTCATTTCTTCTCTGACAGCCTCTTTGAGGTTGTTTTCTTGCTAAGGTCCAAAGGGTAGTGTGCATGATCTCCAACTCCATAAGTGTTGCAGAGGTGTTTTCTTGCATCGACCACAAGTTCGACCTCATGTATGCCAAGAGAGCCATCGTGCATTGGTTTGTTGGTGAGGGTATGGAAGAAGGTGAATTTTCTAAGGCTCGTGAGAATCTTGTTGCTTTGGAGAAGGATTATGAAGCGGTCGGCGCTGAGTGTGCTGAGGACGACAAAGGTGATGATGGTGACGAGTACTAAGAAACACACCAATTAATCAATGTATTAAGGCTGTAGTGAGGAATCAAAATTCAATGTATAAACTTTATGATAATTTTTTATGTATCAATATAATATTTTAAATTTTTAAAAATATATAAATTATTTAAATAATAACATTTAATTTTTCTCAGAACTTTCTTTCTATACACCAAAAACTAAAAACATTTTCCAAGAATTTAATTTTCTACAAAAAAAATTTCCAACAACCAAATAAAGGAAATAAAATTAATTTCTTTCATTTTCTTTTCTTCCATTTTTTTTCTTTACATTTTCCTTTCTACTTAACTTTCTACAAAACAAAAAAAAGCCTAAAAGATGATAAAAGGAGCAAGCAGTCCACTAGGAAGGACTAATTCAAGTTAAATGGAAAGGAATATGAAATATTTTGTATTTTTTTATAATTTTTTTAAAAATTATTGTAAGTTATTCATGTAATATTTTAGAATAGTTCTATAAAAAAATTTGGAATAAGTATTGATTTTATGGAGTTTTTACAAATTTTTTAGAAATTTTATGTAATTTTTTATATATCAATATAATATTTTTATTTTAATTAAATATATAATAAAATTGAAATAATAACATTTAACTTTTCTTAGAATTTTCTTTCTATATACCAAAAACTAAAAACATTTTCAAAGAATTCAATTTTCCACAAAATTTTCTCCAACAACCAAACAAAGGAAAGAAAATTAATTTCTTTCATTTTCTTTTCTTCAATTTTCTTTCCTCTATATTTTCCTTTCCACTTAATTTTCTTCAAACCAAACATACTCTTAGAGAGTTCATTTATATTGTACACTTGTAAACATAATAAAGTGATCATCATAAAAAAACATACTATGAATAAATAAATAAAATTTCAAATCTAAAAGTAAAAACCTTTTCGTAGTAGATGTAAAGAACACATTGTATAACTATAAATGGTCTGTTTATTCTTTGCCAAATTCTCTACTTATTCATCATAAAATGTTATTTTGATATATTGTTACAAAATACTCTACTCACCCCTCCCCTTTAGAGTATTCATACGGGCTTTTTAGTTTTTATTTTTACTTTAGTATTATCATATCAATGCTTTTAGTTTTATTGAAAATGCACCATATAACATTGAGTTTAGGCATAATATACAATATAACCTTAAGTAGTGAAAAACACACCATATAACCCAAAATTTTGACACTTACATGCTATATAACCCTAAGATTTGATAGTCACACAACAAATAACAATCCATACAACAATGAATGTTTAGAAGATAGGCGATTTGTTGCAAAAAATTATAAAATTAAGGTTATATTATTTTTATTAGTTTTAAAATCAAATTTATATTGTACATTATCCTTAGTTTTAAAGTACTAAAAAAATTTATGCCACATATTTTTCTAAAATTTAAATGAAAGAATCTAATTTTTTGAAGTAGTTTCTACGTGTTATAGAGTTTTCTAAAATTTTATAAAGTAATAATCAAAGTAAATAATAAAAAATAAAAATACTTAAAATATTAAAAAATCACTTTAGAAAATTATGTAATTCTATTTTATTTCCTAGTAATTTAAAACTAAAAACATTGATAGTGATAGGATGGTACTATGCTAAAATTAAGTGTCAAAACATATAAATAATTAAATAAAATTATTTAAACCACTTGATACCTACATGAAATTAGACTAAATATCATGATACTTCAATAAAAATTATTTTAGTTTTGAAAATGGGATTGATCATCAAAAAAATATTGCCATTGATCTATTAATTCACTAATCATACTACTTTTCTCACTTATCTAAAGGTACGCACACATTTGACTGGGTTAGTAACCTATTTGGTTCTCCTATCAACCCTACTTTTAATACTATAATAATGCTTCCTACATCCCGCAACAATGAGCTTATTTTCCTTTTTTTTACCTATTTAAATCTTAGTTGTCTTGTATATACTAGTAACTAGTGTTAGGATCAAATGGTGTACAAATGATTATTAGAACTATACTATATTAAATGATAAAATTATAATTATTTTGTATGGTTTTTGTTATAAAGTATATTAAAATTATTTTTACTATTAATAATCTATATTTTTAGTTGATAAGAGGTATTAGAAGAGAGATGTAGATTCTTAAATAAAAAATAATTTAAATTATGAAATTATAATATAAATTTTATCATATATATCAAAAATTATTTTCTACTCTTCAATTCATTCCCAAATTAAACCATATATATTATACAAAAAATAATATTTCCCCCCAAATTTATAGGTCATAAGACTATTGAACATATCTATATATTTTAACAAAAAATTTAAAAATTAATGATATTTAAAAAAAAATGTATATAATAAATATTGTTTAAAAATTAACATAATAAACTTATACTAAAATATATATTTGAAATCAACATTACTTTTGATTTAATAAAATGGTTGAATTACTATCATAATACAAAGCATATATAATTTTATAAAAAAAAATGAATAATATATGGATTCTAGATTTATAAGTAATTTAACATTGTTTAAATTAATAAAAATTATAAAATATTTTTAAATAGTTTTTCAACCATCCCTATTAATAGCCAAATGGTTTAATTTTGGAACAATCGATTTTGTTTGAGTGGAAACCATCTTATTGCAAGTACTGTCTAAGATAAATCATAATACATAATATTATCCTATGAAGACTCATAAACCTACTCCTACACAATGGTAATCTCGGTAGGTTATGGTTAATGATAGAAAAAATCTTTTGAGTGCTCTCCAAGTGATTGAGCATGCAGCTAAAACAAGTACGTAGTAGATAAGTTATTAACCCAAATGATACCTCTTCATCCTCCACGTGTAATCCCCAAATCCATATTACAACTATTATTACTTCACAAGTTAATCTAAACCCTATCTCTAAGAGATCTGGTAGGCATGTTATAATATCTAGTTTATAGGAAGATGATGAATTAACTAATCTACACATCATAGATTCCTCCTTTGTGGATGATTTTCCTTTCTAGGTTGAGAGGAAGCTAGCTACTAGGTGTTATAATGGGTTTCACTAACTACCTAATTTCCATATCATATTGTCTTAATAATTGGATGTTGGAATAATCGACATCTAAATGAACACCTAAAATAGAATGAGATTCAAGTATGGTGTGTGAATAATAATGTTCATTTGGTTGATATTATTAAAACTAGAATAAAAGAGAGTATTGTTGTGAAAGTTTGCAAAAATATCTTACATAATTGGAAGTGGATCCATAATAACCCTTTCCATTATAATGGCAAAGTTTGGGTAGGTTCGAACCCTAAACATTTTCATGTTGAGGAGATAAATTTGATTGATCAAGGCATTATTATCAAGGTACATTATGAAAATGGGAACTTTAATTTTTTTTCTATTTTTGTGTACTCGCATAATAATAGATCTAGTAGAGAATTTCTTTGGTAATAGCTTAGTAATTCTACATCTTTATTCTCTCCATGACTACTTTTAGGGGATTTTAATATTGTAATGAATAATCAAGATAAATTATAGGGCATAAATATAAATGACCAGGATGTTAAGGCTTTTATTGACCATATTTCTTATCTCCAACTAGTTGATCTAAGATTCACAAGTCAGTTCTTTACTTCGTGTAGTAAAAAATTAGCTTCAAATAGAATTTTATGCAAATTAGATAGAGCCCTAGGGAATTATAGGATCAAATGTAGATTTTGAAAGCTCCCTACATTTTAGATCACTCCTTCATTATGGTTACCATCTTTGTTCTTCCTACAAAAGGAAATAAACTGAAATGCCCTAAAAATATTTATTTTGAGAAGTGTAATTAAATAAGAATTTATTAGGTAATTTATTTAATTAATTATTTTTATTGGAATAGGAAGAAATTATTTAGGGCAAATTAAGAAGGAATTTATAAATATTTTTATAAGGGAAAATTGGGTATGTTGCTAATTAAAAAGGAATTTAGGAAGAATTTTTTAAAAATTCTAAATTAGCTTAAAAAAGGGAATTTCATATTATTTTATTTAAATACCCAAAATATTCTAATTAATTAAATCAACCCCAACCTACCTATTTTTCTTTTTCCCTTTTTCCTCTTTCTTTTTCTTTCTTCCTTTTTCTTTCTCTTTCTTCAGTTTCTTTTTTTTTGTCTCCTTCTTATTCTGATTGGGCCTATCACGGTCCAATATTTTCTTTCTTTTCTCTCCTGCAGTCCATCCTCCCGCTTCCTTTTTTTCTTCCTTTGGCATCCAGAACGCTGCATATCGCTTCTTTTTCCCTTGGAACGTTGCGTTCCATTTAATATCTTTATAACGGGTGCCGACCAGCCCGGTTCTCCTTCCCCTTTTCTTTTATTTCTTTTTCCCCAGCCACCCAATTTACCTTCTTCTTCCTCCTTCCTCCTCCACCGTCGACCTGCAACTCCACCGCCTCCGAAAATTGCACCGCCGGCTACACTTGACTTGACCGACCATTTCTCCTCTTTTTCTCTTCCCCTTGAATTGCAGTTCAACCGAGCCTAACCCACTTTCCTTTTCTTTAGCGCAAAATCCTTCTTTTCCTGTGCGAAGGGTTGACCATGACCTGAACTTGTGTTGCTAATTGACATCGCCGGATACCCCAAACCCTACCCGCATTATCTCCTGCCGACCCTCAGAACCCCACCTTCCCCTCCAAAATCTATAAATACCCCTTGTTTGGTTGATTTCAAAACTTTTTCCCCAAAACCCTTAGAACCTACCCTGTGCACCACCACAACTTCAGACGACCTTTCCTCCGCCATCAGCTAACTACACCGCCATCTCTGCCTACCTAAGTCTTCTATGCACCGCCCTCTATCTAACTAAACCACCCATCTCCCTCGATTCTTCTTGCACGAGCCATCACAGCCATGCAAAGCTCCCTGCCCAACAAGCCAAATTTCTACACCTGCAACCCCTCGAGCCACCGTCCACCACCATATCCGCCACAATCACTACTTTCCGAACCACCCAAAAGCTACTACCAATCTTCCTCCACCTCATCCTACCATTCTTTTCTTTTTTCTCCTTCTCCTCCTCTCTCTTTCTTCTTCTCTTCATTTTGGCCGCCACCTCTACCACCGTATGCCACCCCCACTTGCTGCGCCACCACCCTTACTTTACTCTTCTCAGTCTAAGCTACCACCAACACCTCAACCACCACCATCATTATCCACCTCTTATTCTCAAACCTCAACCTTTTCATTTTCTATCCTCTTTTCCGGCCATCGCCCGTGCCACCTATCTCTACCGACCCAAGGTGAAACCCTAGACCCTCTCAGCTTCTCCCCTATTTATTTAAGCTTATTATATTTTATTTCAATTTTTAAACCTTATTCGATTATAATTATTATTATTATTATTATTATTATTATTATTATTGGGCTTAATATTAATGATATCATTTCTTGTCAGGGTCGAGAGTAGGTATAAATTATGTAAGTTATTAGTTTCGAATTATTAATATTAGTAGTATTATTATAAGTTTTATTATCATTATCATTATTATTATTTTATTATTACTATTATCTATCTAAAGGGGGCCGAAGCCCTATTTTGTTTAAATGGTGCTCAAACTCATTTTTATTATTAATATTACTATTTCTACTATTATTAATATTATTATTATCTTTATTATTATTAATATTATTATAAGTAATATATGTTATTAATAATAATATTATTATTAAATGGTATCTTCACTATTTTGAGGTAGGGTCGAAAACTCTACCTTATATTATTTAGGCTTAAGTTATTATTATTGTTGTTGTTGTTGTTGTTGTTATTATTATTATTATTAGCATTATTTTGGTGGAGGGTAGAAGCCCTTATATCACTATCCATTTTGAATTACATTAATATTATTATTAGTATTTTTAGTAGTATTTCGTATAGTTATTATTAGTATAATATTATTTTATTAAAAACCTAGTCTTAGAATAAGTTAGTAAATAATAGTAATTTTTAGTAGGAAGGAACCTAATTATAGTTTTTCCCTCATAAAAGGTGAGACCATTCAAAGACCTAGAGAGGCATAGGAGCGTGCTCCAAGACCGGTGATGTTTTTAGGTAAGGAGTAACTAAGGCCGTTTGTATATTATGTGTTTTATATGTCGTGCCATGCATGCCATATGATATGAAATTATAATGTATTTTATGTGTAATTGTATAACTATCATATATGCAGCATGATATGGAGTTGAGGTAGGTTCGTGCATTAAATTGTGGTATGTGTATTATGTGTATGGGTTGTGTTATTATTGTGGTATGGTGTGGCCCATAAGACATGCATGAACTATGATTGACAACAAAGAGATTAGAATACACTTAAATCATTTCTCAACATGTAAATTTAAAAGAGCAATAAAGTTTAAAAGCATAAGATAAGATTATTTGAAGATCACCAAGGCCTAAGGTTTAAGGGTTGTATTTCTAAGTCTAACATTTTCATGTAAAGAGTTTATTTTAGTAATTTCACATTTTTATTTAAACTATTTGAAAATTTTTTGAACACTTAACTTGAATTCACTTTATGTGAATTTATGGTTGATCTTTATTTCTAAATATTTTCAAGTATTTTAAATCATGTTTTATGGTTCCAATTAAAACTAGTTGACTGGTCTCAAGACTGATCGACTAGTCTGGTTCACACTAGGGTATTACACATGTAAAAGCTTAGATGGATTGATTGGCTCAGAAAACTAATTGATTGTTTTGACTCACAAATATATGGGGTTTACTCTTGCAGAAACCCATTCGTCTCTATTCAACACATTGATTGGTTTCACCAAATCGATCGGCTAGTTTGGAAAACTAGTCCATAGGGTTCAGTCTTGCAAAAAACCATTCATCTTTATTTAACCACATCGATTAGTTTCACCTAACTAATTGACTATTTTGACTAATCTCTATTTAAACACATCGATTGGTTGGTTTGACTAACTAGGCCAAATATTGATATGAAGTACACAATGGTTTTGCCTAGTGAGTAAACCAATCAATAGGTTTGAGTAGACTAATCTACTGGTCTGAAGGACACATCAAATGGTTCACAGACCATGGTATTGCTCAATTATGTTCATAGGACCAACTGTGTACAACACAAAACCGATCAACTAGTTTTAATAATTGATCAAATGGTTTATGTAACGACAACCTTTTCATTTTATATCTTAACATAATTAGTCATATGGTTGTACAATTGATCGATTGGTTTACCCAAATCAATCAATTAGTCATCATTAAATGTCGATTTTCTTCCCTTTGGCTAGTATATATTTTTAGGCTCCTTATACTCAAATGTTACCTAATGAGGGCGAGCCTTATAAAGAGGATATATCAACATTTATTAAAATAAAATTTTAAATACATTTACTGTGTAATTAATCACCCATTCTCACAATCATTCAATTACTCACTAAAACTCTCATAACTTTCAAATCTTAACCTTTTATTAAAAGGAGTTCATTGCTCAGTTTTTTTTAGCTAGAATTACTTTACAATTATAATATCTCTTATTACATTTAGCTAGATTATATCTCATCCAAGATTCTATTCTTTCATATTTTGATTGTTAGTGAGAATCATTTGTACTTAAAACCACCTTCACTAAAGTCATTACAAAAGGGGTTAGTGAGTGTTTGCCTATCATTCTTGAGAGATTTTTGTAGAAAGTCTAGAGAAGATAAATATGTAACACCCTAGTTTTTACAAACCAAACAAAATTTATTTACAGATTTAAGCGCGGAAGCTAAAATAATAAAATTGAAGGGTGTTACCACTACACTTAGTACAAGTTTGATTACCCTTACCATTATCATACCAAATGTTAAGGCTAAAATCATTACTTCGCTTAGATTTATAACAAGGTTATAAGAAACAGAATAAATGAGACAAAAGATAAGTATTGTGCTACATAAAAGCAACATCAGAGATTTACAAAATTTGGAGAGAGAGAGAATATAGAAGGACATAGGTGCCTAAATACAACCAAAATCAATATAACAAAATATATTGGATATCCCTAAGCTCTCTCAACCAAACTATCAGCTTTGACTGAGCTTAAAAGCTGACCTACAAAGACCACTACCCATTGAATAGGGATGAGGCCACAAAATCAATCCTTTAGTACAATAGTACTGAGCAACTTTTTACACTAAACCAAAATAAAAAACCAACATAGAACACATGCAAGGCATCACAATAATACATGGTACAACACATCAAACTATACTTACATCAATTGAAATAGGAGGATCATTCTTGTACCACATACCATCGAGGTTATTTGAAATTAACTTAAGCTTATCAATGGAACATCTAAGAGATGCTCTTTGCATTATAATTAGAAACAACATCAACCCAAGGCCAAAGAAATAACCACGTGCCACATACCTCGTCATCAATCCTGATAAATCTCATAATATAGATAGGCTCACAAGCACATATCAATAACAACTCATCACATCATAGATAGGTATGAATGTAGCTATTGGAACATAAATAGGCACAAAGGCTACTACCGGACCATAGGTAGAAACAAAGGTTGCTATGGAACCACTGGTAGACACAGATGTTGCTACTGACCAATCCAATAATCTAATAATCCATTGATCATTTTCATTTTTATTTACTCAAGAGGAGATCACATCGAACCCATAGACACTAAGTTACTCTAGTTTTATTAACGAAACAAGGCAATATAGTATCCTACTAACTATTAACCCAAGGATGCAAAGGTAACATAGTCGCATTGGTACATGAAGGTAACATAATACCCCACCGACAAGGACACCGAATCCATAAGTATGCATACCTCCTATCAATCCGTAGAATAGAATATAGTAAGATATAGGGTTTGGCTAGGGTATCAAGGCACACAAGAAGAAATCTAAAACAATCCATCGGATAAACCACATCTTTTGGATAGAGACCCCTAAATAGCACCATTCTTGATCTCAATGTCTTTCACTTTAAGTAGTAATATATTATTAAGGTGAACATACAATCACATAGATCTAATTTCTATAATTTAACCATTTTACTCACTTTCAAGTATTCCGATACATACGTAAAAAATATCATTACCAAGGTTATTTATAAAAATATACTAAGGCCATCCTATGTTCAATTATTTACTTTTGGATGCATTAGGCTAAAAATGACCAAAATTCTCCTAGAGCCAAAATTACCACATAAACATCCTCTTCAATTGCTAAAGCCATTGTATTTACTAAGTCACCATACAAAGTTTGAAACATAATAATTAAATCAATTTATCATACAGATAAATTATCAAATAAGCTAAATAACCAATGTTTCCTTATTCAAGGTTTTGCATATAAAACATTATCATATGTATCTAATGCATCCAAAGTCACATAATCTCATGCTTAACAAAATATAGCACATATTATTCATACTTTTCATGGTAAGAATCATAATGTACATAAAATGGCCAAATTGCCCTTATGGCACCTATCCATGATTAATATTTCATAAATAGATTTAAACATACTTATCCTATCATTTTTTATATACATTTCACATATAATTATGAAAGACAATTTTTACCATACTTTATCTCTAAAATATTTTACATATTATAACATACTATTTTTGTGGATTTTCAGGATATAACAGATAACACGTAATTATAATATAACAAATCATGCTTGCCATATTTCAATACAAAAACCCTAATGTGCTATCATAAGAAATTTATCATTTTAATAGAGTATAATGGTTACCTATATTCTAGCAAAATGTAAAAACAACAGTATACTACCAAATGCTATAAGATATTGCTAAACCCATTTTGTACCTAAAAATAATACCAAAATACCAAATTAATATTTCAACACATAAAATAATAATTATAATAATAAAAATTTTATTTTTTTTAAATTACCAAAATACCATTACATATATATAATAGGTACCAAAATTTATCTTAAAAACCAAACACAAACTCATGTTGTGCATACAGTGTGAGCCATGCGCACGTGAACGAGGAGAAGAAAAGCAGGCTGGAGCTGGTCGGCTAGGGTGATGGGGTGACGAGGGGGTGGTGATGGTTGGAGTAACGGGTGGAGATTGAAAATGGAAAAATGGATTGTAGGGGAGGAGAAGAAGAAAAGGGGGACTAGGGCTCGGTGGTGGCTAGTGGGTACTACATCATAATGTTGTATAAGGCAGGTGATGCAAGTCGTTATGGTGCACGGAATGGCTAGGATGGTTAGCCGGTTGGAGTGGTGGCTGTGTGATGGAAGGTACAAGAAGGAGGGGGTGACTAGATCTCGATATTGGGTGTCAAAGGAGGAGGGAAAGCTGAAATGCCCCATAATTATTTATTTTAGGAAATATAATTAAATGAGGATTTATAAGGAAATTTTATTTTATTTGGAATAGAAAATATTTACTTAGGAAAAATTAAAAATAATTTGTAAATATTTTTATAAAGGAAAAATTGGGCTTTTTGCTAATTAAAAAGAAATTTAATAGAAATATTTTTAAAAACCCTAAATTAGTCTAAAAAGAAAATTTAATATTACTTTAATTAAATATTTTATTCTAATTATCCAAAATATTCTAATTAAATTATTTAACCCCAAATCACTTAAAATTTTCCTTTTCCTTTTTCTTTCCTCCTTTTTCTGTCTTTTCTTTCTTTTCTTCTTTTTCTTTTTCTTTCCTCTCGCCGGATTGGGCCTTGATGCGGCCCAAATCCACTCTTCCTTCCTTCTTTCCTCCGCGGCCCAGTGCCGTTCTTTTTCCTCTTCCTGCGGCACCGCGACGCGGCATTTCACGTCTTTTACTCCTGAGACGCCGCATTTCATTAAAGAATTATAACCGCAGCCGAATCATCTCGGTTCCTCCCCTTTTTCCTTTCTTTCTTTTTCCCTCAACCGCCGTCTCACCTCCTTCTTTCTTCCTCCTTTATCCTCCATTGCCGAACCTGTAACCTCCACCCCCTAAAAATGGAGCCGCCGGCCAAGTCGTGACCGGCCTTTCTCCCGCTCATTCTCTTCCCCTTCATGCACACTCCAGCATGAACTGCCCCACTTCCCTTTTCTCCCCCATGATCGCCCCATTTTCCCTTACGAAGGTCGGCCCCAATTTGAAATCGTGCTGACCGATCAATGCCATAACCACCCCATTATCTCACCGGCTTTGACCTTTTGCTAACCTCCAGAACTCGAGCCTACACTCTACCATTATAAATACCCCTTGCATGGTCTAAATTCGAGTTTTTTTCCCCGAAACCCTAAGTGTAAGCCTAAGCGCCACTGCAACTTTAGGCGCACTTTTCTTCGTCGTTAGCCAACCTCGCCGACGCCTCTTCCTCCCAAACTTTTGCTTGTAACACACTCTAATTAACTAAAAGATTCACCACCTTCAATTCTTCTTGCACGGGCCACCATAATCGTGCAAAGTTTCCTATTCCTCTAGCCAAATTTTTACCCCCGAAACCTTTAAACCATCGTCCACCACCACATCTGCCACTTCTATTGCCCTCTGAACCACCCAAAAACTCCTGCTAATTCTCCTCCACCGACCCATAACCTTCTTTTCTTTTTTCTCCTTCCCCTTCTCTCTTTTTCTTCATTTTCATCCCTTTTAGATCACTTTTTCGGCCACCGCCGTGCACCACCGCCGGTGCCGCCCATCCCCGCCAACTCAAGGTGAAACGCTAGACCTTCTTAACCCTTCCTTTCGATTTATTGAGAATTATTATGCTTTTACCCTAATTTTTAATGTTATTTTTATTTTAATTATTATTATTATTATTATTATTATTATTATTATTATCATCATCATCAGCTGTAACTTATTTGATAAATTTTGTTGGCAGGTTTGAGAGTAGTCTTGAGTTAGATAAATTATTAGTTTCGAGTTTTAGTGATTTAATGAAATTATTACATGTTTACTAATAATAATAATAATAATAATAATAATAATATTATTATTATTAGTATAATTATTTATTTAATATTATAATGATTTAATGGGGGCATTTTTATTGGTCTCACACCCTTGCATTTTTATTACTATTATTAGCATTTTTAATATTATTACTATTAATATTATTATTATCTTTATTAACTTTTATATTATATATATATTATTACTATTATTAAATAGTATTCTTATTATTTAGGGTGGTTTCGAAAGCCACCTTGTAATTTTAAGATTTATATTATTATTAATATTAATATTCTACTAATAAGAGTATTATTAATAATATTTTATTATTATTATTATTATTATTATTATTATTATTATTATTATTATTATTATTATTATTATTATTACTACTACTACTACTACTACTACTACTACTACTACTACTACTACTAACACTATTTTGGTGAAGGATAGAAACCCTTATATCACCACTCTTTTCGAATTAAAATAGTAATTTATTTGTATTTTTAGTAGTATTTTGCATTATTAATTATAGTATAATATTATTTTAATTAAAAACCAAGTCTTAGGATAAGTTAGTGAATAATAGAATTTTTAGGAAGGAACCTAACTCTAGTATTTTTCCATAATAGGTGAGCCCAGTCAAAACCCTTAATTGGAATAGGAGCATGCACCAAGATCGGTGACATTTTAGGTAAGGGGTGCCAAGGCCATATGTGTATTATGTGATTTTATGTTATGCATGCCATGTGATATGAATTATTGTGTAAGTCATGTGAATATTGTATATAAGTGTTATGAATGCAGTATGATTATAGAGTTGAAGTATGTTGGTGTGAATAAATTGTGGCATGAGAATTATGTGTATATTTATGTTATTATTATTGTATGATGTGGCCTTAAGACATGCATGTTAGGGTTGTAAAATAATGATGGGGAGTGTAACAATGTGGTGTTAGGGTTTTGCATGAAATTGCATGGTGTTAGGGTTTTGCATGGTGGTATTAATATTGCATGGTGTTAGGGTTTTGAATGGTGGTGTTAATATTGCATGGTATTAAGGTTTTGCATGGTGGTATTGATGCGGCATGGTATTGGGGTTTGCATGGGAGTGTGGTTTACGTGGAACTAGGGTTTGCATGGGAGTGTGGTTTACGTAGAACTAGGGTTTGCATGGGAGCTAGGGTTTACATGGGAGTGTGGTTTACGTGGAGCTAGGGTTTGCATAAGAGCTAGGGTTGGCATGGGAGTGTGGTATACGTGGAGTTAGGGTTTGCATGGGAACTAGGGTTTGTAGGGGTGTTAGGGTATTTCATGGTTAACTATTGTGGGATGGTTAACTAGGGTTGAAGTGGCTAACCTGAGTTGAGGAGTAAGCATGATAGGAGCCTGGTTTTCATGTCTTGAAATGAACATCTGAATAAGATACTTAAAATATTAAATACATAAAGTGAAAGATGTTGAGCCGGGCCCAGACCAATCCACCGGCTAAAATAGTGGGGGATCCCGAGCTTAACAAAATAAACCATATATGTTGTTAATATGTGGGAAGATACTAATGACTTACAGTAGAACACCGTACGAGAAGGGGCCAGACCGATCCACCGGCATATAATAGTGGTAAGGCATGTACCCTAAGTGACTGATCCACCGGCTATAATAGTGGCCAAGAGCCAAAGTACCCTAGAGACCGATCCACCGGAAAAAATAGTGGGGTTCCCATACTCATATGGACTTGATAAAGAGCATGGTGTGAAAATAAATTCGATAAAGCTTGATAAAGTAAATAGTTTGATCCATATTGAACCATGGCATTTCATCTGAGCATTTATTTTGTACTATTATGATTGAGTTTTATGCCTCTATTATTATGTAATGGTTGTGTGAAATATGTATACTGGCCTTAGTACTCGGTTACCTTACTCAATACGTAGCGTACTGATCACCCATTTCATGGGTGCTGCTCATTCCCACGAGCAGAAGGCCCGTCTGATCTATTGCAGGTAGGAGACACTTACTTTGATGCTATCGATGTCTATGGGCCATCAGGAGGGGCAGAGTGATATTTGAGCTAGACTAATCCCTAGAGTAACGTGGTTGTTTTACATTTTTAATTTATGACTCATGTTACTTTTTATTATGTTTGAGTTGCAGAAACAATTTTATTAATGTTGTTCAATTATTATCTAGAAAAACAATAGCTAGTATTTCGAATTATATAAGGCTTACGCATACTCTGAATTTCATTTTTATAAATTTGGATTATTGAAGGTATTATTCATAGTGTTTTATTAGCCTTAGCACTTGGCATTGGAATGGTAGGAGTGAACCGGTCTGGTACTAAGTGTGGCGGTAACATCCCCAGAAATTTACGGTTTTAATTTATAAGTATTGTGTTTAAAAAAATGTGTAAATTTTGAGGATGTTACAAAAGAAACCATAACAATGGCCGCTACCCAGGGGCTTTACTGCGGTAAGTTTTTCCATAGGGGGTTAGGGATCAGTAAGATCTATAATAGTAAAGGAGAAGAAAAGAAAGGAAGAGGTGGTAGGGAAGAAGAAGAAGAAGAAAATGAGGAGGAGGATGGGGTGCGTGCATGGCTGGAAATGGGTAGGGTGCAGGTGATGGTGAAGATGGTGATGGTTGTGGTCAATGG
The DNA here is from genome assembly GCA_030549775.1 of Tamarix chinensis. NCBI lineage: Eukaryota > Viridiplantae > Streptophyta > Magnoliopsida > Caryophyllales > Tamaricaceae > Tamarix > Tamarix chinensis. The sequence goes on along the minus strand of CM060173.1, from coordinate 84,904,441 downwards.
TTGGGGATACGTACGCTGTGAGGGATGCACAAAAATTGCTGGGGGGGGGAGCTGTACATGAAAGGAGAAGAGATGAGGGAACGTGCATAGCATAGTGTAGAGGGACATTGGGGAGGCTGCATGTGTTATGTGTATGTATGCAGAGAAGAGAGGAGAAGATGGGGTTACACATGTATATAAGGGTAAGGTAGGGAGTTGTAGGTGTGTGTGTAGTTTCGCATAGGTGGGAGAGGAGTATGGTTCAATAGAGGGTGAGGGACGGTTGATAAACTAGAGGCATGAGAGTAATGGGAGAAAGGGAGGGAGATGAAGAGAATATTTAGGGGAGGAGGTTTAGGCACGCAAGGGTGGAATAAGGGTGGTAAAATGGTGGGTAGAAATAGGTTTATTTTATTTTTATTTTAGGTTTAGTTTGTCTATGTTAGGATATCGGTTATGAAAATAATTGGAAAAAATTAATTTAGTTTTGGATGGGTTTAATAGGGAGAAAAATATAAGAACAATTAGGAAGGATGTTTAGGATTTTATTTAGGTTATGGCACAAAGGATATTACTTAAATAATTAAGCCAATGTTTAAGGGTTAGTTCTGAATAAAAGGCTAAACACTCAAAATGAGAGGTTATAAAATTTTGGGGTGTTACAAAATATTTCAAGTTGTAAATTATCTCTTAGAGGATCATTGAAATTGTAAGACACATAAATAGAGAAAATAGTTATGATCAATAAAAACACTTTACTTATTTAAAATCCAAAAGAGAGAAACTTTTGGTAGTGCATGTAGAGAGCAATTTACACTTGAACCATTATAAGTTATGTGTAAATTTTTTATTTTCCATTTCCATTCCTTTAAACCCTATTCACCCCCTCTATGGTTCTGTTAACCTACCTTGGAGTCCCTCTATATGGTAAGTTCTTGGAAATTCATCACTATAAACCTCTTATTAAGAAATATACAAAAAAATGAGGACTTATCAAGCTTCCCTCCTTTGTCATGTAGGAAAAATGTAGCTTGTGAAATATGTAATGCTTAGCCTTCAAACCTATTAGTGCCTTTTATTTCCTCTCCCTCAACAATTTATAGATGAAATTAATGCTATTTGTAGAAGCTATTTGTGGTCGGGTTCTTGTGAGAAAATTAAAAAAGCTCATGTTTCATGGTGTGTAGTGTGTAAACACAACAAAATAGGGGGACTGGGATTTGTTGACATCAAATGGCGATATATATTATCCATGGAAAGACTATTGTGATCATTAGTTATTGAAAAATACCTAATTTGGGTACAATGGGTGTATGCATGCTATATTAAAGATAGAAACCTATGGAAATTCAATCTTCCTATTGCTTGCTATTGCATTATGAGAAAAATCATGATACAAAGACCTTTGCTTAATTTTTTTTACTTCTAATGCAGTTCATGAGAAGGTGAACAATGAATATATATTCAAGATTTCCATGGCATATGAGATTATTGGACCTAAAGTTGAGAAAACCCCATGGTATTTTGATGTATAGTGTCCTCTCACATTACCATGATGCCAATACATATATTTTCTTGAAATTTTAGTGTGCCTTCTAACTTAAGAAAAGCTTGTGGAGTATGGAGTCATGTAATCAAAAACTTGTGTCCTATGTGATGAAGAGGAATAAATACTTCACCATCTTGTGTTCTTGTGCTCATATGCAGTTGACACTTGGCTCCCATTACTTCATAAATTAGGATGCCAACAGAACATCATTGAATGGAATGATTTGAAGAGATAGTCCAATCATGGTGGTGGAAGATCCAACATAAGAAAGCAAGTAGTTCGCGCTCTACTAACTTTAACTATATACCACATTTAAAGAGAAAGAAATGGGTGGATTTTTGAAAAAATTCTCAACTTTATCCTTGTATTAGAAAATATATTATGAGTGATCTAGCTCATCATTTTGTTTTTTTTTCAAGATAGTAAGTCATTTAGAAAGTTAATGAATTATGTGGATGAGTTAGGTAATAGTTGTAATACCCCAAAACCCTAATTTAGAAAATTATAATAAAATAGGAATTTGTTAGTGAAATTAATTAAATATATTATTTTAATAAAATAATGAGATTAATTAAGAAAATAAAGGAAGGAAATAATAAAGTATTTTATTAAGGAATATTAGGGTAATTTGCTAATTAAAATATAATTTAGGAGGATTACCCAAAATTTTCTAAATTAATATAAAAAGAAATTTAATTATTTTATAATTTTTATTATTTTCAAATATTTAAAAATACCAAAATATCCTAAAAACCCCAACAAAACTATTTTCCTTTTTTCCTTCCCCCCTTTTCCTTTTTCCTTCCTTTTTCCTTTTTTCTTCTTTCTTTTTCTCCTTTCCCCTTTTCTTTTTTCTTCTCTTCTTCCCCTAGTTGGGCCCCACCCGTGCGGCCCAACCCCCCTCCTCTCTTCTCTCGCCTCAAGCCCTGCCCACTTTTTTTCCTTTTCTCCCCTCACTTGCCCAATTTCCTCTCTTTTCCTTTCTTTTTCCCCCCAACCAGCTAGCCCAACCCCCTTCTTCTTCCTCCTCTCTTCTCCCCGTCCTCACGCTGTAGGTCGCACCTGCAACCTACCACCATCCTCCCTCTGCTAGCACACCCTGAATTGCTCCCTCCTCTCTCCCCTATCCTTTTCCTTCCCATTTAGAGCTAGACCTCCCTCGCATGCTCCCCTTCCTTTCCATTTTTTTCCCCTACCACCTGTACCTTACCATTTGCAGGCTTGTACCGGCTTGCCATGAAATGCCCTAAAAAATTTTAATTTTATTAATTATATTTAAATAATATTTTATTAGGAAAATTATTTAAATAAATTATTTTTATCAAAATAAAAGGAATTAATTTGGGAAAATTAAGAAGAAATTTATAAGTATTTTAATTAGGAGAAATTTGGGTATTTTAGCTAATTAAGGATTTTATTTTAGAAATTAATTAAAAAATTATTTTATTTAAAATAAGAAGGATAAAATAGTTTCAAATTAATATGAATTTTATAAATAATTTAATTGAAGAAAATTAGGGTGTTTTCCTAATTAAAATGGAATTTATGAAAAACCTTTTAAAAAACCCTAAATTAGCCTAAAAAGGAAATTTAATATTATTTATTTAAAATAATTTTATTTTAATTGCCCAAAATATTCTATTTAATTTATTTGACCTCAACCTATTTAAATATTTCTTTTTCCTGTTTCCTTTTTCCTTTTTCTTTCTTTTCTTTCTTTTTCTTTTTTTCCTTTCTCTTCTTCTTAGGCCGAATTGGGCTCGTGACGCGGCCCAATTCCCTTTCCTTTCTTCCTTTCTCCCACGGCCCAAACGACCCACTTACCTCCTTCCTACGGTAGCTAAGACGCTACGTATCCTGGCCTTTTTTCCTGGAACACCACGTTCCATTAAATGTTATAACCACCGCCAACTGGCCTGGTTCCTTCCCCATTTTCTTTTCTTTCTTTTTACCCTCAACCACCCGGTTCACCTTCTTCTTCTTCATCCTCCCCCCGTCATAGACCTACAACTACCTACCAGTCGAAAATTTCGCCAGCAACTATACACTTTCGCTACCCACTTTCTCCCCCTCTCTTCCACGACGACTCATCGACCACACCTGTCTGCCCACTTCCCCTCTTCCCTCGCATGATTTCCCTCTCCCCTAGCCACTCACAGACCACGAACGGAGAGTGTGCCGGCTGCCATCGTCGACCGGTGCCCATTCCTACCTACCACTCTTCCACCTTCCCTTGAACCCCAACTTCCCCTTCAATCTATAAATACCCCCATAGCAGCGTTGAGTCGAGTTTTTGGCTTGAGTTCAGAAAAAACCCTCCTTCGCACTACCGCAACTTTAGACAGTCTTTCCTTCGCCATCATCCAACCACACCACCAACTCCGCCCATCTAAGCCTTCCCTACACCATCCTATAACTAACCAAACCTCTCATACCCCTCGATTCTTCTCGCGCAGGCCACCCCGGCTGTGTGAAGTAGCCCCTCGACCAACCCATTCTTTGCCTCTACCACCCTTCGAGCCACAATTAGCCACTACTTTCGCCACTCCTTTCACCTCCCGAATTGTGCTGCAGACCTTCCCCTACCTTTCTTTTCCTCTCCCTCCCTCTCCTCTCTTTCTATCCTTCTTCCCCATTTGGCCGCCACCTCTGCCACCATGTGTCGTCGCCCCTCGTTACGCCACCACCCTCACTTTACTCCTCTCTGCCTAGGCTACCAACAACACCTTAGCCTCCACCCTCATTCTCCACCCTTTCTTCTCAGACCCCAACCTTTTCCTTTTTAACCCTCTTTTCCGGCCACAGCCGCGGGCACTGTGCACCACTGTCGGTGCCACCCATCTTTGCCGACTCAAGGTGAAACCCTAGACCCTCTCAACCCTTCTTTCCTATTTATTTTAATTTATTCCATTTTTATTCCAATTTTCAATGTTTATTCAATTAGTAATATTATTATTATTAGATGTAATATTAATGCTAAATTTTCTTGGTAGGCTCGAGAGTATTATTGAGTTAATTTGATTGTTAGTTGCGAATTTTAGGAATTAATTGAATTATGATAGGTTTTATGATCATTTATTATTATTATTATGAGTATTATTATTTTATTATGATTTTTAATTATTTAAGGAGGGTCGAGGCCTTAAAATAATACTATACTAGAATTAACTATACAAAATACAACTAAAAATACTAATAATAATACTAATGTAATTTAAAACGAATGGTGATATAAGGGTTTCTACCCTTCACCAAAATAATGTTAGTAAAGATAATAATAATAACAATAACAATAACAATAATAATAATAATAAAATATTTGTAATAATAATAATAATACTAATAGTAATAGTAATAGTAGTAATAATAATAATATTGATAATAACATAAACTTAAATAAAACAAGGTCGGGTTTCGACCCTACCTCCAAATAATAAAAGTACTATTCAATAATAGTAATAATAATATTAATAACATATAATACTTATAATATTATTAAAAAATAATAAAGATAATAATAATATTAATATTAATAATAGAAAAAATAGTAATAATAATATTCAAATAGGAGTATGTGAACCCTAATTATAAATTAAGGCCTCGACCCTCCTTAAATAATTAAAAATCATAATAAAATAATAATACTCATAATAATAATAATAAATGATCATAAAACCTATCATAATTCAATTAATTCCTAAAATTTGCAACTAAAAATCTAATTAACTCAATAATACTCTCGACCCTGCCAAGAAAATTTAGCATTAATTAAAAACCAAGTCTTAGGATAAGTTAGTAAATAATAGTATTTTTAGGAGGGAACCTAATTCTAGTATTTTTTCCATAATAGGTGAGCCCAGTTAAAGCCCTTAAGAGTTATAGGAGCGTGCTCCAAGGCCGGTGACATTTTAGGTAAGGGTGTACTAAGGCCTATTGTGTGTTGATGTGCATTAAATGCCTAGTATGTTATGCATCCTATGTTTATTATTGTAATTATTTCGTATATGGTATGACGTGGAGTTCAAGCATGTTCTTGTGTTGTTATTTGGCATGTATATTATTTATATGAGATCATATGTGTTGTGACCCTATAAGACATGCATGTGAGGATGTTAATATGGTTTGTGTGGGAGAAAGGATGAAAAAGGAGAATGGGGGAAATAATTTGACCAAGGGATGTGAGTTGACCTAAGTATTTTAATGATTCATGAGTGGAAGAATAAAATGAGAAATTTAGGGTTTCATGTGAGAGAATATAATTTATAGTTTGTATAGGAGAATCTAATTTATGGTGTTATGTAGGAGAATCTAATTTATGGTGTTATGTGGGGGAATATAATTTATGATGTTATATGGGAGAATCTAATTTATGATGTTGTATGGGAGAATCTAATTTATAATGTTATATGGGAGAATCTAATTTGTGGTTTTGTATGGGAGAATCTAATATAGGGTTTTATATGGATGAATCTTTGGTTTTATATGGTTTGAATTTAGGGTTTGGTAAGGATGAATCTTTAGTTGGTATGGATTGAATTTAGAGTTTAGTATGGATGAATCTTTGGTTTTGTATGAATTGAATTTAGGGTTTGGTAAGGATGAATCTTTGGTTTTGTATGGATTGAATTTAGGGTTTGGTATGGATGAATCTTTAGTTTTGTATGGATTGAATTTAGGATTTGGTATGGATGAATCTTTGGTTTTATATGGTTTGAATCTAGGGTTTGGTATGGATGAATCTTTTGGTTTTGTGTGGATTGAATTTAGGGTTTTGTATGATGGAATCTTGGGTTTTGCATGAAAGAATTTAGGGTTTCGTATGGATGGGCTTAAGGTTTGCATGAAAAGTTTGAAAGGTTGCATGGGATGTGTAAAGTCTGCATAGGAGTGAAATTTACGTATGAAACGTTGGTTTGGGATATAAGGAAGGTAATGTAAGCGTTGTTTGGGTGTTTGAACACTTTGGATAGAAAATAGTGCGTGGAACTTTATAAGGGTACATAGGAGACTGAGTTAGGTTTTGGAGTGATTGACTATGGGTTGTTGTGATTAATTGGGATTTAGAGTGTATAATTATGGGCTGTTGTGATTAACTAGGGTTTAGAGTGGTTAACTATGGTTGGTTGTGGATAACTAGGGTTTGAAGTGGTTGACTAGGGTTTGGTGTGGTTAACTAGGGTTTTGATATGGCTAACTAGGGTTCAGTGGTAACATGTGTGTACTTAGGGAATAAAGTATGATGATGAATATGGGAGATGGGTTCTAATGTGAGTTAAAATAAGGAGGGAGGATGTAAGGTCAAGGAGTGTTTGAGTCTCGTAATGTGGGATGAGACTTTTGGAGGATAAGTGTAAAGGGAGTGATTCATGCATGTTTGGGGTAAAAGCTTTTGAATAAGATACTTAAAACATTGATCACTTAAAGTGAAAGACTATTGAGCCAGGTCCCACCGATCCACCGGTTAGAAATAGTGGTTAGGATGCGTAGTCCTATGTGTCTCCGATCCACCGACTATAATAGTAGTTGGGTATGTTACCTTATGTGCCTCCGATCCACCGGCTATAATAGTAGCGGATTCTGAGCTCAATAAACCTAACTGTTTGCTAAGACTTGGGAAAGACACTAATTACTTATAGTGGAATACCATGTGTGCCAGAGCCAACCGATCCACTGGTAAGAAATAGTGGTTAGGGTATGATACCCTATGTGTGACCGATCCACCGGCTAATAATAGTGTGCAGGAGCATTGTGCCCTGCTTATCTCCGATCCACCTGCTATAATAGTGGAGGCTTCCGTACTCGCATGGATTTGGTAAAAAGCATAGTGTGAATCGATTTTGATTAGATATTAATTAAATAATTAATTCGGATTATAAATGGGCTTTTATGTATCTACCCGAATGATTGTTCATTATTACTTTATTATGATGGTCTTTATGTTCTTTTATTCTCATGTATGGTTTATGTGATTTTATATGTTTTCCTTAGTGCTCGGTTACCTTACTCAGTACGTAGCGTACTGATCACACTTTTCATGGGTGCTGATAATTCCCACGAGTAGTATGTCTTTCTAACTTTGTGCAGGTGGGCAAGACATCCGGTGGGGCTGAGTGTTGAGCATGTTTTAACTCAAAGTTCGAGAGAGTTGTGGCCATATTTCAATCTTTATATGATTCTATTTCCTTATGTTATTTCTTTTGTAACAAATTTATCATTTTTAATTTATAACCTTGTATTGAGTATTTTAAATGAATCTTTTATCGGTTGTAAGCTATTTCTCTTTTTAATATGAATAATAATTCTTTACGCGTACTCTGATGTTTGTTTTACAACCTTTTAATGCTTATTTGGAATTTGGATTGTCTTGATTTATAATTGATTATTACTTTTCCTCTAGCCTTAGCACTTGGTATTGGAACGGTCGGAGAGAACCGATCTGGTACTAAGTGTGGCGGTAACATCCCTAGAATTCACAGGTTTTAATTTAAACATTTCTATTATAATTTCTTCCGCCTAAAAAAATAGTGAATTTTAGGGCATTACATGCCACCGCCAGCTGACGAGTCCCTACCTTGTCTGCCCCTTGTCCTCTTCCCTTTTGTCTTCTTCTCCCTCCCTTGGCTTATAAATACCCCATACCAACCTCCCATTTGCTCTCCTTTGCTCTGCCCAGAAATTTCAGCATATTTTGCTGCGCCACCAACGCCGCCACCCGAAACACCACCCAATCCCTTCCCTGCATTACCCTCCACCAAACCGAGCCACTCACCACCCTTGAATCCCCCTACACAAGCCACACCAATCGTGTAAAGCAAGCAGCTCAAGCTGACCTTTGCACCCCATTGCTACCCCTCTTGCAGTCATGCGTCGCCTCCCTAACTACAATCACCACCTCCCCTGCCACCCAATCGACCCAGCAGAACCTCCTCTACCTTCCCCTATCCTTCCTTCTCCATTTCTCCCTCTCCTTCCTCCTCCCTCCTTCTCCACCACCCTTAGCCACCACAACCACCATCACCTACGCCATCGCCCTTACTGTGTCACCACCACCACTACAACCCTCTTAGCTCAGAGAGTCCACCACCACCACAACCACCATCTCATTCTTTCTTCTAGCCCTAAAAGACCTACCTTCTCCAAATCACCACTTCCACCACCACTACCGTTGCTGCCGCCGCCACCACCTAGCTACCACCCTTACTAGGTTGTGCCATAACCCTTCCTATCCCTTAAGTATAATTTATTTAGTATAATTATTATTATAACTTTACTATTATTACTACTACTACTACTATTCTTATTAAAGTTATTATCATTATTATTACTAATATTGTTACTAATATTCTATCATTGATTAATATAACTACCTAACCCTATTTTGGCTAATAATAACATGGTTAACCATTTTGAGAATAATACCCTTATTTTTACTACCAAAGCTATTATTATTATTATTATTATTATTATTATTATTATTATTATTATTATTATTATTATTATTATTATTATTATTGTTGTCCCTAATATTAGTTTATAATAGAGGTAAGAAGGAAATAATGAAAATGTTAATAAGAGGGAAGTTAACCCTAGTGTTTTCCCTCCTATAGGTGAGCCAAGTTTGACCACTAAGGAGACATAGGAGCATGCTCCAAGCACAATGTCATTTTAGGTAAGATGTGGTTAAAGCCAATTATGTGTATTATATGTTATGTGTGATGGTGTATTTGTGTACCTTTTGTGGTTATGAACTATGTACTTGTAGCATAGCTTGCTAAGCGTAGAGCTAAGGTAAGTTGTATATGTTCTCTTTATGGCATGTGTAATACGATAATGTTTCTTGTACTTTGTGGTGCTTATGTGATGTGACCCTTTAGGACATACATGCTTGGAGGCTTTAAAAGATATGGTGTAGTGGTGAAAAGATGAAAGGGGTAAAGTGAGTTAAATAGAGGGAAGTAAGAATGGCCTAAGTATCTCGTGACTTATGGGTGGACAAATAAAAGGATAATATGAATAAAAAAAGGGAGTGAAATGAATCTTGTATGGGGAGTATAGGGATTGCATGGGATGGATAGTCTTTGCATGGGGATGATCTTTACATGGAAAAAGTTGACTTGAGGGTTAAGTAAAGTGAGGGAAGAGTTGTTGGGGTGATTAGAGTCCATAGGTGAAAAATAGTAGATGGGTTGGTATCAGGATGCATGTGGGACTCGACTAGAGTTTGGGAGGAAAACCCTAAGTGGAGGAAATTGTGGAAGGGAGAAATAATGGAAAGTATTGGAGTATGGAGTGAGAGTGGAAGGATGTCACATAGAGGGTAAATGTGTGTCATATAGAAGAGGTAATAGTAAGTAAGAGTGATGGAGGGACAACATATAATAAAAGAGAGGTGCTAGGATTTGGGGTGGCGAACTAGGGTTTCATGGCCACATGTGCAAAATGGAAAGTACAATAAGTTGTTTGGGGACGGATCAAGTGAGGTGATGAGTTGGGGCAAGGAAAGCATGGGCTATGTGAGGTAGAGGAAGGTTGGGCCATAGAGGCTAGATTAAGGTTTCTCAAGGAAAACCCTAGAAGGCGATAGTGAGTTGACCCAAAGATATAGGAAAGTGGGCTTCGACCCTCGTTCATAGGAGTTGGATATTCATAGTAAGTAAGGAAAAGGGGAAAAGGACATCTATATGTACTAGGAGGCGTAGAAGTCCTAATATATAGGACGAGATTTTCAAGAGAATAACAGTGGATGGGTTATGTGAGTGGGTAGTCCAAGGGGCATGCATGTTTAGGACGGAAAGTATTTATCAAATAAGATACAAATAAGATAATAACCGTTTAAATGAAAAGATTATTGAGCTGGGTCTAGACTGGTCAACTAGCGAATAATAGTGGTCAAGTGCCTTGTGCCCTAGAGACTGTTCCACCGATAAATAATAGTGGCCAGGTGTGTTCTGCCCTAGGTGTTTTTCGGCCCACCGGCTATAATAATGGGGGATCCTGAGCTCAACAAATCAAACCTAATGATGATAAGCCATGGAAAGATACTATTTACTTATAATAAAACATCATAAGAGTCGGGGCTAGACCGGTCCATTGGAGAATAATAGTGGTTAGGTGCCTTATGTCCTAGAGACCGTTCCACAGGCAAATAATAGTGGTCAGGTGTGTTCTACCCTAGGTATTTTATGGTCCACCGGTGGGTTCCTGTACTTGCATAGACTTATAATAAGAATGGCGTGAAATGGGAATAATGACCAGAGAACTAATGATTATGTTTAACTAGACTGAATCACTACGTGTACTACTTGTCTTTCATGTATGGCTTTGTTGCATGGTTACCTACTTGTATTACCCACATTTCATGTATGACTATCGCCTTAGCTGCATGGTTACCTTAATTAGTATGTGGCGTACTGATAACCCGTTTCATGGTTGCTACTTATTCCCACAAGTAGAGGTCCCTTCTGAGATGATGTAGGTAGGAGACACTATGTTCGATGCCTATGATGCGTTTGGGGCGTCGGATGGGGCTGAGTGTTGATCTGTTAGGACTTGACATAAGGTCCAAGAGTGATGTAGTGCGGACTCTTATTTATTCAGATTTTGTTTTACTGTGTTGTATTATTCAATCCCCTTAGGGGCTTTGACTATGTAACCATTTTCCGTTTGCAATGATTTTTAATCACGCACTATGATTTTCTTATATATGAATCTTTCGAATTTTGATGTCTTGCAAAATCATTTTCGTAGCCTTGCGGTTAGTGCGAGACTAGCCAGGGGCCAGGCTTGTGTTGATCACAGTAGTAGCACCCCCTGTGCTTGCTTACGTTTTTGAATTTAAATGAAAATTGTCAACTGTGATTTTTTGGTATGTTACAATAGTACCTAGTTTGCTTTAAGCATTTTGGTTTTACTCCTTACTTTGCACTTGGAAGAATATAAAATTTTACTTACAAAAAAGACAGTTTTTTAGAATTTTTTTTATTTTAAATTTTAGTGATGTAGGTATTTTTTTATTGAAATATTAGATGTTTAAATTGTTATTTTCATTATTGAGTTAATTTATTGATTTCGATTTTTTTTTTTAAATGTTACTCCCTCTGTAAAAAAAAATATGACATTATGGATTACGAGGATACACTTTGACTATTAATATACTTTAATATATATTGATAAAAAAATATTTTAAAAAAAGCATTATGAAGTCTTTTCCAATACGAATGTAACAATTATATTTTTAGATTATAATATATTATAATATGCGAGGAATTAATGGTAACAATTTGTCTTCAAAAATCTGATGTTATATATATATATATATATATATATATATATTACAAAGGGAGTATGAATTTTTATTGCTAAGATATTAATACTTAAATTCAAATTATTGTTGAAATCTAAAGCAAGTTTTTTTTTTGTAAGCTTTAAGGTTCAATAAATGACTACTTGTAATTATTTTAGTTTGCCTTGATAATCGTATATTGAATTTCTAGGGAATAGATGTTAATAAGTTATTTTTTTTATTACACTCTTATTTAATTTGTTCAAAATAAGTTAGACCCAAATTCCCATCATTCAATTAGTGTGTTTACATTATCAAACATTTTTATATTTCTATTATATTAATTGTTCTTTCATATGTTATTATATTAATTATCATTTTCTGTTGTAACTTGTTCAAATTTAATTCAACTCAAATCCCCACCATTCAATTACTACATTCACATTATTAGTTATTTTTATTTTTCTATTACATTATCAATTAATTTTTCTATTTTTAATTAATATTTGCCATGGTTCACTAGACCATGGGGAATGAAGAACGTAGAGAAGACTTTGGAGTGAATGAGAAGAGATCCAAGCCAAAAGGTCGGTAATTTGATGAATATCAATACAGTGATGGATGGAGATTTGGAGAAGATGAAGGTACCTAAAACCCACTGTTTGATGAAGGGGGACAAAAACTGAAAACTGCGGGTTTGAACTTTGAATAAGATCACGTAAAGAGCAGTGAATATCTTTATTTCACGACAATACGATTGATTTTACTAAAGTGAATAACCATGCAATTGAAAGATTCTAGGTTGGAGGTTCACACCCCAGCATACCTTTTTATTCTTAATGTATAACGATGGTGATTATAGTTACACTCTTAATTTTAATTTGTCATGTTTTGCTTATTTATTTTCACGTTTCTAATTTAATTCGTCCTATTTACTTTCATTTACTTTTCAGATTTCTGCCTAGGAATAGATATTCGTGCTATTTGTTTTGATAATAAATATATTATTATTGTATATTATAAGAAAATTTGATTTACTCAAATAATTACGAAGTTTTCTGCATATTTTATTCTATTAAGCACTAGTTCATGAGCCTTAAAATAAAAGTTATATGTTTTTTTTATCAATATATAATTAATAAATCAAATTATTAATATGTATTTATAATTTTGTACACTTAATAAGCAAATAAATAAATAAAATCCAGTAAAAAGAGATGTAAATGCACGTTTAGTACAAGATTAATTGAATTTGATGCTTAACTTATTGATCTGATAATTTCTAAATATAGTAATATTTTTTCTTTTAAATTTTTTTTATTTCCTTAATTTAGGTAAAAATAAATAAAGAAGGAATAAATTATGGTTCATAACATCAGAATAAATTATGGTCATAATATCATGCTTGGTGTCTAATATGTTATATAGGTCAAGGTTCTACTTATAATAATATACCTTCTTTCATTACGTTCTTACAATTCAATAATCTTTTACTCATGATTTTTTAATCTTTTTTTATTAAAAGATAGAGTTTATTAAAATTTCATATAAATTATTACTGTTGCAATAAAAAAAACTTTTAATTACCAAAAAAAGAATGTAATAAGTACCCAAAAATTATTAAGATCAGTTACTCCACCACCGGCTATAGTGATTATCATACTATTTTTGATAGGTAATCTTCTCTTCCTGTATGTGTGTCAAAATAGAGCTCGATCAACTGCAATAATTGCAACTTTAACGAAAAGTCCATGCTTTTCTTGTATAAATTTCGCATAATCATGTGCTAGTGCTCTCGTTAGGTAGGTTGTGATTATTAAATTGATTGGACCAGAAAAGTTTTGATAATGTGAGTTTTTTCTTTCTTGCTTGAGCCTAGAATTTGTTAGCAAATACCCATAATATGACACTTATAATTAGAGAATAACCGACAAAGCTAGATAGTTAGTACTATTAACTATTAAGTAGAGGCGTCCAAAATAAAATACGGGTATCCATTAGGATATTATTTTAAATATTCATTCTGTATTTTTATGTTAGATACTTAAATATAGGAAATTTAAAAAATAAGAATCAAGTATAAATTAAATTTAGATATATTTCATATCAATACGAAAATATTATTTTATCAATTTTAATAACTTTTGTAATATTTTTTTTAAATAAAGATAATATATTAGTTAATATTTATATCTATATTCATACCATTGTCTTATTTTAAAACTTAAAACTACAAACATACAATATTATAATATACTATTGAAATAATCAACAAAATATTATATTTTTTTCACTATAAGATAATCTAGTAAAAAATTAGATATCTTAAAGGCAAGATATTCCTTTAACTAAAACCATATAAGATATGCTAAATGTCGGATTGAATTTTTCATATATTTGATCAAATTTTAATATTCCAAATATTTTGCACAACCCTACTATTAAATGCTCATTTTGTAACCTCATCTCTAATATGATATGAGCTAGAGTAATAATGTATATGAAATAATAATGATATTTAGTAGACACATATCATTTATATATAAAAGTTGATAAAGTAATAATGGTGTTTGATAAATTATTTAATTTAAAATAAATTGATGTATATTGATAATTGTGGATATTCTTTATTTTAATAATATACATTCTTATAATATTTTTTATATGTTTATAAATTTAATTTTAATAACCTATATTAATTAATTAATTAATTAATTAATAATAATAATAATAATAATAATAATAACAAAACATAATAATTAATATTGATAAATTATATTTAATGAATAATAATAATTAATCATAAAATCAATGATTAATAATAATTATAATATAATTATTATTATATTATTAATATATAATGATAATAGTTGTTATATTATTTATATATAATATTAATATTATTAATAGTTAATGTTATAAATAATAACTAATATTAATTATGAATAACTAATATATTATTGATATTATGAATAAGTATTATATAATAATTAATAAGTAAAATTTAAATTATATTACCAATTATTAATAAATTCTAATATCATTAAATAATTATTAATAATGAATATTTTAATTATTAATCTATTTAATAATAATAATTAATAATACTTAGTGTTAATAATTAATATTAGTAATTATAGGAATATGGTGGATGGGTATAATTAATAAGGGTTTAAGAGTAAAAAAATAAGATAGTTTAAATATTTGATTAAAGATATTTATGCATACTCATAAAGTAATAATATGTACTAAATAATATAAATAATGGAGTTATAAAATAATATATAAAATAACTAGTATAAAATAATAATAAACAAATAATATGAAAAATAAGGCCTCATCGAACATGCCTTAAATGTAACTAAAAGATATTCTGAATCAAACCTTAAATATGAGAAATATACCTGTAATCATCATTTATCAACTTCACAAACTTGATGATGACATAAACAACTTGTTTATAGATAAATGAAAAGCATAATATACCAGACGTAACAAATATATATATATATATATATATATATATATATAGAGAGAGAGAGAGAGAGAGAGAGAGAGTGGAGAATATCTAATAAGAATTTACTCTGACAGTAAGGACTAAGAAGTAACACTCTTAGATGAAGAAACTACACAAAGTAGGTATTGGAAACTACTCTTAATATGTAGAAGAAAATGCTCAAAAAGTATAGTATTTAAGTGTTAGAAGAAAAAAAAAAGAAGGCAATGACATTTTTTTTGGTAATTAATAAAATTTTTATTACCAAAATAGAGAGTTGAAGAATAGTGTATCAAAACTACAAAATCACAAGGGGCTTACTCCTAGCCAAATTACACTATCCATCTATCAAGCCTCCCTAAGTGGTTCTTGATATGCACAATTGATGTATCACTAAAATGAACAAAAATCTCAGTAATAAGCTATTTTATAGGAGTTCTTGGATTCCTCTATAGCAATTGAAAAACAACCATATTTCTACTGATCTATATATGGTAGAGCAATGCATTGAAAACAACCCTCCACACCACCTTCTTTCCTTTCCCTTTCATTTTCCTAACCACCCAATCAAAGCAACTCTGCCAATTTGTGAAATTCCCTTGCATTTTCAACCATCTTAGAGTATAATTCCAGAGAATACTTGCACATGGACAGTGAGTAAAAAGATGGTCGAAATCCTCTTCTTTATTTATGCATACATCACATAAGCTATCCATAGTGATCCCCCACTTATACAATTTTGATTTAACAAAAAGTGCATTATAGCATATCAACCATAATAATAATTTATGTTTCTCTAAACCTATATGCTTCTAAACAAAATAACTCCATTCAACTTTATGCCTTGAAACTCTGAGGGCTTGATAAACCATATTAAAAATCAATTTTCCAGAAATATAACACTGGCCATAATAGGTTTGGATCTGATTTTGAACCCTCAACAGATTTTTGAACATCCAAGAAAACTCAGGTTTCTCTTTAAAATGCCAAATATATCTTCCTTTGAGATACCTTTTATGCATCCATTTTACCTACAAACTTTCTTTAAACTCAATAATTTTCCATAAGTATTTTGCAATACAAGCTGAATTCTAGTGAATTAGTTGTCTAAAACCTAATCCGCCCTTTTCTTTTGGCACACAAACTTTTGACCATGCAATAGGTGCTATCTTCTTTTGTGGATCCATATTATTCTAGAGGAAACTTATGTAGAGACTCCCCAACTGATAAATTACAGCTTTAGGCAGAACAAAGATTTGCATCCAGAAGTTTTCAATCTCAAATATGACAGATTAGAGGAGTTGCATCTTTCCAACAAAAATAAGGTATCATACAGTCCAAAATTTCAATTTTTGCACAAATCAATCGATGAGAGGTTGATATTGACCGATACTGAGTGAGTCAGGGTTTAGAGGAACACCAAGGTACCTAAATAGGAAGGCTCCCTCTTTGAAGTTCTGCTTCTATAAAATCAGATGTTTGGTGTCTTCTTTAACTCCACCAAACAACAAACTGCTCTTTTTAGGGTTTTCTTAGAGATATGAAGTGAAATGAAAAGTCTTCAATTTATCCATAATTAACTCAGTTGATTTCAATTGGCCTTTACAAAATATAAGCAAATCATCTGCAAAGCTTATATTGATAACCTTTGTGATCTAGTAATCAGGGTGCCCTCTAAATTGATTATCATCCCACAATGTCTTCATTAATTGATATAGATAATCCATAGTTAACACAAAAAGATAAGGAGACAAGGGATCACCTTGTCTTAAACCTCTGCCACCCTTAAAAGGCTTGCACAGAGTACCATTTACACAAATGGAGAGTTGTGTTGTTGAAATACATTGCATGATCATTTGGATAAAATAACAGGGAAAACCAATACCTTTTAGGAGATGTTTAATGAAGCTCCATTCCACTATATCGTAAGCTTTCTTTAAATCAATTTTAAGCATTATATGAGGAATGATGTCCTTCTTGTCGTACTGTAACACCCCAAAATTCACTAAATTTTTTTTTCTTAAAAGCGGAAGCAATTAAATTAGAAGTACTGAAAACCTGTGAATTCTGGAAATGTTACCGCCACACTTAGTACCAGACCGGTTCTCTCCGACCGTTCCAGTACCAAGTGCTAAGGCTAAGAAAAGAAATAATCAATACAATTCAATTTCCAAATAAGCATTAAACGGTTGTAAAACAAAATCAGAGTACGCATCAAGAAATGTAATTCATTTCCAAAAGAGAATTAAACTTACAACCGATAAAAGATTAACAAAAAGAATTAGAGTCATATAAAGACTATGATATGGCCACAACTCTCTTGAATCTCGAGCCAAACATGCTCAACACTCAGCCCCAACTGATATCTCGCCCACCTGCACAAATCAGAAGGCATACTACTCGTGGGAATGAGCAGCACCCATGAAAAGGGTGATCAGTACGCTACGTACTGAGTAAGGTAACCGAGCACTAAGGCCAACACACAAGCGCATAATCCATGCAGAATAATAACAGGCATAATCCAACATAACAATATAAAGGTATATGAACAATTCAGGTAAAAGTACAAAGGCCCATATAATCCAGATTAATTATTTAATTAATCTCTTATCGGAATTCGATACACATCATGTCTTTTTATCAAATCCATGCGAAAACGGAAGCCCCCACTATTATAGCCGGTGGATCGGAGGCGCATAGGGTATCATACCCTAACCACTATTATAGCCGGTGGATCGGATACACATAGGACTACACGTCCTAACCACTATTCCTAACCGGTGGATCGGTTGGCTCCGGCACGCATGGTGTTCCACTGTAAGTAATTAGTATCTTTTAGGCATTTTAGCAAAACATTGGTTTGCGGTTGTTGAGCTCGGGAACCCCCACTATTATAACCGGTGGATCGGTTACGCATAGGACATCATGTCCTAACCACTATTATAGCCGGTGGATCGGTCACACATAGGGTAAACACCCTAACCACTATTCCGAACCGGTGGATCGGTTGGTCCCGTCTCAACGATCTTCCACTTTAAGTAATTAGTGTCTTAAGTATTTTATTCCAAGCTTTCACCATAGACATGCACGAATCATTCCCTTCAACACATATCCCCCAAGTCCACTCCATATCTCAATCTAGGGTTATCCCGAAACCCTAATTCAGACCTCAGTGGCCCATCTCACTCCACCTCACACAACCCAAATCATTTTAACACTCCACACACCACAACTCATAAATAACATCCTCATAATTACACTTTAGTTCCCAAGTGTATATGATACCACCAAGGCTCCCAACAACCACAACAACCCTAACTCGGTTTCCTACGTACCCATATAATGCTCCATATACTATTTCCATCCAAAGTATTCAACCCCTCAACAACGCTTATATTACTTTCCTCACAATCCCAAATCAACATTCATACGCAAATTTCACTCCCATGCATCCATTATACGTCCCCTGCCAATCCTTAATACCATGATGTAACCATGCAACCCTAATACCACCATGAAATCATTAATACCACCATACAAACCCTAATACCACCATGCAACTATTAAAACCACCATGTAAACCTTAATACCTTCGTTATACAGAACCCTAAATTCAACCCACATAAAACCAAAGATCCATCCATACCAAACCCTAGATTAAAACCATAGAAAACCCAAAGATTTGTCCATACCTTACAATTGATTATATTCTCCCATTCATAATCACAAATTAGATTTTTCCATACAAGACCATAAGTTAGATTCTCCCACATAAAATCATAAATCAGAATCTCCCGAGCAAAACCATAAATTAGATTCCACCAAATAAATCATAAACTAGATTCTCCCAATCAAATCATAAGTTAGATTCTCTCACATAAAATCATAAATTAGAATCTCACAAGTAAAACCATAAATCGGATTCTACCAGACAAATCACAAATTAGATTCTCCCAAATAATATTATAAATGAGATTCTCCCAATTAAATCATAAATTAGATTCTTCCTCACGAATAATAATTTGATTCTCCCATATAACATCTTAGATTTCATTCTTCCAAATAAAACCATGCAATAGATTATTCCTCATAAATTCATAAAATTAGGTCAACTCACTTCCCTTAGTCAACTTCATTCCCCATCCTCCTTTTTCATCCTTTCTCCCACATAAAATCATATCAACATCCTCACATGCATGTCTTACAGGGTCATACACAAATAATACACATGTCATACGAAAGCATACTTCAACTCCATGTCATAGCATATACAGCATAATTAATAATCATAAACATAGAATGCATAGCATATGAATCACACAATGCACATTAGCACATAAAAGGCCTTAGCACCCCTTACCTGAAACGACACCGGTCTTGGAGCACATTCCTACGCCTCCTTAGGGCTTTGACCAAGTAATAACATATTAATAAAATAACCTTAACAAAATTCTAACTTTGCTAAAAATAATAGAGATATTATAAACCTTGATAATATAGGGTTAAAGATTTTACCCTAATGATAATAATGATACTAAATATAATAATATCAAAATTAATAAAGTTACTATCAATGAGAATATAAATAATAATAATAAGCTTTAAAATTTAAAGTGGGGTTTTCAACCCTACTTATAACTAATGACTTACCACTTATTTAATATAAATAATAAAATTACTAACATATATAATAATATTAAAAATAATAAATTAAAGATACTGATAATATTATCATCAATAGTTATAAGAACAATAGAAACAATAATACTAAAATAAATAAGTGCAAATGTTAATACAAAATTAGGGCCTAATATTTTCCAGAATAATTAGTAAAATGATAATAATAAATATTTATTCTAATAATTATAATATTAATAATAATAAGAAGAAGAATGATAATAATCCCATAATAATTCAATTAATAACTTAAAATTCGAAACTATCAATAATATTGTTTTATTACCACTCTCCACCCTGCAAGTAAAATTCAGAATAAAATTTCTCATCAAATAATAATAAAACATATTAAGAATAATAATAATGGTAATTATATGCAAATAATTGAAATAAATTAAATCAAGGCATATACTAATATGGAAAATGGTTGAGAGGGTCTAGGGTTCAACCTTAAGCTGGTGGGGATGGGTGGCACCGGCGGTGGTGCACGGCGGCAGCGACGGTGGCCGGAAAAACAGAAGAAAAGAGGGAAAGATGGATGTTGGGAAAAAGATAGGGAGAATTGAGGTGATATAAGAGGTGTTTATTGTTGCCCAGGAGGAGAGGGACAAAATGATGGTGTTGGTGCAGCCAAAGGTGGCGGCGCACGGCGGCGGAAGGCGGTTTAATGCTTTCTGGGTAAAATTTCAGGCGAGACAAGAAGCCAACTTGGCACGGCTATGTAAGCCAGTACAAGAAGAATCGAGGAATTTGAGAAACGTAGTTAGCTAGAGGAAAATGCAGGGAAGAAAATGAAAGGTTTCGGTGGCGCTGAAATTGGCTAACGGAGGCGGAAGAGGCGTCTAAAGTCTCGATGATGGCAGCCCTCGCCGAGGGTTTCGGGGAAGAAAAATCTTCCACAACTCCTACAATCCAGCTATTTATAGATGTTGGAATGGATAATGAGGAGCTGGAGGTCGACATGGAAGTTTTAAATGCAAGAATTTGGGCAGCCGGCGTCGGAAAACGGTTGGTCGACGTTTGGGTTGGTTCGAAGGTTCGCGGGGATGGGGAGAGGAAACGGGCGAGATTTAACGTCAAATAATTATGCCAATTTATTTCTGGAGTTAAGAGGAAGGCAATGAGACAAGAAACGGCCGGTATTATTGACCGTAACCGGAGATGCCATTGACGGGGTCGAAGGTGCAGCAGCGTCGACGAAGGAGGAAGGAGGAAGAAGGAAGAAGGAAGGGAGGCGGTCCGGTCGGCCGGGAAAAGAAAAGAAAAGAAGAAGAACCGGGCGGTTCGGGCGCGGTCGAGGGTGCGTTAAATGGCACGACGAGCTTCGGCTGAAACGGAGCCAAAACGCGGCGCGGAACGGGGCGGAAAAAGGGCGACGGGCGCGAGAGGTGATAGATAAATGAAACGGTGAGTTGCGGTGGAAAAAGAAACAAAACGCGGCGTTGAGTCGGCAGAAGAAACAGCCGCGCGGGCTGGGCCGAAGAAGGGAGAAGAAAAGAAAAGAAGAACTGGGCCGCGCCAGGCCCAGTCGGGGAAAAGAAGAGGAAAAAGAAAAAGAAAGAAAAAGGTAAGGAAAAAGGAAGAAAGAAAAAGAAAAAGGGAAAAAGGAAAGGGGAAAAATAATTAGTTTAGGGTCAATTAAATTAATATGAATATTTAGGATATTTAAAAATAATAATATTTAAATAAAATAATATTTAAATCCCTTTTTAGGCTAAATTAGGATTTTTAATAGATTTTCCATAACTTCTATTTTAATTAGCAAAAACCCTAATTTTCTTCCAATTAAATTATTTATAAAATTAATATTAATTTGAAACTATTTTCTCCTCATTATTTTAAATAAAATAATTTATTTAGATAATTTCTAAAATACAAATCCTTAATTAGCTAAAATACCCAATTTCTCTTAATTAACACACTTATAAATTTATCCTTGATTTTTCCTAATTAATTTCCTTTTATTTTAATCAAAATAATTTATTTAATTAATATTTATGATAAAATCTCATTTAAATATAATATTTAAGATTATAATTTTTCGGGTCATTTCAGTACTACCCCCTTAAAAACAGACTTCGCCCCCGAAGTCTCCGGGAGCGCTTAAGGTTAGGGAGGAAATGCTCTATGTTGTTAGAAACCAAAATAACATTACTATCTATATAAACTACCCCCTTAGGGATAAACTTACCAAAGAAAATTTAAATTAACGGAAATAAGGACACCATACAAAAAAAAATACTTGTAAAAACTACCCCCTTAAGAATAAACTTAATTAAAATTCTACCCTTCTCTTCTCACTGTGGCCGGAATGAAAATATTTTAAAATAAATGAATTCTTTTTCGTTTAAAAACGATTTCAATTCAAGGAGAACTTTTTAATCCCAATTCATTTTGAAAATGATACTACTCTTAGTATCAAATTAAAAAGATTAAAATCAAAAGATACCGAAACACGCTTCAAAACTAATAACAAAGAAACTCGTAAGCCAAATATAATTTCGAGAAGAAGCGTAATTAAAAAGATCAAATTCACTGGTAGCACCTTGTGGTACCAACTTAAAAATATTAAAAACAAAAGAGCACGGCCAAAACCAGATTCAATACCAATTTGTGATATCAACTAAAAAATATTAAAATCGAAAGAGCGTGTTCGAAGAACCAACCACTCCGATACCGCTTTGTGGTATCAGCTAAATATTTAAAATAGAAAATGATTTTTAAAACCAACTCTGAGCATAAATGTTTTAAAAACAAGGAACACTTGGCTAAATTAAAAATCTTCAAACAAGAGCGTGGTTATCGGAACCAACTCTGATACCACCTTGTGGTATCAGCTTAAAGAAAAATTTAAAAATAAGGAGCTTGGTTGAAATCAACTTCGATACCATCTTGTGGTATCATCTTAAAAGTTTAAAAGTAGAAGAGCATGGTCGAAACCTGCTTTGATACCACTTGTGGTATCAGCTTAAAACATTTTAAAAAAACAAAAGAGCGTGTCCGAAAGGAACAACCGCTCTGATACCACTTTGTAACACCCCAAAATTCACTAAATTTTTTTTTTTCTTAAAAGCGGAAGCAATTAAATTAGAAGTACTGAAAACCTGTGAATTCTGGAAATGTTACCGCCACACTTAGTACCAGACCGGTTCTCTCCGACCGTTCCAGTACCAAGTGCTAAGGCTAAGAAAAGAAATAATCAATACAATTCAATTTCCAAATAAGCATTAAACGGTTGTAAAACAAAATCAGAGTACGCATCAAGAAATGTAATTCATTTCCAAAAGAGAATTAAACTTACAACCGATAAAAGATTAACAAAAAGAATTAGAGTCATATAAAGACTATGATATGGCCACAACTCTCTTGAATCTCGAGCCAAACATGCTCAACACTCAGCCCCAACTGATATCTCGCCCACCTGCACAAATCAGAAGGCATACTACTCGTGGGAATGAGCAGCACCCATGAAAAGGGTGATCAGTACGCTACGTACTGAGTAAGGTAACCGAGCACTAAGGCCAACACACAAGCGCATAATCCATGCAGAATAATAACAGGCATAATCCAACATAACAATATAAAGGTATATGAACAATTCAGGTAAAAGTACAAAGGCCCATATAATCCAGATTAATTATTTAATTAATCTCTTATCGGAATTCGATACACATCATGTCTTTTTATCAAATCCATGCGAAAACGGAAGCCCCCACTATTATAGCCGGTGGATCGGAGGCGCATAGGGTATCATACCCTAACCACTATTATAGCCGGTGGATCGGATACACATAGGACTACGCGTCCTAACCACTATTCCTAACCGGTGGATCGGTTGGCTCCGGCACGCATGGTGTTCCACTGTAAGTAATTAGTATCTTTTAGGCATTTTAGCAAAACATTGGTTTGCGGTTGTTGAGCTCGGGAACCCCCACTATTATAACCGGTGGATCGGTTACGCATAGGACATCATGTCCTAACCACTATTATAGCCGGTGGATCGGTCACACATAGGGTAAACACCCTAACCACTATTCCGAACCGGTGGATCGGTTGGTCCCGTCTCAACGATCTTCCACTTTAAGTAATTAGTGTCTTAAGTATTTTATTCCAAGCTTTCACCATAGACATGCACGAATCATTCCCTTCAACACATATCCCCCAAGTCCACTCCATATCTCAATCTAGGGTTATCCCGAAACCCTAATTCAGACCTCAGTGGCCCATCTCACTCCACCTCACACAACCCAAATCATTTTAACACTCCACACACCACAACTCATAAATAACATCCTCATAATTACACTTTAGTTCCCAAGTGTATATGATACCACCAAGGCTCCCAACAACCACAACAACCCTAACTCGGTTTCCTACGTACCCATATAATGCTCCATATACTATTTCCATCCAAAGTATTCAACCCCTCAACAACGCTTATATTACTTTCCTCACAATCCCAAATCAACATTCATACGCAAATTTCACTCCCATGCATCCATTATACGTCCCCTGCCAATCCTTAATACCATGATGTAACCATGCAACCCTAATACCACCATGAAATCATTAATACCACCATACAAACCCTAATACCACCATGCAACTATTAAAACCACCATGTAAACCTTAATACCTTCGTTATACAGAACCCTAAATTCAACCCACATAAAACCAAAGATCCATCCATACCAAACCCTAGATTAAAACCATAGAAAACCCAAAGATTTGTCCATACCTTACAATTGATTATATTCTCCCATTCATAATCACAAATTAGATTTTTCCATACAAGACCATAAGTTAGATTCTCCCACATAAAATCATAAATCAGAATCTCCCGAGCAAAACCATAAATTAGATTCCACCAAATAAATCATAAACTAGATTCTCCCAATCAAATCATAAGTTAGATTCTCTCACATAAAATCATAAATTAGAATCTCACAAGTAAAACCATAAATCGGATTCTACCAGACAAATCACAAATTAGATTCTCCCAAATAATATTATAAATGAGATTCTCCCAATTAAATCATAAATTAGATTCTTCCTCACGAATAATAATTTGATTCTCCCATATAACATCTTAGATTTCATTCTTCCAAATAAAACCATGCAATAGATTATTCCTCATAAATTCATAAAATTAGGTCAACTCACTTCCCTTAGTCAACTTCATTCCCCATCCTCCTTTTTCATCCTTTCTCCCACATAAAATCATATCAACATCCTCACATGCATGTCTTACAGGGTCATACACAAATAATACACATGTCATACGAAAGCATACTTCAACTCCATGTCATAGCATATACAGCATAATTAATAATCATAAACATAGAATGCATAGCATATGAATCACACAATGCACATTAGCACATAAAAGGCCTTAGCACCCCTTACCTGAAACGACACCGGTCTTGGAGCACATTCCTACGCCTCCTTAGGGCTTTGACCAAGTAATAACATATTAATAAAATAACCTTAACAAAATTCTAACTTTGCTAAAAATAATAGAGATATTATAAACCTTGATAATATAGGGTTAAAGATTTTACCCTAATGATAATAATGATACTAAATATAATAATATCAAAATTAATAAAGTTACTATCAATGAGAATATAAATAATAATAATAAGCTTTAAAATTTAAAGTGGGGTTTTCAACCCTACTTATAACTAATGACTTACCACTTATTTAATATAAATAATAAAATTACTAACATATATAATAATATTAAAAATAATAAATTAAAGATACTGATAATATTATCATCAATAGTTATAAGAACAATAGAAACAATAATACTAAAATAAATAAGTGCAAATGTTAATACAAAATTAGGGCCTAATATTTTCCAGAATAATTAGTAAAATGATAATAATAAATATTTATTCTAATAATTATAATATTAATAATAATAAGAAGAAGAATGATAATAATCCCATAATAATTCAATTAATAACTTAAAATTCGAAACTATCAATAATATTGTTTTATTACCACTCTCCACCCTGCAAGTAAAATTCAGAATAAAATTTCTCATCAAATAATAATAAAACATATTAAGAATAATAATAATGGTAATTATATGCAAATAATTGAAATAAATTAAATCAAGGCATATACTAATATGGAAAATGGTTGAGAGGGTCTAGGGTTCAACCTTAAGCTGGTGGGGATGGGTGGCACCGGCGGTGGTGCACGGCGGCAGCGACGGTGGCCGGAAAAACAGAAGAAAAGAGGGAAAGATGGATGTTGGGAAAAAGATAGGGAGAATTGAGGTGATATAAGAGGTGTTTATTGTTGCCCAGGAGGAGAGGGACAAAATGATGGTGTTGGTGCAGCCAAAGGTGGCGGCGCACGGCGGCGGAAGGCGGTTTAATGCTTTCTGGGTAAAATTTCAGGCGAGACAAGAAGCCAACTTGGCACGGCTATGTAAGCCAGTACAAGAAGAATCGAGGAATTTGAGAAACGTAGTTAGCTAGAGGAAAATGCAGGGAAGAAAATGAAAGGTTTCGGTGGCGCTGAAATTGGCTAACGGAGGCGGAAGAGGCGTCTAAAGTCTCGATGATGGCAGCCCTCGCCGAGGGTTTCGGGGAAGAAAAATCTTCCACAACTCCTACAATCCAGCTATTTATAGATGTTGGAATGGATAATGAGGAGCTGGAGGTCGACATGGAAGTTTTAAATGCAAGAATTTGGGCAGCCGGCGTCGGAAAACGGTTGGTCGACGTTTGGGTTGGTTCGAAGGTTCGCGGGGATGGGGAGAGGAAACGGGCGAGATTTAACGTCAAATAATTATGCCAATTTATTTCTGGAGTTAAGAGGAAGGCAATGAGACAAGAAACGGCCGGTATTATTGACCGTAACCGGAGATGCCATTGACGGGGTCGAAGGTGCAGCAGCGTCGACGAAGGAGGAAGGAGGAAGAAGGAAGAAGGAAGGGAGGCGGTCCGGTCGGCCGGGAAAAGAAAAGAAAAGAAGAAGAACCGGGCGGTTCGGGCGCGGTCGAGGGTGCGTTAAATGGCACGACGAGCTTCGGCTGAAACGGAGCCAAAACGCGGCGCGGAACGGGGCGGAAAAAGGGCGACGGGCGCGAGAGGTGATAGATAAATGAAACGGTGAGTTGCGGTGGAAAAAGAAACAAAACGCGGCGTTGAGTCGGCAGAAGAAACAGCCGCGCGGGCTGGGCCGAAGAAGGGAGAAGAAAAGAAAAGAAGAACTGGGCCGCGCCAGGCCCAGTCGGGGAAAAGAAGAGGAAAAAGAAAAAGAAAGAAAAAGGTAAGGAAAAAGGAAGAAAGAAAAAGAAAAAGGGAAAAAGGAAAGGGGAAAAATAATTAGTTTAGGGTCAATTAAATTAATATGAATATTTAGGATATTTAAAAATAATAATATTTAAATAAAATAATATTTAAATCCCTTTTTAGGCTAAATTAGGATTTTTAATAGATTTTCCATAACTTCTATTTTAATTAGCAAAAACCCTAATTTTCTTCCAATTAAATTATTTATAAAATTAATATTAATTTGAAACTATTTTCTCCTCATTATTTTAAATAAAATAATTTATTTAGATAATTTCTAAAATACAAATCCTTAATTAGCTAAAATACCCAATTTCTCTTAATTAACACACTTATAAATTTATCCTTGATTTTTCCTAATTAATTTCCTTTTATTTTAATCAAAATAATTTATTTAATTAATATTTATGATAAAATCTCATTTAAATATAATATTTAAGATTATAATTTTTCGGGTCATTTCACGTACTTCCTTATCAATTCTTGAGCCAATAACACACTTCCCCCTATCCATCTCCCTTCCAAAAAAGTATTCTGTGAACCATGCACTATAGCTGGCAAAAAATTTTGCAATCTTTTTTTGTGAGAACTATAGAAATAATTTTGTATGTAATATTGCAGCAAGAAATAGGTCTATAATCAGCCATAGTTCGAGTAGAAGAATTTTTGGGAATTAAGTAAAGAGATGTATTGCTCAAAGATTTAAGGAGAAAACTCGTTTCCCAAAAATGCTTAATCGCATCAATAACATCTTGCCCCACAATAGACCAAGTTGACTTATAAAAATTTGCATCAAACCCATCAGGCCTAGGAGTCTTGGTGTCTCCCATACTAAACACAACCTCCTTTATATCTCAGCTTCAATGATAGGGCTAATCAAATGGGCTCTATGTTCACTATGAAGATTAGGGCCTTTATTAACAATCTTAGGGTGCACCATCTCTAGAAAGTTTGTAAAAGAACCAAGCAAATGAGAATAGAGCTTTTGAATTTCATTGCTGATATCCAATTAAGAAGTGAGTTTTCTACCAGTGCTATCACACATAGCATAGATAGCACTGTATCTTCTCCTCTCATTGAGTTTAGCATAGAAAAAACCATTATTTCCATCTCACAATTTGATATATTAAATTCTAGCTTTTTGCTAGAGGAAATGTTCTTCTAAATGAACTTGCTTCCATCAAGTCTTCCTCATAATACCCTCTCGAACCTCCATATCCTTATTTCCAGAGTTAGGCTGGAGGGCGTGTTTACACTTTAGCCAATCAGCCTTAGCTTGAATAATTCTGCTACTCAACTTTCCAAAACATACTGAGTTAAATTACTTTAGAGCCTATTTTAAGCATTTGAGTTTGGCAACCAACCCATATTATTTAGAACCCTAAACTGGTTGTTGCCAAACATGAGCAACACAATGCATAAAATTAGGAGAAGTAGTCCAAAAATTGAAGAACTTAAAAGGTTTGATCCCATTTCTATCTTGGTGCTGCCACATTAGATGCAGTCTACAATGATCAGAGAGATAGTCTTCAATAACTTTAACCCAAATGATTAAAACAAGCAAACCACTCCCGGTCTCCAAGTGCCCTATCCAGTTTACAATAGACCTTAGAAGAGCCTAATTGATTATTGGGCCAAGTAAAGAGAGGGCCAGTTGATCGAAGCTCCCCCAACCCACAAGTACAAAGGCAATCTGCATGTAAGTTACCATTAGACTTCTCACTAGCTAAAAGAACCACATTAAAGTCTCCAATGACTAAGATTCTTTTATATGAAGAATGGAAATCCACCAGCTGAGTCCACAAATATCTTCTAGCAACACTATCATTATAAGTATACACAACTGAGATATAAAACTAATTGCCATCAGCCAATTAAATAGAGTAGTTAATAACTTGGTCAAAAATGTCAATGAGTTAGAGTTTGATAGTAGTATCTCTCCAAAGAATCCAAATCCTACCATTATAATCAGCAGAATAATTGTAAGTCAAAAAATATTGGTTGCCAATCCTCTTTAAAATACCCTTCATCTTGGCTTCTTTCATTCTAGTCTCTAAAAGGTAAATAATATGAAAATTACTATATGGAATATATCTACTAAATAATTTTTTTTCAAGAGATTATTAATACCCTTAACGTTCACAGCAAAGTTCATTTTATTGTAAAAAGTGATATACGACCACTTTGTATAATTCCCCCTTCAGGCTCAATGTATACCTCTTTGCCTTTCCCCTTTTTTGTTAGGTCTAGACATTCTTTAGAATTAACAAGATCACACATATCTAGAAGCTCATCCTCATTGCTAAATGAATTTTTCCCTGGGTTTTCCTCCCTGGGCTACATTGATGGTGCTGCATTATGAGATTAATCTGATTTCATCCCTTGGCCTGTTACTGAGTTCTGCACTTACTTTGGAGCAGGCTTTTTAACTTGCCAAACTCTTTGAATAGGTTTCTCTTTCCCTAACACAAGTTTAGGTAAATAAGCATTCAAATCATGTCCTACTCTATCACATTTAGGGAAATATCTTGGTCTCCAATCATAGTGTGCAGATTGCTTTCTCACAACTCCACTTGACAAGGTAACCTGAATGTGATGAATGATAGGTAGACTAACATCCACCTCCACAAGTAATAGAGGGAAAGATACACGAGCTCTAGTATCTATAACCATGTCTAAACATATAGGTATTCCGATATAAATTCCAATTTTGCTTAGTGAATTAGTAGACCAATATGTCACAAGCAATCCAAGCAAAGTAACTCATAGAGGCATCTTTCTCCATTCAGCATTATCAAATGGTTCATTGGGGTTCCATTTCTTAATAAGTAAAGGCCTAACCCCAAAACACCGGTATAGTGTTCTCAAGATTGAAAGAAAGTGAGATTCATTTTCAAATCTAAATAGGAAGTATCCCTGATCATGTAAAAAAACTCGAGGAGCAATCAATATTTTATTCTAATTTTCTTTAACATACTTCACCATTTGGGGATGAGTTGGCTAAAATCCAGCAACCATACCCACTATAGTGTAAGCCCATCGTTTTTCCTCAGCCTTAATTTCCTCTCACACTAGTTGTGTTTGTGCTTCACCATTAATGATCATAGGAGGGGAATACTTCAAAATAAAACACCATCCTCTTTGCAATTCTTGAGCAAGATATCCTTCTAAATTTTAGTAGGAGTAGTCTTGGATTGATCATCAACAATGTGTTCCAAATCATCTATGCTAGGGTTAAATATGATTGGAGTTGGATCAATAATCTTCGTAGTCTTACCCTCCTTCATCAATGGAACAAAAGAGTCACCAATTATGTTTTCAAAGTTCTTCTCCTCCCCATTCAAAAAAACCTTAAGGGATACTACGAGCGTTTCCATTATGAGATTTCAAGCAGTACTACTCCGATCCTCAATATTACCATTATTCATCATCGATGCATTAGCCAATGGCCGCAAAATCTTGCTAGAAGAACCATTTCCAGCATGTTTGGTTCTTTTCCACCAAGTCTTCCCCATCGTAAGTGATGGGATTAGGTCGCTCGCATGAGGTGCATTCAACATACCAAAATCTTCTTTTTTATTTCTATATCCTCTTTTTGGCAGCATAAGTGAGGAGAGTTTTGTGACTCTCAAACTTCCTACTTGGTGGAAATTATTTCTTCGACATTTTTGTAAGTATTGTACATTTATGTTTAAGGTTTGGCAACTAAATATAGTAGATAGGAGAAACTACTCTTAGTAAATGGTGAAAAATACTATAATGGTCAATTTAATTGGGGTGAATGAGAGTTAAAGGATACGAATCAATTAAATTACCCTATTTGGAGATGCATTTTGTTAACCACAAATAGATGAGTTGGAATTGAAGTTTTACTTTCGTTCATTCCGGTTAACCTTATTTTTGTTAACTTCTAATTCTGGGGGTAACGGAGGTGAAAGTAAAAATATTAGTAAATTTACCCTCGTTAAACCCAATGCAAATGGGATATTCAAAATATTTACTCTTATTCACCTAATTTATATTAATATTATTCAAACAAAAATTTAAAACATTCATCCCGATTTACTTTTATTCCCTTCACCTAGGTTAATTTTTTAATTTTTATCCTCAACCCGATTCACCCTAATCCAAATTGACTTTAAATTTTTCAAGAAACTATATGTAACATTCCCAAAATTTACTGTAGTAAAATTTTATTTTTTATGTAAGATCATCCAACCATAAGGGGGTGTTACCGTTGTAATCGGTATAAGTCTGGCTTTTGGCCATCATTATACCAACTACAAGGCAAACCATGACAAGCATAAAAAAGTGGTAATTAATATCATAAATAGGGTTGTTTATTTCTAAAATAAACATTAAAATACACAAACATTGTTTTAAAAAAGTAAAACATTAACGAGAAGAAAACTAAAAAGACAATAGCCAGATGTCACTCTCTCTAGTCCCCACCCTGGACACAATAATATCACTCTACCTAGATCATATCAACATATGTAGCAAAGTCATCTAGTGAATCCTCATTCACCTACACAAACCTAGAAGGGGTCTCTACTCGTAGGAATGAGCAACACCTGTAATAAGAGTGACCAATATGCTATGTACTGAGTAAGGTAATAATACAGTCAAGTAGCTTAGAGATATTAATAACACCACAATAGGGAATGAAATGCACATAGGTATATCATATCATCTCATTCATTATTATCTAGACTTAAGATATTAGTGCAATAAATAGTCAACTCATAAATTTTATCCATGTGAGTTCAGGGACCCCACTATTCTCACTGATGGAACGGTAATCAAAGTAAAACCCTAGGACAGCATGCTCCTAGCCACTATTATTACCGATGGACTAGTAAATAAAGTACAACCCCAGGACATAACACTCCTAGCCACTATTCTCATCGGTGGATTTGTAAATAAAGTACAATCAGTCCTGACCCACGTGTTGTTCCACTGTAAGTAATTAATGTCTTTCCAATAGTTATTATCGTCTAATAGCTTTATTTACTTGAGTGGGGACCCCACTATTCTCACTGATGGAATGGTAAGGTATAACTTCCAGGGTAGAACGCTCCTGGCTACTATTTTTGCTGGTGGACCGACAGGTACAATTGGGCCCAACTCAAGTGATCTTCCCACTTTAAGTGATTAATGTCTTATTTTTGTTTTATTTATTCCAAATATAACACACAAACATGCACAACTCATGCATGTTTCCTGCCCTACTACCATCTCGAGGCAGCCTTATTTCCTTGGAAAACCTAATTTTATAATTTTTGATATATCCTTACCTCCCAGTGTCCTTTAAAGTCCCTAATCTACCCAACAAACCCAAACCTATAATTGGGAACCCCTTTTATCATGAGTCATAGCCTATTAGCTCTGTTTCTCACATATGACAGTAACTGGCCTCTAGGGTTACTCCTCAAAACCCTTTTTTCCCTAGTTGGCCTAACCCCTTCTATATTACTTGTTTAGCCCTAATTTCCATACATGCATATATTACTATGATTGATCATTCCCTAAATTTTTGTGGCCTAACTCTCCCATTCCACAAATGTGATAATAACCTCCCAAATCGAACCCCTCTCGAAAACCTAATTCCTCATTGTGGTTATAACTACTCCCACTTCCCGCATGACTATTTAATTTGGTACACAATCCCTAAATAGCTTGGTTAACATCATAATCCAGGGTCACTGCCCAACTCCTCCTTTCATACATGTGATAATAACTTACCCCTAGGGTTTCATTCTTTGGCCCACAAAAACCCTAGTTTCACCTTTCTTATAACCTCTCATCCATTAGCACTCCAAGGAATCCCCAAGTGTACAAGGATACCCAACAATGTCACCATTAATCTCCATATCCACTCTTTTTAACAAACCCCCACTCTATTTACCCATGGTCATAGCTTCCTTTAGGTTTAACTCCCCCCATGCATGGTTGTTTCTCCCCATACCGTGTTTAACCTAAAATTCTTTATTTTTGCCACAATTATTTTGTGTAGCACCTCCATCTGATTTTAGGCTAATTTACACCCTAGAGTACCCTACATGTCACTTTTCACAATATTAACCAAAATGCCGCTAGGTCTCAAAACCCTACATAAATCACAAGGCATCCAACACAATGACGCCCCAAACTTTTCAAATATACAATATCATATAATGGAGATAGGCGTAAGGAAGAATATGGGGAGAAAACTGGAAAGAAGAAAATAAAGGAGGAAGAAAAAAGGAAAGAAAAGAAACGAGAAACAGGCTTGTTGCTAGGGGAGAAAGAAAAGAAAAGATGGGAAAGGTTGGGCCGCTTGGGGAGAAAAAAGGAGAGGGGACTAGACAGGCTAACAACACAGCTCAAAAGGAGAAGAAAGAAGAAAAAAGGAGAAAGAAAAGGGAAAAGAAAAAAAATGAGAATAGTGGGATTTATGTCAGATTTTGGGATAAATTTGGCTTAGTGCCAAAAATAAAATAAAAATTATATAAATAAATAAAATTGTTATAAATTACCTATAAATTATTTTGGACTCAATAATTAAAATAAAATTTTAGAATTAGGCTTAATAATAAATTTTTTTAAGTTTTTTAGGGTATTACACTATCGTATTTGAGTTAAAATGATATAATTTTATAAATATTAGGTATCTATGTTTTAAGTTAGAAAATTACCTACAGTATACGATAGAAACTACTTTCAGTAGGTAAATAAAACTACTAAAAGCATTAATAAACTATAATATTTGAGTGCCAGAAAAAATTATGATATTTTTATAAATATTAAATATTTATATTTAAAGTTAGGAAACTATACATAGTATATAGTAAAAACAACCTGCGGTATATGATCAAAATTACTATAAGTGACTTAGAAAATTAAGAGGATTCTCACTACTTAACATAAAAAATACCATATAAGTATATATATATATATATAACAAACTTATTCATTTTACTTAAAAGGTAAAGGTTGAAAATTGACATCAAAAATAAAAGAGTTTTACCTCTAATGTTTTTAATTTAACCTCAGAGATCAATATATAAGTATTGCCTTTTTTAGTCAATTTAAATTTTAAAATTAGTCATGTTGTCTACAATCCTATTATATTTCAAGCTAAATCCATAATGAACCAATTCTAGTTTGAAGAATGTTGATTGGATACATTCCTTCAATTAGAAGTCATCCATCTAATTAATAAAAGATAAATTTTAAGATAACTATGTAGTCCAAGTAAATTAAACATTCACAAAGGTCCGGTTTCAGTTATATTAAGCTTTCCGAGGCTGTGATAAAAGAACGAAGCACACTTTTGTGCTATGTTGGGCGAAAAGAAGACAACCACAATGCGAAGGCTAGTTCGTTCACACGCCGCATCCAGAAACTAAAACATTACATGACTGACGTTTACATGCACATACTCAGGAAAACGAAGCAAATGTCAACATTTACGATACATCTACGCCTAAACTTTTTCCTCGTTCCAAACAAGAACCCAAAAGGAAGAGAAGAAGAACACAGCCGCAGCATACATAAGTACTCACACAAACACCATTGCCCCAACAATAACAAGAAGGACGCATTCAAAGGATGCAGTCCGCCCAACATAAGAGAGAGAGAAAAGCAGACTGAAGACTGCTGCTTCAAGTGCACCATTGCCGACCACATCAAAACCCACCAGCTTCCACGTTGGCAAATCTGTCATCGAAATAGTTTCATCGACCATCAATTTCTACATCATTGCCATTCCTTAGATACAAATACTAGCTATACTTTCACTTCTGCTGTGGGACCGGACTTGGCAATAGCTCAGCTTCTGAATGCTCATTTAGCTTGAAGCTCGGAAATGAAAAGGTTATGTCCCTGAATCACAAGTTACGCATGTTAAGGTCTAATGAGGTGGTAAGGTTGTAGAATAATATAAATACTATGTCAAACAAGGTCCAAAAAAGATAATGAAGATGAAGAAAAATATAAATTGTTAGCCGCACCAGAACGATTGCATTTTAACTTTACTCACATTAGGTAAGGAAGGGTCATGTTCCTAAGCAATTTTGGGTTCTTGGCTACATAATCTTTCCACTCTTCTAAATCGATTTTCCCATCACCATTTAAATCCGCTTCCAGGAATGTCTGCAAAGTCAGTAATTTAAGGGACAAAAATAACGATCACTGAATGAGGATTATTTGGCAGAAATTAGAGATATTTCGTATCCAGAATTCAATGTAGCTAGGATAATGTGTATATCTCTTGTATCAGACCTGATCCACTATGCTCCCAACGATCTCTTCTGAAAGATGTAGGTCTGATTCAAGCAAAATAGCCGAGACCATCTCCTTCAACTGCAGACAATTAAAATAAGAATTAGGTGCCAAATCAGCCGACTAGTATGACATAAAGGTCTCTTTTTCTTCCACAAATGGGTGCTGCCAGTTCTTTCTTCATGATTCTTATCCATGAACATTCCAGTCATTATGGTAAATACCAAAACAAATCACAAGAACATGGCAGTAAGGTGGAG
The DNA here is from genome assembly GCA_030549775.1 of Tamarix chinensis. Lineage (NCBI taxonomy): Eukaryota > Viridiplantae > Streptophyta > Magnoliopsida > Caryophyllales > Tamaricaceae > Tamarix > Tamarix chinensis. Next base: position 84,868,620 of record CM060173.1, on the reverse strand, counting down.
GCATCATCTACAGCATTAATTTGCAGCGAGCGGTCCCAAATACTTCACCCGAGGAAGAAGTGAATTGGCCTGACCAGAAGGCGATATTGTCAGAGAAGAAGAGAGTGAGTGATAGACGACTTGTACGACTACCTGACAATGAGGCAGCATCTGCTGTCTAGTGTTAGTTTGACATGAGTGGGAGATGGCCAAGGTTTCCAGATAATTCATCCCTGTGAAAAAAGTGAAGTGGCTGTAGCAGCAGGCTATAGTGTAAGAGTAGATGACAATGATATCGTCCCCAGCATTTAGCTGAGTGACAAAAGACTCATAAACTACTGGGAGATGAGGTTTTCTTACTGTCTGACATTGTTCTCTAAGGTTTCATTTGGATGAGAAATTCTAAAAAAGGATTTTTGAAAATAATGGGATTCTTTCACTTTTAAACTTCTTAGCTATAAAGTCATTGTCTAGATATTAATAAATATAAGAAATTTATATAAAGAATTATAAAAATTTTAAGGAATTTGCAAAAGTATCCAAACAAAATATTTAAACTAAAAAGTTCATAAATGCTCTTTTAAAGTGAAATTACTCCTAAAATTCCTCTATCCAAACGAAAACTAAGTGATTCAAAGTTAAGTAGAAAAATAGCTAATTGAATTTACTCAAACCATTACTATTTATATTCTATGTAGCTATAATTAAATGATAAATGGAATAAACACTCATCCCAAATTCTATATAAATGATCACACTCTCCATATACTTTCAGAAGTTGCATGGCTACTTATTGTAACATAACAGCTTTGACACCAGTCACGGATAGTTATTATAGAGCACTTTCAGGATTGAAAACTGACTCCACCTATCAATATGAGTATTTTTCAACATACTTTGTCCTCATTTTACACACTTGCTAAAAAACTTCCCAAGAGGTCACCATACTTAGATTGTTTCAACTTAATTGTGGATTTTTCCAATGGTGGATTCCAAAAAGAAAGGTGGATCTTGTTGAAGTAGTCGTATCAATCATTTTAAACCTATGGGGTATTACATTTCTACTCAATGTACAATGAAGGAAGATTTAATCATGTAACACAAAGGCACTTCAAAGTACAAAAGAGTTGGAATTAAATGAATTAAGGGTGCTTCTTCTACGCCATAATTTGCCACATTCATAAAATAAAATGAGGCAAACTATTGGTAGAGCAGTCCAGAATGAGGGCTTAAATTTTGGTTCCATGAAATACATAAAAACCCATTACAGTTTCTAAAAGACTAGTTTGATTGATCCACAGTAAACCTGTACATTAACTATCCTACGTTGATTAAGTATTATTTTGCAACTTTAATGACAGAAGGGAGAGTACAGTTTCTAAAAGACTAGTTTGATTGATCCACAGTAAACCTGTACATTAAAAATCCTACGTTGATTAAGTATTATTTTTGCAACTTTAATGACAGAAGGGAGAGTAAGGGAAAATTTATTTTTAGAATCCAACTAGCGTTGCCATTACAAAATATGGTCTTTGGAGCTTCCTACCAATAATTAGTGAAAAAAGAGAAAGAAAGCCCACAAAAACTTACTTCCTCATGCTCAATGAATCCAGTTCCCCTCAAATCATACAATCGGAATGCATCTGCAATGACATTCTTCATTCTCAATTAGTCAGTCGTAGAATCAAAGCAAAGACAAGAAGTTTTTAGGAGCCAAGACAAGGGATCATCAAAGTATAAAACAATAGATTTTATAGCTTACGTTTGATTTTCACCGCCTCAGGTGTCCTCGGATGGAATATACTCAAAGATCGAACAAATTCTCCAAACTCAATATAACCATTCTTCTGCAAATCAAAGAGATCAAACATCTGCAAACAGTAAAATGACACAATGAAAGAAACATCATACCAAAGCCAACTATCTAGACCATGATCAACAGCAACACTGATCAGCATCAGACCAGTCAAAGAGATATTTAAATATAACAAAAGCAGGTGATGCAAAGAATGAAACTTCAAGGTTTAGGCTGACAAACATACCCTGTCTAAGAAAAGGCTTTGTTTAGTAGTATTCCTGAATAAGGCAAATTGAAGCTCTTCCTACGCATCATGAAGTAATAAATTATAAGGTGAGAAATTATCAAAAAAAATTTAACAACACCTTCAATAACAAAAACGATGAAGGTGTGAAGAAGAGTCAGAATATTACATATACCTTTTGAATGTAACCATCTTGAACAACAGAATTGCTTAGTTTCTTATAAAGTTCAAACAAACCCTCTACTTCATCCACGCTAACTGCCTCACAAACATGCAAAAGATAAAAGAAATAAATAGACAAAGAAATAAAAACCCAACCACAATTTAGCATCATGGTAATAGGCCAATCCAAACACAGGTATGCAGATTACAGGATTGAAAACTCCATTTCTATCATGTAACGTCATTATCAGATTCAGAAAGGAAGCTCAAGTTTTCATTATATAAATGGCGCAAGACAATTATCATTACACGTATTATTACCTTTTCCATTCAACCATAAAAGAATTCCCTCATACCCATTATGAGATCTTTTCACCTTAATATACCTCTAATTAATCAATTGTTATAAAAAAAATATTAGCAATCATAACCATTGTTTTCAATATAAAGGGCGATATATTGCATCATCACGTGATCCTTGGTAAGCAGCGCCAACTATTTTAGATCTTCACCATGAATCTGAAGTGATCGTCAACTTAACAAGACAAAGTGGAAGAAAGGCAAAGTATTAACCCTTCAAGGACTCAGCTACCCAGCCTCAATTATGAAAATCCGAAGATACACATACATTGAGTCCGAAAATTGGAATTTACAAGACACTGATAACCCAATTCGTGGTGCACATACAGCAAGAAGTATTGAATGGGGTACCTTACATATGGAAATTGCTCAAGAAATTCAGAAAAAAAAAAAAAAAAAACACTACATTTTCAGTATCCAGAGAAAATGAAGCTGCGATATAAAACTTTGAAAACATCAAGAACAATTAAAAAGACGGCTCTAAATTTTCCCATCTTTAACTACTTTTCTCTTCCCTAATCAAGTAATACACCTTCCCAGATTCAACTAACTTTCTAACAGATAAAAGGAACTAATGGGGGAATATAACCCGGTAAAACATGAAGAACAACAGCACATGAATAAATAGATAGATAGATAAACTAACAGAGAAGAAAAACGGGGACTTACATGGTGTTTCAGCAGCGATGGCAGCAAATTCCTTCAAACCTGGACCCGCTGGTGCATCCCTCGCCGGCTTTGACCGCCCACAACCCATTCTTATAACCCTTCCCCACCAATTCCCCAAATCGGCAACGCAGCTGAAACTGCAAGCATAAATAATCCAAATATATTTCTTAGAATTCGAGATATTACCAGAAGCCTAAGGATTAAGACTTCAAGATTGGTGTGGCAAAAAATAAATGACAGATTACCAGATCATCATAAATTAAATATGCCCACCTTGTATGGAGACGGGGAAGAAGGGATCAAGCCTACCCAGAAAAATTAAGGGGAAGACGAAAGAGAAGAATGCAGAGAAAGAGCGTCCCTCGAGTCTCAGAGAGAAATAGTTGAGAGAGGCGGTTGAGAGAGGCGATGGTGATGATCCCTCGAGTGGAGGATCGAGAGAGAGCAGAGTTGCCTTTTCAAAAATTTATTTTGAGGTTCAATTAATTTAAATTATTTAAAAGTAAATAATTTATTTAATTTTTAATTTATATATATAGATAATATTATTTATATATTATATATAATTAGATGATATATTAATAAAATTATATATACATAATATTTTATATTTAAAATTAAATATTTTAAAATTATAATAATTTTTATTCTATTAATTTTTAAAAAATAACCTTCAAACTAATTTTCCTTGTCTTTTTAAACAAATTAGTGCGCCAAATCCTTAATTATTACGATTGCGACTGCCAGCGCGGCGCGTCTACTTTAGTAGGTGTCGTGACTCGTGAATACCTCGATACGTGGCGGAATAGGATGTCATCATGTCACCCGCCGTTATTGCGTTACTTGTTTACTTTGAAATATGAATAAACGGCGATCAATCATTTATTGGGTAAGTTTTGCGTGTCTTTTGGGGAGCAATAATTATTCATTATTGGCTGTCATCTTACTTATATTATCTTATTTAAAAATAAATTTATTAAGAATAATAATATAAATTTAAAAAATAAAATAAAATTTAAAATATATAATATTTCATCAAACATATCAGTATCACCACACTCTTAACTATTTTTGTTTTCATCTCCTTTGAGCTTTCTTTTTCTATAGTCTTTATTTTTTTCATGTTCCTTTGAATAGTTGATAAAATATAAATTTATTGCTTAAAATTATATAAATACTAAATTAATTTTAAATAAATAATAAATTGGTTTATAACATTAATTATTATTATTTTATTTTCTATTTTTGATAAATTTAACAAGTTTACAATAGTATTTATTAAAAAGAAAAAAAATACTAATAATAGTCCTAAGGGTTATGGTTAATAAAATAAATATAGAATATTTATTATTTAATAACAGTTATGAATTTATATATTTATCATAAATTTATAAAATAATTTTATTTTAGGAATCAAATTAAATACTTATCGATAACCTTAAGGACTATCATTAGTAAAACCCATTTCTTTAATACCAATTTATTTTTTGCTAAATTTTATTTAATATTGTGATATTTAGCATAATTTCATTGGGGTACCATGATTTTGAATACTTTTGTAGTAGTGTAATATCATTTACAATTTATTTTTACTTTAGAATCATTTATATTGTTTGTATCATTCATGTATTTACACAAAATGTACCATTCTAATTGTTAATCTTAGACTACTAAAATGTTATTTTTTTTTTACATATTTTTATACTTTAGTTTGGTAGTATTTTAATCATATCAATTTTTTTTAGAACTCCTTTAAAAAAAATCCTTAAAATCTCCACAATAAAACTAATAATTTTTAACAAATATTTAAATCATTAAAATCCTTTCATAGTAAAAAAATTATTTTAATAATATAAAACTAAAAAGATAAATATGATTAAATTATCATAGTATTTCTTGAGAATTATCCAAAATATATGATATCTATCTAAAATTTTGGCTATACATCATCATACTAAAATATAATTTATCATTTTTTTCATTCTATTGAAAGAGAAAAAAAAAATCCACACACACACAATCGTTCACCTGCATAATTGTCTAACATAACAAACCACGTGTACTTTTACATGAATAAATTAAGAAGGCAAGATCAATGTATAAATTTTGCGGCTACTTATCAAACATTCATATTAGGTATGACTTTTGCTCCTTTAGAATGGAATCAGGTTGGAGAGCTCTTCTTGGGGTACATGGCATCTTATCTTATCACAAGTGTATATCTTAACATATTTTATACTATTTTAATTTTAATTTTTATATTTTATATTTTATTTGAGTAATATATATAAATAATTATAACTTTATACTTAAGTGATAATAATATTATATATTTTATTATTTGAGCTAAAATTATATAAATTAAATAAATTTAGAATATAATATTATTTATTTATTATTTCTAATTATATTTTTCTAGGAAAAAGAAAAAAAAAGAAAAATAATATTAGGCATTTGGACCAACAACCAAAAGTCTAAGAATGAAATAAAAGTATAAAAAAAAAACAACGGCATAAGGAAAAGAAGAAAAGGAGGGAATGGCAGGTATAGAAAAAAAAGGAGGGAGAAATAGAGGTGGGGCATTCAAGAAGCTAGAGAAGAAAGCACATAATACGTGCGCAGATGAAATACCCCAACATTATTTATTTTTAGAAATATAATTAAATAAGGATTTATTAGGGAATTAATTAATTTATTTAGTTTATTTGGAATACGAAGGATTTATTTAGGATAAATTATTAAATAATTTATAAATATTTTTATAAGGGAAAATTTGGTATTTTTGCTAATAAAAAGGGAATTTAAGAAAAGTCTTTTAAAAACCCTAAATTAGCCTAAAAAGAAAATTTAATATTATTTTATTTATATATTTTATTCTAAATACCTAAAATATTATAATTTATTTATTTAACCCCAAACCACTTAAATTTTCCTTTTTCTTTTTCTTCCCTCCTTTTTATTTCTTTTCTTTCTTTTTCTTTCTTTTCTTCTTTTTCTTTTTTTCTCTCGCTGGATTGGGCCTGGACGCGGCCCAACTCCTTTTTCCTTTCTTCTTTCCTCCCGCGACCCAACACCATTCCTTTTCTTCTTCTTATGGCATCCCGACACTAAGTTTTGTTCCTGTTTTCTCTGAGGTGTCATGTCTCATTTAAAAGGGTTATAACCATTGCCAGCCGGCCGATTCTTCCCTTTTCTTTCTTTTCCTCGGCCGCCCAATTCAACCTTTCCTTCTTACTCCTTCAGCTCCATTGTCGACCTGCGTCTTCGAAGGTCCGAAAATGGCGCCGCCGGCCACGCAAGATTTGACCGGCCATTTCTCCCCTCATTATCTCCCTCTTGACTCGCAGATCGGCTCGGTAAAATCCTTTTCCCTTATCTCTTGCTCAATTTTTCTCTTTTGCTTCGCAAAGGTTCAACCCGACCAAAACTTTCGCCGGCCGATTACCGTCGTCGGCTACCCCTGTAACACCCCAAAATTCACTACTTTTTTTTTAAGCGGAAGCAATTAAATTAAAAATACTAAAAACCTGTGAATTCTGGAAATGTTACCGCCACACTTAGTACCAGACCGGTTCTCTTCGACCGTTCCAGTACCAAGTGCTAAGGCTAAGAAAAGAAATAATCAATTATAAATCAATATAATCCAAATCCCAAATAAGCATTAAACGGTTGTAAACAAAATCAGAGTACGCATCAAGAATCACGAATTAAATATAAATCAGAGTACAAAATTAAAATTCCTCGAAGGGAATAATCTTACAATCAATAAAAGATTTATTGGAAACACTTAATACAAATAATGAATCATAAGAGGGTAATTTAATAGACCAGAAATAACACAATGATATAAAATCACATGAAGAGGAAATACGGCCATGACACTCTCGATCCTCGAGCCAAACATGCTCAACACACAGCCCCAACTGATGTCTCGCCCACCTGCACAAACCCGAAGGGCATACTACTCGTGGGAATGAGCAGCACCCATGAAAAGGGTGATCAGTACGCTACGTACTGAGTAAGGTAACCGAACACTAAGGCCAACACATAAGCACATAAAATCATGCATAAGAATAAAAGATCATAAAGATCATCATCATATCATAAATATCGACCAATCATTCAGGTACATACATAAAGGCCCAATCATAGTCCAGATTAATTACTTAATTAATCTTTTATCGGAATTCGATACACATCATGCCTTTTTATCAAATCCATGCGAATACGGAAGCCCCCACTATTATAGCCGGTGGATTGGAGGCACATAGGGTATCATACCCTAACCACTATTATAGCCAGTGGATCGGATACACATAGGACTACGCGTCCTAACCACTATTCCTAACCGATGGATCGGTTGGCTCCGGCACGCATGGTGTTCCACTGTAAGTAATTAGTATCTTTTAGGCATTTTAGCAAAACTCTGGTTTGCGGTTGTTGAGCTCGAGAACCCCCACTATTATAACCGGTGGATCGGTTTACGCATAGAGCATCCTACTCTAACCACTTTTATAACCGGTGGATCGGTCACACATAGGGTAAAAACCCTAACCACTATTCCAAACCGGTGGATCGGTTGGTCCCGTCTCAACGATATTCCACTTTAAATAATTAGTGTCTTAAGTATCTTATTCAAAGCTTTCACCATGGACATGCATGAATCATAAATCATAAATTCCATATTCATCATCATACTTACACTTTAATCATCACATACATATGATAACACAAAAACCCTAATCAGCCACACCAAACTCTAATTAACCACAACAACCCATAGTTAATCATTCCAAACCCTAATTCAGTCTCCTCCGTACCCTTAATTTGCTCCACGTGCTATTTTTCATCCCAAGTGCTCAAACACCCAAACACCACTTACATTACCTTCCTTACATCCCAAATTAACTTTCCACACGTAAATTTCACACCTATGCAGACATTAATCTCCCCATGTAATGCAAACCCTAAAATTCCATGTGAAACCCTAAATTCAACCATGCAACCCTAATACCGCCATTCAACCATCAATGCCATCATGTAAACCCTAATACCACCATACAACTATAAATACCACCATACAACAACCCTAATATCACCATGCAAACCCTAATACCACCATACAAACCATGATTTCGCCATACAAAACCCTAAATTCACTCCACACAAAACCAAAGATTCACCCATACCAAACCTAAATTCAAACCATATAAAACCCAAAGATTCATCCTTACCTTACAATTGATTAGATTCTCCCATTCATAACCACAAATTAGATTTTCCCATACAAGACCATAAGTTAGATTCTCCCACATAAAATCATAATTTAGAATCTCCCAAGAAAAACCATAAATTGGATTTCCCCAAACAAATCATAAATTAGATTCTCTCAATTAAATCATAAATTAGATTCTCCCATATAATATCATAAATTACATTCTCCCAAATAACATCATAAATTAGATTTTCCCAAACAAATCATAAATTATATTCTCCCATATAATATCATAAATTACATTCTCCCAAATAACATCATACATTAGATTCTCCCTTATAAATCCATAAAAGTAGGTCAACTCACTTCCCTTAGTCAACTTCTTTCCCCCATTATCCTTTTTCATCCTTTCTCTCACACAAGCCATATCAACATACTCACATGCATGTCTTACAGTATCACAACACATATCATCATACATAAATAATACGCATGCCATGCAAAAACATACTTCAACTCCACGTCATATCATATACGACATAATTAATAATCATAAACATAGAATGCATAGCATATGAAGCACATAATGCATATAAGCACACAATGGCCTTAGTAAACCCTTACCTGAAACGACACCGGTCTTGGAGCACGTTCCTATGCCTCCTTAGGGCTTTGACCAAATAATAACATACTAATAAAATAACCTTAACAAAATTCTAACTTTGCTAAATAAAAATAATAGAGATATTATAAACCTTGATAATATAGGGTTAAAGACTTTACCCTAATAATAATAATGATACTAATATAATAATATCAAAGATAAAAAAAACTAATATCAATGAGAATATAAATAATAATAATAATAATAATAATAATAACAATAGTAATAACAATAATAACATTATTAACAATACTAATGGTAAAATATTTGCATTAATGATAATGGAATAAGAATAATAGAAATTTGAAATATAAAATAATAATAATTATACTTATAACATATTAATATTAATAATAGTAATAAAAGAAATAATAAGGGGAATAAAAAATAAAATCGAATTAAAATACAGTAAGGCTTCAGCCCTCAACATAAATAATAATAAAACAATAATACTACTACTAATAATAATAAAACATATTAAGAATAATAATAATGGTATTTATATGAAAATAATTGAAATAAATTAAATCAAGGCTCATAATAATATGGAAAATGGTTGAGAGGGTCTAGGGTTCAACCTTAAGCTGGTGGGGATAGGCGGCACCGGCGGTGGTGCACGGCGGTTGCGGCGGTGGCCAAAAAAATAGAAGAAAAGAGGGAAAGATGGATGTTGGGAAAAAGATAGGGAGAATTGAGGTGAAACAAGAGGTGTTTATGGTTTCCCAGGAGGAGAGGAACAAAAAGATGGTGGTGGTGCAGCCAAAGGTGGCGGCGCACGGCGGCACACGGTGGTTTAAGGTTTCGGGGTAAAAATTCCGACGAAACGAGCAACCAACTTTGCATGGTTATGGAGGCACGTGCAAGGAGAATTGAAGTTTGAAAATGGTTTGGTTAACTAGAGGGTGTTGCAGGGAAGAATTTGGGATGTGGCTGTGGCGTTGAAGTTGGCTAACGGCGGCGGAAAACATGTCTGAAGTTGCGGTGGTGGGCGGTTCTCACTTAGGGTTTCGAGGAAGAAGAAGCTCCAAAAACTCCTACCATTAGGCTATTTATAGATGGTAGATGAGATAATAGGGTTTTGGGGGTCGGCAGGAACGTATTAGTTGCGAGAATTTGGGTGGCCGGTGGTAGTAATTGATCGGCCATCGTTTGGGTTGCTTTAGATTTTTGCGAGGCTGGGGAGAAGAAACGGGCGAGATATAACGGACAAGATTTATGCCAATTTATTCCTTGAGTAAAGAGGAATACAATAAGCCAAGAAACAGCCGGTGTTAATCACCATAGCCAGAGAAGCCATTGACAAGTCGAAAGGTTGCAGCGCAGCGACAGAGGAAGACGGAGGAAGAAGGAAGAAGAAAGGGAGGTGGGCCGGTCGGCCGGGAAAAAGAAAAGAAAAGGGAAGAACCGGGCGGTCGGCGCGAGGAAGGTAAGACTTAAATGAAACGATGCATTTCAGGGCGAAATGGGACGAAATGCAGCGTGTCTGGGGGCGGAAGAAGGGCGACGGACGCGCGGAATCGACGAAGGGAAATGCGTAAATGAAACGACGAGTTTTGGTGGAAATGAGGAATGGAACGCCGCGCAGAGAGGGGCGGAAAAAGGGTACGCGGCGTGGGCTGGGCCGCGCGAAGAAAAGGAAGAAAAGAAAAAGAAGAACTAGGCCGCGACTGGCCTAGTCGGGGAAAAGAAGAGGAAAAAGAAAAAGAAGAAAAAGAAAGAAAAAGGAAAGGAAAAAAGGAAGAAAGAAAAAGAAAAAGGGAAAAAGGAAAGGAGAAAAATAATTAGGTTAGGGCCAATCAAATTAATCTGAATATTTAGGATATTTAAATAATAATATTTGAATAAAATCATATTTAAATCCCTTTTTAGGCTAAAATTAGGATTTTTGAAAGATTTTCCATAAATTCCATTTTAATTAGCAAAACACCCTAATTTTCTTCCATTAAATTATTTATAAAATTAATATTAATTTGTAACTATTTTATCCTCCTTATTTTAAATAAAATAATTTATTTAGTTAATTCCCAAATTAAAATCAATAATTAGTTAAAATACCCAAATTCCTCCTAATTAAAATACTTATAAATTTATTCTTGATTTGCCCTAATTAATTTACTTTTATTTTAAATAAAGTAATATACTTAATTAAATTTTATAATAAAACCTCATTTAAATATAATATTTAAAATTAGAAATTTTCAGGGCATTTCAACCCCAAACCCTACATAAAATACCCTCCTGCCGACCCCCATAACCCTATCATTCCCTCTAAACTCTATGAATAGTCTTGATTGGTGTGATTTTGAAACTTCTTCTCTCCCGAAACCCTTAGAGCTAGCCATGTGCCACCATGACTTCAGATAAGTCGTTCGTCACCGTTAGCCAACTTCGCCGCCACCTCCTTCAATTCTTCTCACACGAGCCACCATAGCCGTGCGAAGTCCCCTTTCCATCTCGCAAAAATTTTTACCCCGCAACCTTTAAGCCATCGTTCGCCACCACATCCGCCACTTCTATTGCCTTCTACACCACCCAAAAAATTCTACTAATTCTCCTCCACCAAACCATAACCTTCTTTTCCTTTTTTTCTCATTCTCCTCCCCTCTTTTTCTTCATCTTTTTCCCTTTTAGCCTTCTTTTCCGACCACCGCCATGCACCACCACCGGTTCCACCCATCCCCGCTGACTCAAGGTGAAACCCTAGACCTTCTTAGCCCTTCTTTTCTATTTAATGTAAATTATTCTATTTTATTTCAATTTTTAGTATTTATTCGAATATAATTATTATTATCATTATTATTATTATTGTTATTAGATGTAATATTATTGATAAATTTTGTTGGTAGGGTGAAGATTATTCTTGAGTTAATTAGATTGTTAGTTTCGAATTTTAGGAATTTATTTGAATTATTATAAGTTTATTATAATTATTAATACTATTATTATTATTATTATTATTATTATTATTAGTATTAGTATAATTATTTTATTATTAATGTTAATTATTTTAGGAGGGTCGAGGCCTTAATTTTTAATTAAGGTTCGCACCCTTGTATTTTTATTACTATTTTACTATTATTAATATTATTATGATTATTATCTTTACTAATTTAAAGTTATTAATATTATTATTACTATTATTGAATAGTACTTTCATTATTTGAGGTAGGGTCAAAAACCCCACCTTGTGATTTTAATCTTATATTATTATTATTATTTTATTATTATTATTACTAATATTTTGTTATTATTAAAATTATTATTATCACTAGTAGTATTATTTTGGGTGAAGGGTAGAAACCCTTATATCACCATTCGTTTTAAATTTTATTAGTATTATTATTAGTATTTTTAGTAGTATTTTGTATAGTTAATTTTAGTATAGTATTATCTTAATTAAAAACCAAGTCTTAGGATAAGTTAGTAATTAATAGTATTTTTAGGCGAGAACCTAATTCTAGTATTTTTCCCATAATAGGTGAGCTCAATCAAAGCCCTCAAGTGATATAGGAGCGTACTCCAAGACCGGTGACATTTTTAGGTAAGGGGTGCTAAGGCCAATTGTGTAATATGTGATTATATGCCATGCATGCCATGTGATATGATTTATTTTATATTCTATGTGTATATTGTATAATTATTATGAACGCAAGATGATATGGAGTTAAGGTATGTTTTGTGTAAATAATTGTGGCATGAGAATTATGTGTATGAGCATGTTATTATTATGGTATGATGTGGCCTTAAGACATGCATAATAGGGTTGTAAAATAATGATGGGGAGCGTAATAATGTGGTATTAGGGTTTGCATGGTTATATTAATGGTTGCATAGTGGTATTAAGGTTTGCATGGTGGTATTAATGGTTGCATGGTGGTATTAATAGTTGCATGGTGGTATTAGGGTTTGCATGGTGGTATTAGAGTTTGCATGGTGGTATTAGGATTTGCGTGGTGGTATTAGGGTTGCATGGTGGTTTTAGGGTTGTATGGTGGTGTTAGGGTTTTGCATGATGGTTTTAGGGTTTACATGGGAGCCAGGGTTTATGTGGAGCTAGGGTTTACGTGGATCTAGGGTTGCATGTGAGAGTAATGGTTGCATGGGAGTTAGGGTTTGTGTGGTTACCATCGTATGGTGGGAATAACTAGGGTTGGAGGATGAGAACTATAAAAGGTAGTCATGTATATCTGGGTCAAAGCTTGTGAATAAGATACTTAAGATATTAATTACTTAAAGTGAAAGATATTGAGACGGAACCAACTGATCCAGCGGTCAGGAATAGTGGTTAGGGTTTTACCCTATGTACGACCGATCCACCGGTTATAATAGTGGTTAAGGCAAGATGCCCTACGCGTAACCAATCCACCAGTTATAATAGTGGGGGTTCCCGAGCTCAATAAAAACAAACCATAGTTTTGCTAAAGCACCTAAAAGATACTAATTACTTACAGTGGAACACTATGCGAGTAGGAGCTAAACCGATCCACCAGTAAGGAATAGTGGTTAGGGTTTTTACTCTATGCATGACCGATCCATCGGTTATAATAGTGGTTAGGGCAAGATTCCCTATGTGTAACCAATCCACCGGTTAAAATAATGGGAGGTTCCTGTACTTGCATGGGTTAATAAAGAGCATGGTGTGAATTGGATATCAAAAAGATATTATAATTTACTAATCTGGACTATTTATGCCATTATGTGTAGGCTTGATCATTTATAAGCTATATACTTAATTGTATGACCTTATGCATTATCTATGTGGCTTGAAAGTGTAAGTTGAATATTATCTTGTATGATTTTATGTGATTATATGTTAGCCTTAGTACTCGGTTACCTTACTCAGTACGTAGCGTACTAATCACTCCTTGTATGAGTGTTGCTCATTCCCACGAGTAGAAGGCTCATCTGACTTGCTGTAGGTAGAAGATGTTTATTTTGATGCTATCGATGTTTATGGGATATCAGGTGGGGCTAAGTGATGATTGGGCTGGATCGGTTCCCGGATTTACATGGCCGGCTTTCCATTTGAGATTATTATTACCATTTTCTTTATTTATGATTAGCACTTCAAAAACAATTTCATTATTGTAGTTACCTCTTTTCCCTGAAAAACTAACTCTCATATTTTGGATTGTGTAAAGACTTATGCGTACCTGATCCCCGTATTTACGAATTTGGATTATTTAATAATGTTATGAGTTGTTTTTCTTAGCCTTAGCACTTGGTACTAGAACATTAGGAGTGAACATGTCTGGTACTAAGTGTGGCGGCAACATTCCCAGAATTTACGATTTTAATTTATAAGTATTGTTTCAAAAAAATGTGTCAATTTTGGGGGCGTTACAAGCCAACGAGAAAGAAGAAAAGAGAGTTAGTTGTCGTAGAAGGACAGTCAAGCAGTAGAAAAGCTTGATGCATGGCTAGGCACAAAAAGCGAGCCACAAAGAGAGAAGAGAGAGAGAGATGACGACTGAGAGAGAAATAAAAGAGAAAAGTTTACCTAAAAATTTTATTTCAGATGAAATCAATTAATTTTTTATTTAAATAAATTTTTAATATTTTATCCATAATTAGTTTCGATTATTTTTTTTCTATTTTTAATTTATATATTTGTTATATCTTTCTATATAATTAATTCAATCATTATAACTGGCTGATTATTTATTATTGGGGAATAGATTAAAACCCTAGATTATGATTTGATATATAATTTTATTTTTCTCTATGTCATGAGATTGTTCTTTGACACTATTTTAATTGTTATCGTTCGTATATGTGATTCTGTCAAGTATAATTTATATGGTGCATGCCTTATTATGATTTCTTCATAGTAACAGTATGTAGGATTATTTACCGGCTAAGTGGTCATATAAATATAGTAGAATTTATATGTATAAATTACAGCTAGGTTAGGTAACAATTCACCTAATAGTTTTGTAATTATAACCGAAGTAGTAAAACTTTTATATACGTGTGGGTCAAGGAAGATAAATACAGCTAGACATGCTTAGTGTACTAGTTTGGATATTTCGATTGACATCCTTCTAATTATACTTAATGCATTAAGTCTAGTTAAATATAGGAGCAGATTATTGCTACTATATTACTAGTATTTAATAAGATTAATATTGGCACTTTGTCGTATTAATTAATTTAGGGAAGTAACATAAGGTGTACAGACTTGCTTTTGGCTTATAACTTGGTCAATCTCTTTCTCGTGATTAAATACTCACTTAGAAATTATTATTATATTTTGACCTAATCTAATGGTGGATTTTAATTTTCCTAGCATATTTATTACATTTGCGGTTATCTATTATTTTTATAATATTATTTTATTTATTCTTTTTATTATTTTCTATTTTTAAAACCCCCATTATTGTTTTTCTTATTTATTAATTTTTTATGATTTAGAGTTTTTATTTTTATTACTTTTAAACTAGTAAAATAGAGGTGAGTTATCTTAATCCCCGGTATAGAACGATACCCTTATTTACCAGTACTACAATGGTCAATAAGAAGCTTTAAATTGCGTGTTGGATATAACCATACCAATTTTTGGTGCCGTCGACAGGGATTGAAAACTTCACCTTTATTATGAAAGTATTTTTACTATTTTTATTTTTACTGTGTTTTGTGTGTCATGTCATCCTTTTATTTAGAAGTCAGAGTTCTTGAGGGTACTCAAGTCTCTAAATTAATAGGTGTCCTTTAGGTGGCTATGAGAGGATCCTTAGGCTATGGACAAGTTTGCATGAATGTTAATGCTACAGTAAATGAGGTAAGTTCAAGTACCCTTGATGATAGATTTAATCAACTCACTACTTTTGTTTCACAGATGGCCATAGCTACTGGGGTTATTAATACAAAAGGAGTGTGTCATGCATAAGGAAATTTATATGCTTACCATGTACGAGCTATGAGAGGATGAGGATGGACACAACCTAGTGCTCAATATTTCAATGGTTTCCAAGGACATGACCCCTACATAAGCACATACTATTCAAAAATGAGGCATCACACCAACTTTAGATAGGAGATAAATGATTGTTATCAAGTGCCATATCAAGACCCTTACAAACTCGAATAGGAAGCTTCAAAATATCATCAATATCCTCAACAATAATTTTCTCCAATTTTAGAACCTTTAAGTTCAAAAAAATAGACAAGCTTTTAAAGAATTGATAAATGAGAAAAACTAACTTATTCAAAGTCAAATTAAACAAAATAAAGGGATGTTAGTGTTAGAGTAGAAAATGAGTTATGTTCAACATGATCAATCAATTACAAGCACAAAAAGAGCTCTCTAGTACTTCAGTTCCAAATTCAAGTGCGAGCTATGAGTATAATGATGCTATGTCTACATGTGAGTATGAGTTAATTGAGGAGGTCCCCATGGGGCATATTGAAAAGTATGAGCAAATGGAAGAAGAGCTTGTAAAAGTAGATGAAGAATCACATCAAAATAAGGATCAATTGAACAAAGAGAAGCATACATATGGTAATACTATCACTTTTATCTACCATAGACCATCTTTGGAAATTTGTTCCTCAATTTTGCTTGGAGATGAACATGAAACACGAGATAAGCCCTTGAACCACTTTGATTTTATTTATGTTAACCATATTCCTTGCTTTCCCTCTTTTAGCAAGTTATATGGGTCCAAGATTGAATAAAATAATCAAATCATCTTGGATACATCTAATAAGAAGAGTAATGCTCCAAAATAGAGTTTATGTTGGAAAGATGTGCTAAAATATTTTAAGATGGACAATATGTTCTTCCTTTGATAGAGAGACCACCACTCATTGAAATCAAGCAAAACATTCTCTCTTTACACACAAGCTTAAATCTCATGATAGGTAAGCTGCGTTCTTGTTAGGTCAAATCTTTTATTAAAACTAATATTTTATCTTTTTCTAACTTGTAGGATATAGATTATCAACTGATAAATTCATATTTTGACACATTTTATACCCTTATAATCTTAGTTTTTGGTAGTTTATTTAACTAATATAGGGGAATAATTATTGTTTTATGCTTAAGTGGTAAAAATTGCATAAATATTATTATTTGAGCTAAAATGATATAAATTAAGTAAATTTAGAATAAAATATTATCTATTAATATTTACTTAATTTTATTTTGCAGGTTTTATTTTTTTAAAAAAAGAAGAAATTGGACCTTTGGACCAACGGCCAAAGGCCGAAGGCCCAAAGCCTCAAAAAGAGAAACAAAGAAAGGGGCCAAACGATCCCCGAAGAGTTGTCAGAGCAAAAGGA
The DNA here is from genome assembly GCA_030549775.1 of Tamarix chinensis. Classification (NCBI taxonomy): domain Eukaryota; kingdom Viridiplantae; phylum Streptophyta; class Magnoliopsida; order Caryophyllales; family Tamaricaceae; genus Tamarix; species Tamarix chinensis. The sequence continues at coordinate 84,851,246 of CM060173.1, read as the reverse complement.
AAAGCCGCAAGTTAGCGGCACAAAAGGAGAGTCAGCCGCAATAAGGGCTGACGTGGAGAAGAGGGTGCAGGGGATAAAAAGTTATAAAAGAAGGCGTGCGGCAGAGCTGTAGGAGGGAGGAGGCTCAGCAGAGAGGAGTAAGGGCGAGAGCCTTCACAGGCTCGGGCGAGGAGTGCGGCTACGTCAGGTGAAGGAGGGCGCGTCACAGAGAAGCCGCACAGACGACGAACCAAACACAGAAGTCAGCCGAGAAAGGAAAAAGGAAAAGAATTTTGCACAAAATTCAAGGCGTAAGAGAAGGAAGAAAATTAGAGGAAGTTTAATAGCGGTAGAATTTATTTCAGATAAAATTAATTTTTATCTGAATTAATTCTTGATCTTTTATCCAAAATTAATTCTGGTTATTTCTTTCTCTTATTTTTAATTTATATTTTAGATATATATTTCTGTGTAATTAATTCTATAATTATGGCTGGCTGATTATTTTTTGTTAGGGAATATATTGAAACCCTGGATTAGGATTTGAATTATAATTTTATTTTCTTTGTTTCATGAGATTATTTCTTGACTCTATGTTAATTGCTATCATTTATATGTATAATTCTGTCAGGTATAGTTTATTTGGTGCATGCCTTGTTCTGGTTTCCTCATAAGTGACAGTATGTAGGATTATTTGCCTGCTAGGTGGCCATCTAAATATACTAGAATTTATATGTATAAATTGTAGCTAGGTTAGATAACAATTCACCTAATAGTTTTGTGATTCTAACCAAAGTAGTAAAACGTTTCGATACGTGTGGGTCAAGGAAAAGAAATATAGCTAGACATGTTTTTTGTACTAGCTTGGGTACTTAGATTGGCAGCCTTCCAATTATAGTTAATGCATTAAATCTAGTTAAATATTGGAGCCGCTTGTTGCTGCTATACTGCTAGTATTTAATAGGGTTAATATTGGCGCTTTGTCGTATTAATTAATTAAGGGAAGTAATATAAGGTGTATAGACCTACTTTTGGTGTACAACTTGGTCGATCTCATTCTCATGATTAAAAGATGACTTAGAAATTAATATTATATTTCGACCTAATCTAGTGGTGGATATTGATTTCCCTAGCATATTTCTCATATCCGCGGTTTCCCATTATTTTTATTAGTTTATTTTATTTTATTTTTATTCCTTTTATTATTATTTTTATAACCCCCATTAATATTTTTCTTATTTATTTATTCTGTGTGATTTAGAATTTTTATTTTTAGTTTTAGTTTTATTTTCAAGCTAGTTAAATAGAGGTAAGCCCTCTCAATCTCTGGTTTATAACGATACCCTTATTTACCAGTACTACAATTGACAACAAGAGGGTTTAAATTGAGTGCCGGCTACGGCCACACCAATTTTTGGCGCTGTTGCCGGGGGTTGGTAACTTCACCTTTATTTTTCTAGTATTTTTAGTGTGTTTTCATTTTTAGTGTTTGTGTTTTTTTCTTTTAGTTTCATTTTAAGTTATTTAGGATTTTGGTGTGATTTTTTTGTTATTAACCTTTTCCTCTGAAGTGTTAGTGTTTTCAGGTGGCTATGAGAGGATCCTTTGGTTATGGACGACTTTGCATGAATCCTAATGCAAGAGTAAATGAGGTAACTTTGAGTAGTCTAAATGATAAACTTAACCAACTCACTGCTCTTGTTTTGCAGGTAGCTACAGCTACTGGAGTTATCAATACAAGCAGAGTGTGTCATACACAAGGAAATCCATATGCCTACCATTCACAAGCTATGAGAGGAGGAGGATGGACACAACCCAATGCTCAATCTTTCAATGGTTTTCAAGGACATGATCCCTACAAAAGCGCATACTACTCGGGAATGAGGCATCGCCCCAACTTTGGATAGGAGATGAATGATCATTTTCAAGTGCCATATCAAGACCCTTGCACACGCGAATATGAAGTTTCAAAATATTGTCAATATCCTCAACAAGAATCTTCTCCAATTTTAGAACCCTCAAGTTCAAAAAAAATGGATAAGCTTCTTGAAGCATTGACAAATGGTCAAAACCGGTTGGTAGACAGCCAAAATCAACTAATGCAAAGTCAGATGAGACAAAATGAAAGGATGTCAGTGTTGGAGGATCAAATGGGTTATATGGTCAACATGATCAATCAATTACAAGTACAAAAAGAGCTCTCTATTACTTCAGTTCCAAATTCAAGTGAGAGTTATGAGTATGATGATGCCATATCTAAATGTAAGGATGAGCTAGTTGAGGAGGTTTCCATGGAGAACATTGAAAAGAAAGATCATGTGGAAGAAGAGCTTATAAAAGTAGAAGAGGAATCTCATCAAAATAAGGATCAAGTGAACAAAGAGAAGTATATGGATGACAAGACTATCACTTTCATCTACCATAGACCATCTTCGAACATTTATTCCCCACTTTTGCTTGGAGGTAACCATGAGACACAAGGTAAGCCTTTGAACCACTTTGATTTTATTTATGCCAACCACACTCCTTGTTTTCCCTCTTTTAGCAGGTTGTATGGATCCAAGAGTGAAGAGAGTAATCAAATCACCTTGGATACATTTAATAAGAAGCATGATGCTCCAAAGGAGAGGTTATGTTGGAAGGAGGTGTTTAAAGATTCTGAGATGGGAAAATATGTTCTTCCTTTGATAGAGAGATCACGATACATGGACATTGGGAAAAACATTATTTCTTTACACACAAGCTTAAATTCTATGCTAGGTAAGTTACGTTCTTGCTGGATCAAATCTTTCATTAAATCTAACATCTTGTCTTTTTCTTCCTTGCAGGATAAAGATGATCATCACGAGGAAGGATTTGGTGAAGCATCTCTCAAGTGGACGTATCCACCTTGAACGAGAAAAACCGAGATCATGTCAGGCTGAAGACATAAAAACAAGCGCTACTTGGGAGGCAACCCAATGTCATAAGGGAGTTTTCTATCCTCTAGTTATTTATTTATTTAGTATTTTTCTCCATACTTTAAATTAAATGTTTTCTTAGTTGTTTACACATTGAGAACAATGTGTGATTTAAGTATGGGGGTGTCTGTTTTATGTTTTCGCAAAAAAAAAGAGAGATAAATTTTTTTTAGAGTTTTTAGAGTCGTAGGAACCATTAACTAGTTAATGAAGAATATATCTTTGAAATCTAATGAAAAGATGATCATAAAATTGAGATAAAGTAAGTGGAGATTTTTTGTGTTAATTTGGATATAGGGAACACATATCTATGTGCCTAAATATGAATGGAGAAAGAACATGTATGATTTTCTAACCACCAACATGGTATGTTGAGATTCATCACATTCCTTAGTGAGCTTTTGAACCATATCTACCTTCTTTTTTCTGAGCTAATTCACACAAAATCATCTACTTTTCTGGCATTCAATATTTCTTTGTAAACCTCATATATGTTTAATTGCTTTGGTCAAATTATTTGCCATAGATCTTGTAATGGACTATAGAGATTGCTAGAACTTACTCTTGTACTAGTTGAAGCTTATAGTCAAAACATGCTCTGATTGAGAAAATGATAAAGGCAGCTTAGGAATTTTCCATCACATGACCAAATAGCTTAACCTGATTTGTGTATACATGATTTACATCCCATAGAAACCCTTTTGAACCCATACATGGAACATATACTTTTCTTCATTACCCACATTGAATAACCGTCGGGCCTTAATGTCCTTACCTTTGCTTAAAGCTAGTAGAAGGAAATCATATCGTTATGGATATAAAGAGTGGTTGTGTATGTGTGTATGTGAAAGAAATATATGTATTTATGCTAAGAAAGGGGATTGGTTGTGTTTGGTGGAGAAAAAAAATATAATAAAAAAAGAGAAAAAAAAAGAAAAGAAAAGAAAAATGTTAGGATATAAGGAAGAGAGGGAGTTATGAAGATGATGTTGAGAAAGTTCTATTCGTGTTCTAGTTTGGTGTGAAGGTGGAGAGGTGTATCATTAACCATTGATGTGGAGTTATGCTTATATTTCATCTAATTATTAAATTCCACTAGCTCTTGATCTTTCTAACACCACATTCCTAAAATACTCCATACCCTTCTTTACCTTAAACCCTGCTACAACCAATAAGTAAGTCCTATTTGATTCTTGAGATGAGCAGCCTTTGATCTGATGGAGACTAGTCACAAGAGTTAATCATATGTTTTGGTCCATTTGGCAAGTAATTAGTATCTTTCATGAGGTTTTATCCACAAAAATATGAGACTTATTTGTTTATATATGTGATTAGTTTGTTATCTTTATCATCTTATCTCACATACCTAAGTGTTTCTATTCATTTACAGCTATGAATCTAAGAGAGAGACAAATAGAGGGTATCTGTAGTGAGGATGGATCTAGATGTGACTAAGGAGTGGTAGATCTTCATCCATAATATTGATTTATCCATGTCTGTCATGTTTATGTGTGAACCATATGTTAAAATTGATCTCTTAAATCTCCCAATGCTGAATCTTGGTTGAATGCTAATCTTGTTGTTATGAAAGTAAAATATTCCAAGACAACATTGGCTAAGAGTTTTAGGTATGATTTTATTTTATTTTAATTTATTTTTATTATTGTGTGTGATTTTATGGGTATATCATCTGCGAAACCCTCACGAGACCTTACTCGTCTTCTATGGGTAACCTAGGGGTTTAAAGTGTTTGTTGTACATGTTAAGTGCAATCATGAGTCCTATAAAAGTGGCTAGTTAGTTTGTTTTTACTTGGTTTGAATCATAACTTGCTTGAGGACAAGAAAGAAGCTAAGTGTGGGGGTATTGATGAGTACATATTTTGATATATTTTATACTATTTTAATCTTAGTTTTGGGTATTTTATTTGAGTAATATATGTGAATAATTATGATTTTATGCTTAAGTAATAATAAAATTATATATTTTATTATTTAAGCTAAAATAAATTAAATTAAATAAATTTAGAATACAAGATTATTTATTTATTATTTTATTTTGTAGGAAAAAGAAAAAAAGGAAAAAAAATAATGTTAGGTCTTTGGACTAATGACCTAGGGACCGAAGGCCCACAGGCTTAGGAATGAAATAAAAGAGAAAAAAGTCATCGGCGTAAGGAAAAGAAGAAAAGGAACCCGCACAAAGAATTGAAAAGAGCCAGCAACGCAGAGGGAACAATAGGTACATAAAGTAAAACAATGAGTACCATCAGAAAGGAGAGGCAAGGCATTCAAGAAGCTAGAGAAGAAAGCACAGAAAACGTTCATAGAAGCCAATGAGACAGAAGAAAAGAGTCAGTCTTCGCAGAAGGATAGTCGATAGCAGCAGAAAAGCCTGAAGCATGCACAACCAAGCACAAAGAGCAAGCCACAGAGAGAGAGAGAGAGAGAGAGAGAGTGCTAATCGAGAGAGAAATAAAAAGAGAAAAGTTTAAGTGGAAAATTTATTTTAGACGAAATTAATTAATTTTTCATTTAAATAAAATTTTGATTTCATCCATAATTAATTTTAGTTATCTCTTTTTCTATTTTTAATATATATTTTTGTGTAATTAATTCGATCATTATGACTAGTTGATTATTTATTGCCGGAAAATAGACTAAAACCCTTAATTATGGCTTGAGATATGATTTTATTTTTTATTTTTTTTATGATAATGTTCTTTAACTCTATTTTGATTGCTATCGTTTATATACATGATTCTGTCAAGTATAATTTATATGGTGTATGTCTTTTTCTATTTTCCTCATAGCGACAGTATGTAGGATTATTTACCTGTTAGGTGGTCATATAAATATGCTAGAATTTATATATGTAAATTGCAGTTAGGTTAGATAACAATTCACCTAATAGTTTTGTTATTCTAATCGAAGTAGTAAAAAGTTTAGATACGTGTCAGTCAAGGAAGAGAAATATAGCTAGACATACTTACTGTACTAGTTCGGGTACTTAGATTGACATCTTTCCGATTATACTTAACGCACTAAATTTAGTTAAATATAGAAGTCGATTGTTACTACTATACTGCTAATATTTAATATGATTAATATTGGTACTTTGTCGTATTAATTAATTTAGGGAAGTAATATAAGGTGTATAGACCTACTTTTGGCTTATAACTTGGTTAATCTCTTTCTTATTATCAAATACTGATTTAGAAATTATTATTATATTTTTAGCTTAATCTAGTGGTGAGTTTCAATTTTCCTAGTATATTTATCATATTTGTTGTTATCCATTGTTTTTATTATATTATATTATTTTATTTATTATTTTTATTTTATTCTATTTTTAAAACCCCTCTTAGTATTTTTCTTATTTATTTATTTTGTGTGATTGAGAGTTTTTATTTTTATTACTTTTGAGCTAGTAAAATAGAGGTGGGTCATCTCAATCCCTAGTATAGAACGATACCATTATTTACCAGTACTATAATTGTCAATAAGAATGTTTAAATTTTATGACGTTTACGACCACACTAATATCCATCGATTGATCTCTTGATTGGGGCTTTTTCTTCTTCTTTTTTTTTTTAATTTTTTTGTTTGATCAAAGTTCCATTAGAGTAGTCACATTAATGGTTTCTTAAAAAAATTGAACTAAAAGAGCCAATAAAGCATAAATGTTGGGGTTTTATTGTAATAATATAAGATGAGAGGAAGAAGAGGATAAGAGAAAAAGAGAGAATTTAGAGCCACAAAAAGTTGATTGAACCGTCCGATCTGATCAAAAATTAATCCGATCAAATGCTGACCCAATTATAAGAGACTTTACCCGACCTCAACCTATAACCCGCCATTAACTCCACCCTCTGTCAACACTACCCACTATCAACCTGACCCGACCTGACAAAATCAAACTCGATATTAACAAGTTATGATAATAAAAAAATAAATATGTCTTATTTTTTATTTAAAGCTTTAAAAATATATTATTATTTAAATATTACTTATTTTTCTAACTTTTATTGTGAACTTACTTATTCACCAACGATATTCTAATTTTACCAATTTTTTCGCATAAAATTACAACATTAAAAAGTCATAATCATAGATAAAAAAAAATTAACAAAATATTGTTAATCACATGCTTACATGAAGTTAAACTTAATTCTTGCCTACAAAATGATGAGTTAGATTAATTTTTGTGGTCAATGTCCGATTTGACCTAAATCTAAAGTTATTTGATCTAGAATTAGCTCAGCTCGAACATAACCTGACCCATCAAAACCTAAAAGAAACCAATTTGTCAAATTAATCCAAACATGACCTGTTAAATTAACTCAAATATGAAATCACCCGAATATAAGCTTGATAGGCTAAAACCCTACCCAATAAGGATGTAAACGGAGTGGGTTTAGGGCGGGTACGCTCATGCCCATACCCGATAAAAAAATTCATGCCCAAATTTGTATTCGTACCTCAAACAGGTATCCATTAACACATCCACATCAGTATCCGTTCGATATCTATTACCTAATGGATAATTGATTTACTCATTAACGGATATTATCTAGTGGGTAAATATATTATCCAAGGGATAAACCTATTTAGTGTTAAACTAAATGACAATTTAACCTTAATTTATACTATATTTATTTTAAAATTAAGGGTAAAAAGATTATTATATATCTGGTAAATTGCTACAGATATGGATACAGGTAAGAATACCGGTACGACTACGGATATTCCATACCCATATTCGTACCCAAACCTGATAGATATTTTTTTTCTATCATCTATATCTGTTTATGTATCCAACGGATAGCACCAATTAAGTTTCGGGTAAAATCTACCCCATTTATATCCCTAAACCAAATCCGACAAGCTAATCCAAAATAATCTGAACCTAACAAAACTTGAAGCCGAACTATCTCAACCAAAATCTGACCTGATCTAATAAATTAATCTAATACAACCCGAATCTACAACAACTTGAATCTGACCCGAATAATAAGGCTATCCAAAATGATCGGACCCAACACACAACTGACTAATAAAGAAAAAACCCTACAAATACCAACACTCGAACCTGACCTGATTGCTAACTATAGGAGAATTGGAGATACTTGAACTCTTATATATACATAGGTCTCTACATAGAACTACAAAGTTCGCGTATGTCTATATTCATAACATTAGCCCGTAGACATATATTACTAATAGTATCTCATTAAAAACCTTACTAAAAAATATCTACCGGATAAGAAACCATGGTTAAGAAAAAAAGATTGCAATAATACTCCTATTTAATCTAACAAACTTCTTTTAAATGATCTATCCCAATGTCATGCATGAGTTGATTGAACATCCTTATTGGCAAATATCTTGAAAATAGGTTTGCTAGATTTAGATTAGATTGGATTTGGCAAACATCAACTTCTCCATTACTTTTGTAGCTCATGAATTGAAAAAAGAAAAAGAAAAAGAGAGGATAAGATGTGCTTGATTATATCACTTTTAATGCATCCCTCCTTTATTGTGAAATACAAGCAACATTATCTTCATCTATCACCATCGGGTATTGTTGATTTGCTTCCAATTCATAGAGCCATGCTCATACTGTCTCATATAATGCAATCAACTTTGTATCGTTTAACAAAGTGGCCATTATAATATGTTTTATTATGCACCAGTAAATAGTTATTTCACCATGTAGAATACATAACTAGATTAAGATATTAATTTATGTGGGTTGGATAAATATCCCATATTAGAATAGCTAATCAATTGAAAAAATTTATCTTCCTCATTCCCTTATTGCTTGCTCCCCATAAAAAAAATAGAGGATGTGTTTTACACCACTATAGTGTCTATATGTAGATGTTAAACTATATATTGATAATATATTCACTACAAATGATATGTGTAACACTTTGAAATTTCATAACTTTTGCTTTTGGGTGTTTCACATTTTATTCAAAAACTAACCCTTAAACCTTAGCTTAATTATTTCATTATTAACCTTTGACTTGTAACCGAAATAATTTTCTAAAAACGTTTTCTAATTATTTTATATTTTTTCTTCTTACTAAGCCTATCATAGAATATTTTATTTTTTTAAAATTATTTTTCTTAACTGATACACTATTCTAACCAAAATACACATAAACAAATAAAGTAACATTATCCTATCATTCCATTTTAACCCATCTCACGTAACCCTCTATCGTGCCATTTTTTCCTCCCCCAAACACTATCCTTGTCTCCTTTATTTTTTTCATGCTCCTTACCTATACCCTCTCTCTATTGAAACAACACCATCACCAAACTCATCCATTTGAATATATATACATGCATGCACTCATTCCACTCCAACTCAACCAAACAACCCCTCCTTTGCATCTCCTCATGCAAACCAACCTTACAGCCCCTGATCCTCTCAAATTTATCATTTAGATTTCCATAAAGACAACCTTAAATCTAACCTTCCTTCCTTCTTCCTTATCCTCCCTTTTCGAGTGTATTTTTCCCAACAAAAACCACCCTAAAAAAACTTGACACGTTCCTACCGCAAGTGCACGGGGTCAGAATAGTAGTCAAGGTCGATCCCACAAGGATTGGTGAATGACCACTAGGACAATGATAGAGATTAGAGATGTCTAGAATATGAGATGATATGAAATAATAAATTATAAACTAAAATAACTAAAATAACTAACTAAGCTAAAAGGAAAGGAAAATAGCACTCAAGTGACTCAAATAAATAGAAGAGCTAAGGTTCCGGTTCATCGCCACGATCCTCACATGTAATTGAATATCACATCATAAAATAATTCAATAATCATAATCAATCATGCCAACAAGTATAGAAATTTTTATGATTTCTTAAGCCACAACCACCCTATTACATATCTATGGCCCTAACTATCTCTAGCTTAAAGTCTAATAGAATGTAATGCATTAAAGTCCATAAAGTTTCCTCCTTTATTGTTGTAGAGGTCAAATCAATCATCTCTTGACCTACAATTTAATCTTCCGTTGTGCTATTGGGTCTAATACTGGATTATCTCTTGACAAAAATCAGAACCCAGCAGTGGTTCATCAATCTGTCAATCAATCAATAACATAACACATAGATCATGAATTAAATAAAAAAAGATGTAATAATTCAACACATTCGGATCGGGGGAAATTCCCCTTCACCTTAGAACAAGATCTATCCTATCAAATTCATATCAAGAATATTAAAAACAACAAGAGATTCAAAGATAGAGAAAAGATCATTAGATAATACCCTTGATGTTCACAAATTCTTGCAAAAATTAAACTTCTTGCACCTCGGTCTCTAATTTACAAGAGAGATCTTGATAAATTGGGGAAAAGGATAGATAAGAGAGAAGAGAGAGGGAGTGGAGGATGCCTCAAGAAATTAGAATGAGATTTTTTATATTACCGCCTCTTGGAGCCCTAGGATATTGATAAATATGGGCCTCCTGTATCAACTTTGATAATGATGCGTATTTTAACCATAATGTTTTTATCATAACTCCAATTAAGCTGATTTTATATGAGTTGGAAATCTATTAAAAATATCTACAACTTTGATGTTGAATGATTCTCCAAATTCAGATTTTTTCCTGGTCCAAATTCCACTTCTTTCTGACCGATATACTTTAAATATGCATTCTTACTTTCATTTTATTCTAGAATTTACATTTTAGCTCTAAATCTCTTTTTTCTTTAACTTTTTCTCCTCTTTGCTCCTTTTTTCTCCTTTATTCTCCCTTTAAGGTTATTCTTGTTTCCATCCATCATGAATTTTTTGTTGCTTGAGACCCTGCAAATTTTCACAAAACAAAGGCAGTAACAAGGACAAAAGGGGAGAATTCCAACTAAAATTTGAAGTAAAAGCTCTTATAAACCTTAGGAATAAGATGAAAAAGTTACACTTATCACCATCATCCTCCACAGCCCACCAAAACACACCACCACACCCTACTAATGCCTTCCTCCTCTACACCACAACCATCACCGGCCTTGACTGATATGCCCTAAAAAGATTTATTTTAATAAGTGTAATTAAATAAGGATTTATTAGGGGATTAATTTAATTAATTATTTTTCTTGAAATAGGAAGAAATTATTTAGGGTAAATTAAGAGGAAATTTACAAATATTTTTATGAGGAAAAATTGGGTATTTTGTTAATTAGAAAAGAAATTAGGAAGAATCTTTTAAAAATTCTAAATTAGCCTAAAAAGGAAATTTAACATTATTTTATTTAATATATTTTTTATTTTTATTTTAAATACCCAAAATATTCTAATTCATTTAATTAACCCCAACCTACATTTTTCCCTTTTTCCTCTTTCTTTTTTTCTTCCTTTTTTTTTCTCTCCTTCTTTCTTCCGGTTGGGCCTGGCATGACCCATTCCCCATCGCCTGTTCCTTCAGCACGGCCTAGGAACAAAATGATGCTCCTTCTTCCTCTTTTCCCCTGGAACACCACGTTCCATTTAAAATTTTATAATCATCGACGCTGGCCCGGTTCGTCCCCTCTTTTCTTTTATTTCTTTTTTCCCCAGCTGACTGGAGCACCTTCTTCTTCTTTATTCCTCCTCCATCGTCGACCTGCAGCTCCATCACCTCTGAAAATTGCACCACCGGCTACACTCGACTTGATCGGCCATTTCTCCTCTCTTTCTCTTCACCCTGGATTGCAGTTCAACATGACCTAACCCACTTTCCTTTTCTTTCGCGCAAAACCCTCCTTTTCCTGTGCGAATGATCTGCCATGACTTGAATTTTTACCAGCCAATTGACACCACTGATTACCCCAAACCCTACCTGCATTACCTTCCTACCGACCCTCAGAACCCTAGTTTCCCCTCCAAAATCTATAAATACTCCTTGTTTGGTTGATCTCGAAACATTTTTCCCGAAACCCTAAGAACTTACCCTATGCACCATCACAACTTTAGACGCCTTTTCCTCTGTCGTCAGCCAACTACAACGCCTACTCTACCTACCTAAGTCTTCCCTACACCACCCTCTAACTAACTAAACCACCTTTTCCCCTCAATTCTTCTTACACGAGCCTCCATAGCTCTGCAAAGTTCCTTACTCAACCAACCAAATTTTACATCTGCAACCCTTCGCACCGCCGTCCACCACCACATCCGCCGCTATCACTGCCTTTAGCACCACCCAAAAACTGCTACCAATCTTCCTCCACCTCGCCCTACCCTTCTTTTCTCCTTTCTCCTTCTCTTTCTCTCTTTTTCTTCTTCTCTTCATTTCGGCCGCCTCCACTGCCGTCGCCGCTTGCTGCGCCACCACCCTGACTTTACTCCCCTCGGTCTAGACTACCACCAATACCTCAACCACCACCCTCATTCTCCACCTCTTCTTCTCAAATCTCAACTTTTTACCATTTCTTTCCTCTTTTTTGGCCACAGCCGTACACCACCGCTTGTGCCACCTATCTTTGCCGACCCCAGCCCTTCTCCCCTATTTATTTAAGCTTGTTTTATTTTATTTTAATTTTTAACTAACATTCAATTATTATTATTTTATTATTATTATTATTATTATAAGTAATATGTGTTAATATTATTATTATTACTAATGGTACTTTTACTATTTTAGGGTGGGGTCCTTATATTACTTTCGGTTTAAGTCAGTTCATTATCATCATCATCATCATTATTATTATTATTATTATTATTATTATTATTATTATTATTATTATTACTATTACTATTATTATAAGTAATATGTGTTAATATTATTATTATTACTAATGGTACTTTTACTATTTTAGGGTGGGGTCCTTATATTACTTTCGGTTTAAGTCAGTTCATTATCATTATTATTATTATTATTATTATTATTATTATTATTATTATTATCATCATCATCATCATCATTATCATTATTTTATAATTCGATTATTATTTTATTAGGATTATTAGTACTATTTTTATTAATAATGTCTTAATGATATTATTAGTATTATATTGGGTGGAGGGTAGAAGCCTTTATACCACCATTCGTTCTTAATCATATTAATATTATTATTAGCATTTTTGGTATTATTTCGTGTAGTTATTATTCGTATAGTATTATTTTATTTAAAAACCTAGTCTTAGGATAAGTTAGTAAATAATAGTATTTTTAGTAGGAGAGAACCTAATTCTAGTTTTCCCTTATATAGGTGAGACCAATTAAAGCCCTAAAGAGGCGTAGGAGCGTGCTTCAAGACAGGTGACGTGTTATGTAAGGAGTAAGTAAAGCTGTTTGTGTATTATGTGTTTTATATGCCATGCATGCCATATGATATGAAATTATAATGTATTTTATGTGTATTTGTATAACTGTCATATATGCAGCATGATATGGAGTTGAGGTAAGTCCGTGCATTAAATTGTGGCACATGTATTATGTATATGGATTGTGTTGTTATTGTGGTATGGTGTGGCCCATAAGACATGCATGATAGGTTTTGTAATATGATGACAGGGAGCGTAATAATGTGGGGTTGGTTTGTGTGTTATATGGCCATACATGGTGGCATTGAAAGATGAATGGTGGAGTTTAGGGTCTGCATGGGAGTTAGGGTTTGTATAGGAATTTAAGGTTTCACGGGTGAGCATAAGATTTTGCATAAAAAAAGTCTGCACGTTTGCATAGGGGATATAAAGTGTGCATGAGAGAAATATTTACGTATGGAAGTTAATATGGGGTGTAAGGAAGGTATTAGAAGTATCATATGGGGTTTTGAAAACATTGGGTGGAAAATAGTACATGGGATATTATAAGGGTATGGAGGAGACTGAGTTAGGGTTTGTTATGGTTAACTATAGGTTGTGGTGGTTAACTAGGGTTTGGAAGATAAGAATAGTAGAAGTCAGTCATGTATGTCTAGGTAAAAGTTTCTGAATAAGATACTTAAGACATTAATCATTTAAAGTGAAAGATTATTAAGTCGGGTCTAGCCGATCCACCAGTTAGGAATAGTAGTTAGGGGAGAATGATGTAGGAGCATCTAATGATAGTCATATTCATCTTAATTCTCAAGGTAAGGAAGAATTAGATTTCTTAATGTTAGAGCCTATCATATTAAATATTCTTGATAATTTGTATATGCTTGGTGTTGAAAACAATTCAAGTTGTTCTTGTAGGTATGTTACATATTTGCAAGAAGAAGATGTTAATACACTTTAAAGTGTACAAGCGTTCAAAGCATGCAATACTATGGCATAAATGGGATGATACTTTACACCAAGAAGATATAGTGATGATTCTCATTAGTTGTATTAATTTGTTGTAAACCCTAACCCTAAGTGTATTTTATGTAAGTTAGAGTTTAATATAATTTTATGTATGTATCATAGTTAATTGTATGGCTTTGTAATGTTAGTCATTAGTATCATTTAGCTAATGATATTATGATTAGGATTAAGTGTTATATGGGGTTAATTCAACCAAGTTAAGTGGGCTTGAATTAAGGATAAGAATCGGCTGGAAGAGCTTGTTCAACCGGCTGCTTTCTTCCTATATATATACCTATTTGTACATGCAATAATGAATGAATATACAGAATTTTGAACACAAAATTGAGCTAGTAGAGCCTGCATTTATCTCTCATTTTGAGTCTTCTTTGAGAAAGGAAAAGCCCTAGGCAATATCCTTCCTCCATTGATCTCAACCTTCGACATATTGAAACTTTATTCAAACTAGTCGAAACCCACCTGCATTTCAACCTGGTTTCTTTGATTATAATCAACATTAAACCTTCATTTCTTCTACTGAATTTCATGGTTGACATCTCCAAATCAAAATCCTTCGATCCAACTCTTCCCTCCACTTTGATTTTGCATCAACCAGCCCCCACCGATCCTCCATACCCTGCACCGATAGCCCTTGTCGTAGCCTCCCCAACATTCATGAACAATCTCCCCCTTAGCAATCTTCTCCTTTATGCTACCTTCTCTTTTCCTTTACCTTTGGCTCTCCCCATCAAAAAAACCACCACAACACTAGATGAAATAGTCGTTCCTTGCCCTTATCCTTTGACTAAACCCACCATCCCACTCCTCCTCCCTTTGACCAAATCCATCAAAGCTTCTCCCTTGTGCTGCACCCATTTCCACCAAAGCATTTCCCTCTTCTCTGACCCTTTGTGCTACACCTTTTTTTCCCTTTTTCTTCACCTTTGTTGGTCGTTCTCCCCTACCCACAGAATATTCTTGTCATTCTTAATCCCTTACCACCAGCTAAGTTTACCATTGCAACCCTCTCCTTCTCGATAGCCTCAACTTATCCTTTTCCCTTTGGTTTTTTGAAGTTTTCCTTGGCTTTCCTCTTGCTTGTTCAACTGGTCAGTAAGCTCCAAGTCATTTTAGTAATTTTGGATTATTTTTTTGTAATATTATATGCTAATACATGTGCTTGGATGTTAAATTCCTATGTTATTCTTGAGAGATTTAAAGAAGGCTTTTTTTATGTAAGCTTGGATTAGGTATATCTAATCACTCATAAGATGGTAGAAATTATGTGTGAGCATTCTAATGACTTTTAGACCTAGAATCATGATAAGGTTTTATGGTTTTTGATTATTGTAGCATGCATGATAAAATTATAATATGCTGAAGGTACGATGGTGTGGCTCAAAGGGAGGGAAATGTAGGATCGAAGCATTCCTTTGATTCTGTCACCAGTAGGTTGAATTTGAAGAAGAAATGCGGCTTAAGTGGAATTAAGCTCGAATATATTCAGGTTTCAATGATAGGGTAGGCTTTGAATGTCGATGCACATTCAAAGGATCTAAAGAGGAAAATATTCCCCAGGCACTCCTAGTTAGATGGGTCTCCAAAAGAGAGAAAACTCAAGTTTAAACTTGTAATTTTATTCAAATGATCTTAACATGTTTTTCATGTACAAGGCTTAGGTATTTATATAGGAAGTAGTTGACTTAAGGCATTAAACCAGCCGGTTATCCCTCCTTAATCCAAGCTAGTTTTAACTCACTTGAATTAAGCTTATATAATACCTAATCTTAGCCATAATATCATCATTTAAATGATATTAATGACAACCATTACAAAGCCCTACAATCAACTATAGTACATACATGAAATTACAACAAAACCCTAGCTTACATGAAATATAATTTAGGGTTTACAACAAGTTTAATATAACTAATGATATCACAAACTATATCTTGTTGTAGTATCATCCCATGTATGTCATAGCCTTGCATTCTTTGAATGTATTGTACACTTTAAGTCTCTTCTTGTATGTTGAATTCTTCACCTTACAAATATGTAACATACCTGCAAGAATATCTTGAAGTATGTTCAATATCAAGTATAGAAACATTATCAAGAACATTTAAGATGATTTCCTCCATTATTAAGAATGTTAATTCTTCATTACCTTGAGAATCATTATAAGCACTAGATGCACCTGCATCAGACGATATACATGATTATCGATAATTGAGTTGTATGCATAGTAATATGTCAAATATTTTACATATGCATGTCTAATATTTTGTTAGAGTTTCCATCCTTATCAAGTTATGATTCAAATTACATGATAAATGTCTTGTGATTGCTCATGCATGGAAGTTAGGGTTATGATAATTCACATGGGCACATATGCACATAATTAGGGTTAGATTATAATAAATTCTATTTGCATGGCCTAAGGTTAGAGGCAATTCCCTACATGTATAATGATGATAATATTTCTATTTAAATGATGTTTTATGCTTTAAATGTGTACGTACATGCTGCATTGAAAATGTGGTATGTAAGAGTTGCATGATTAGGGCTTTGGTGCGCGCCACCCACTAAATGCATGAAAAGTGAAAATTATAGTTAACTACCAAAATGCAAAGATTACCTATGTGCTAAGAGAATGGGAATATTTCTTACTCGTGAAGAATCTCTTATAATGATAATTTTTGGTACAAAAATGAATAAGATGGTGAAGCTAAGGTTTAAAGGGTATTTTAGTAATTTTAACCTATTTTATCTTTTACAAATAATTGAATGTTAGGATTGCCTTAGACTTTTGATAGGTTGATCTTAGCTTTGACTTGGATTTACATAGACCTATGACCTAAGGGTTTGCTATAATAATTGAAAATAAAAGGGAGAATGGTTACATATGAAAAATTAGAATTGTTGTCATATGTAACTTATGTGATCACCTCATAAAATATTAATACTTAAAGTGAAAGACCTTGAGTTGGGAATGGTAACTCTCTAGGGGTCTCTACCTTAGATATGAGGTGTTATCCCTCGATATTTTAGTTCATTAATGTGCTATTATGTTTCAATTTAAGGCCCCAATCTACTTTATAGGTGACCTACTTGCCCTATAGGGGGTATCGATATTTAAGGACTAGGTGACCGAGGTTGGGAGGATACTATATTGCTTTTGTGTGTTGGTATGATCAGGAGTACCGCTAAGTCCCTGGATTTGAGGTAAGAATATTATGCTGTTTTCTGGTGCCAATATGACTAGATGTACCACTATTTTTCTAGGTTTAATTATATCCCCCTCGAGTAAAAAAGTAAAAATGGAAATGTCTGTGTGTAATAAAATGAAAAATGTATTTATTGGTTCAATATTTACCTTAGTATCCTACCTTAGGTTATGTTGGATTTGTTCATTCGGTAGATGCCTCAGTGCCCTAACTTGGTATTGTTTTGGATTATTGTTTTGGTAGATGCCCTAGTGCCTACCACTTTGTTTGGAATGTATTAACTAATTAAATATGACTTGTACCTTGAAATGATGAGAAGTTAACCGATACATTTTACTGTTGAATTTGAGAGTGGATATTTATATATGCTCCATGAATATTGTCTGTGGTTATGTTACATGCTTTATGCTCAAGTATGCTTTTTATATTCTATGCGAGTATGTGATATATGGGTATTCTGCCTTGTATAATGTATTGTAATTTACTTAGTACAAGGAAATCATACTGATAATACTTTTGCAAATGATTACGTGAGGGTCATAGAGTGGCATGAAGCATATAAGAATGGGAATGATAAGTTGAGTCTTTGGAAAAAGGTTCCATTTTTAGAGTAGGTCTTTGGGTCTAAGAGTTAGGGCAAACTGGTGTCATACCTTTGGGTGCCGATTTTTGGTTATGATCGATTTTCCTTTAGACTATTATGTCCCTTGTTGTAATTTGATTATATTGTTGCACTATAACACTTATATGTAACTTCTATTACATATTATTCTATTTCCACTATTTTATTTTGGTTATGGTTTGTTTTAGCCTTAGTACTTAGTACAATAAAGGTGAGGGAGCCAAACTTATATTAAATGTGGTGGTAACAACCAAACATTTGGTAATTAATGTTTCTGCAAAACAAAAAAAAAAATCAGCAAGTAAAATGGGGGTGTTGCATAAACATTCTTAATTCTTATAAGATTCTCATATATATCTATATATAGGTATGCGGTTACTACATCCTCGACATGTATTAGCAATCTTTGAGACATGGCAAAGCTAACTAGAAAACTAAGTGTTATTACGCCCATCATGGTTGAATAGGTTTATATAAATCCAGATATTACTTTTTTAGGTGAATAATTATGTATTACCCTACTTCTAAGACTCTAAAACATGTTAATGTTGTGTTTGAATATAGTTTTTATGTGTATATAAGCTGTGTTTATCAGTTGATTTGAGAAAAAAGATGAAAACAGAGAAAGAAGTGATTTTCAATGAAACCCGTCAAATGATTTTGGAGAAAACCAATCAACTGATTCATACTTTCATAGGGAATCTTCAAATTTGAAGAACTAATCAATTGGTGACTGATGAATCAATGAACTAGTTATGTCAAATCAATTAATTAGTTGCTTAATGATGAGTATTTTTAGGTGCAATTTAATTCAAATATTTTCCCAACATCAATGAAACTTTATGAATGCCTTTTTTGGCTCATAAACCATTTTTAGAAGTTTTATGATCATTTTTACCTATGTTGGGAGGATTAAAATTAGATACAAGGACTAATTTATCAAAAAGTAATTTTAATGACCTAAGCTTGGTTGTCTTTTTCTTCCTCACCTCTCTCTTATACTGTATTAGCTTATATTTATGCAATTTGCATGTTGCTTAACCTACCTTTCTTCTCATTAGTCTATTTCCCTTTTGCTTGATGAAAAGTGTTAACTTTGGCCCTTAAGCAACTCATGGTCTCCATTATTTTGTCCAATGCCAACTTTTTAACTCAAGTTCCCTCTTTCCCCCAAGCTAATTTGGATTTTTGTGGGGGAAGAAACTTTAAGTGCTTCAGTTTTTCTCTATTGTCTATACTTTTTACCTTACGACCAAAATATCTCCCTATTTTGTTACATCTTTTTCTATTTTCATTCCCTTGTTATTAAGATCTTTTTCTCATATTTACCTTCCTCTAATCCTCTATCTAAATCTCTCTTTTTTAAAAATAAATGAGGAATAATTTAAGAGAAAGTTGAAAGCTTAAGTCATTCTCTTATTGGTTTACTCTAGCTATGGGAGGAGCTTGAGTGTTTTTGTTGTTTCCTCTATTTTTCAAGGTTCTTTTTTTCTATGAAGTTTTTAAGAAGATTTTACTGAGTTTGTATGTTAGCTTTTAAAGGTGTTCACAAGTTAGAGGTTTTTGAGAATTTTCAAGTTAAAAGGAAGGCTTTTGTCCCTCTATTTGTGGTTTTTACCTAGTTTTGGCTTGAAATAAGTCATTACATGCCTTATTACAAAGTGAATGAGTTGTATGATGTGTGTTCGGCTCTTTTTGAGTTTTAACTAAGAAAGCATGTGTTTGGATGTATGCTTATGGATACAAGTAGATGAACATGAAGGTATTGGATGTGAGCATGTGAGGCCTAACCTTTAAAATCCTTGATGCTTTGAAATTAATGATGTGTATGTTGATATCCTCTCCGATTTCTTCTACCTTGATATGAAGCTTGTGATTTCTAGTGCATAAGGTGGTGGTGTTGAAGTATAGGACAACATATTTTAAAATGTGATCCTATGTCAAACTTTTGAGTTTAAAGCATGTTTTGACATGTTTTGTGATAATCTTGAAGCATGATGTATTTTCTTATGTCTTTACATGTTTGTATGAGTTAAGATGAAAATTAAGTGGTGTTGGAGGCATATAAGCATGATTGTCATACATTTAGTCTTTATGTGGTAATATATAATATAAATCATGATTTATGCATCTTAGATTGAATCAAAGCATGAGTAAGTTTTTGTGCATACTAGATTATAGGTAAGAGTTGTTGTATAGCATGTATATATCTTGAATGGTAGAACTTGAGTTTCAATAGAACTAGTTAACTAGTAAAGCTTAAAACAAATCAACTAGTTATACCAGTCAACTGATTTGGGTCTATATGCTATACCACACTTTTTGAAAATATAAATTGCCTAAAATATCAATTTTATTTGTGAAATTTAATATTTATTCTTATCAATAAAATTTGTTTTATTTAAATTAAAATTCCCAAGAGTATTTTATTTGATTTTTCTATTATTTTGATTTATAATTCTTACAAAGATCCTTTCATTAGAACTTTAAATTATTTATATTTTTTTGAATCTTTGAAAAATGACACTTTTGAATTTAATATATGATTTGAGCTGCATTTCACTTATTTTCTAAATGAAATACCATTTCTTTTTGGTGTTTTGATTTCACCAAAAAAAGCCTTTGATTTATTTATATTCATCTTTAATGTTATACGTTATCATTTTATAAATTTATTGATATTTGGATTAATCTTTTCTTGTTACGGGTAGTTCTAGATAAATTTTTTTATTACTATAATTTTAATTAAATTCATATAATTTTGATGCCTCTAAAAAAATTATGTTTCCATTTCTGATTATGTGCATGATTTAATATATTTTGCTTCTCCTTTGTCCGAATTCTCCTTTCATATTTAGAATTAATCATTCTCTTTTGTCTTTGTCTTGGTTCAAATTTGAGTGTTTATCTTTCATTTTTAATGAAAGAAGTTATAGCTTCAAGTACTCAATTAAGTTTAATTCACATGGAAAGTTGTAGCTTTGATGCATTTTCAAAGGTTTATTAAGATATGAAGAAATTAAATTAGAGTAAAGGAGGAAAGACTAGACCGAAGGAAAATATCAAATTAAGGAGGAGGAGGAGGGGGAATAAGAATAATAAGGTAACGGTTTATGAAGATTTTGATTGACTTAACTATGGTGTAATATTTTTTTTATAATTATAAATGATGACATTAGATATTGTATAAATTACGATAATATGCATGTTTCATTACGTTTCTTAGGAAAATTCAGCTTCACTATTTAACTTTTTGGATGCTTCTTTAGAGTATTAAATTATACATCTCAATGCAATTAAAATGGTGGTTGCTTTACATACTAGTTTCAACAATATATATATATTTACTTTTGGTATGGTGAAGTGGACATTGCTCCTAAGTTTCTTTAGTATGTTTGTTTTGTTGAGCAGTAAGGTGTATGGTCATGAATGAGTATTTTGTGGCGGCAAGTCGTGCATCAATATTAGTTTGACCTTGAAAGGATGTTTAGAAAAAAAAAGTAGATTACATTGTGGAACGACTTATGTTCATTAATATGCTACTTCCATTATTAATATTAGTATCAATATAATAATAATAATAATAATAATAATAAAATACTATTGGAAATTAAACTATTTGAACTTGGAAATATTATGTTTACAATACAAATTATTTTAATTATTAGCACAAATCATTTCATTTAATTTTAAATATATAATTTGTTGAATGAATATTATTATTAAATATTTTAATGTATGTTATATATTATGTGATTTATTAGTACTGCACCATAGTTCATATTTATTATAATTTTTTTCCTAATAATGAACTACATAATAATATATCTATTAAACATTATCTATTCATAAGATTTAACTGACATGAAAAGTATATTCATAAATGAAATAAAAAGAATTACAAAAGGGATGATGGGAATCATCCAGCAGTAGGGCATTGTGGATATCCTGCCCACTCATAGTCGTGGTATATGGCTTGAATTCCATCTCTAAACACCAAGATTTCCCCTCCCCTGGTCTAGGGTTCTCCCCCATGGATACCAATACATACCTTTAGAAAAAAAAGTACAAAACATAAAAATGGAAGATTAATATAAATTTGTTAACAACATTCAACTTTTCATTACTTACAAGTATACAACAACTTTTAGTAGGTATTAATTATTCTTTATGTATACTTTACAAGTACTAAAACATATTATATGATTATTTGTATTATTTTTCCTATTTTCATAATATGCAGTCATGTAAGTTTTTTTTCCCCTGGCATATTTATCAAATTACTCAACAAAAATTCTACTTAGACACTTAAATATTATCTCTTTATTTAACAATAAATTATTTTACTACATCCATAACTCTAATTCACAATTAATTATGGTTAAATATTCCTTCTATAAGCATACTTCTTTTTCATCCATCTAAATATTTTCTAGATCTCTCTATCATAATAATGCATTTTGTAGTTATTTAAATATCGTCCAAGTCTTCTTATCATAATAATATTATATCACTCCAAAATTTACTACCAATTTTTTTATCTTAGCGGAAGCATAATATCTATATAAATGGGTATTACTGTCATATTTGACATAAATCTAGCTTACCATACCATATTTACATTGAATATAAGACAAAATATGTAAACATGATAAATAGAGAATGTAACACCCTAAAATTTTAAAATCCTAAAATTTATTTATCAACAAATTAATTTAACCAAATTCTTAATTTTATGTTATTTAATAATCCTAAATTAATTATAGGTAAATTATATTAATTTTATTTATTTATTATTACTAATCCAAAAATTTTACTCTAAAAATCTAACCTAAATCCCACACCTAAAAAAAATTCCCTTTTTTTTCTTTTTCCTTATTTTCCTTTTTCTTCCTTTCTTTTTGTTTCCTCTTATTTCTTTTCCCCTCTCCTTCTCCCTAGGATGTGTCGTCCCGACCCAGGCATTTTCTTTTTTTCCTCCTTCCTTCCCCTAGGTGACCAGGCTCGTTTCCTTTTTTTTCCTTTCTTCTTTTCCCTTTTTCTCACTTTTTTCTTCCTCCAGCCCATCTCCTTCCTCACGTCACTTTCCCCTTCCAATTATGCTCCTTACATGTCACCCTGTCCCTCTCAACTTTCCTTTCTCTTCCATGCATAATCATTCATGTTGGGCTGCACCCTGCACCCCTATCCCTGTGACCACCTTCCCCATACAACCATGCACGTCAAAGCTACAGGCTACCCCAATCATCTTCCCCTCTCCCCCATCTATAAATAACCTCCATTGAGCTCTCCTTCCTCTCCTCTCCCACCCACACTCACTTCCCCTATTTTTCCTTACATCCTCCATCCCTACCAACTCCAATGCCACCTTCGCTATCGACACCTAGCCAACCCTCCACCTCTCTTATCTACCTATGACATGCCCTTGCATGCAAAGCCACCCTTATCCCTTTCTTCTCCTTATTCCCTTGTCCTATGCCTGCAACCGTAGCATGTTGCATTTCCATCGCCGCCACCACTGACCTTTATACTCCCTCCTTACCTCCACCACACTAGAGCTACCATGCACAGGTGCCCCATCTTGTGCAACCACCCCAACAAGCCCTCCCTCCTCCTCCTTTCTCTACCCTTCTCCTTTATCCCTCTTAGTCGTGTGCCACCTTACACCACCACCAATTGCTATATCCACCACCATTAACCAACGCCAACTCTAGCCAGTCTTAGTGCCACCACCCTCCCTTGAGCCTAAACTACCAACCCTCACCTATTTCTCCAAATCAACCACTGCCATCGTATCGCTTGCATCATTTTTCTCCCCCACTTTTGTCACCTCCATTTCCTCTCTCCTTCTTTAGCTTTACTTAGATTAAGTTATCTTTTTTATTATTTTTTTATTAAAAAAAGAAGAAGAAAGGAAAATCTAAATTATATAAATTCCCATTTCTAAGTAATATTTTGGTGATAGCAGAAGAGGAGGCATAGGTTATGCATACTTAGAGACCAAAGTTGCAACAGTAAGGATGCAAGCATAGATAGGGTTTTACTGTGTTTAATATATATCCTTGCTTGTGTTATATGATGGCATGTATGAAATGATAAATAACTCTAGTGTTGTATATGCAGTTTTGTCTTGATAATAGATGAAGGTCAGAAAGTTGTGTGGTCATGACTGTATTAATTTCAAGTATTTAGTTATATCTATATCCATGCTATATGATATTGCATGTGTAGAAAGTTAGAGAATCTTTATATTGGATTTCATATGACTCAGGTAGGGTTCTTGAGACCTAGGGGAAATTTGGTTAATACTGTGAAAAAGTGGCATGTGGGGTACTTTAAGTTGTTAATTGAAATAAACTATGATGGAGATACTACATGAAATAACTCAAGTAAAAATAAAGAGGTTTATGGTAAATATAGTATGGGGAGAAAAACCATAAATGGGATGAGTAAAATATAATGGGAGTTATGATCATATATGAGGAGAGTGGGGGTTTGGTATTAGGGAGTGGATATGAGGTTAATGATGACCTTTTGGGTAGTCATGCAAATTTAGCCAATCCTTTGAGCACTACAGGAGGAGATATGACCAAAGGGTAAAATTAGGGTTTTAGGAGGTCAAGGTGTAAAACCCTAGTGGTGGGCTATTATCGCATACACGAGATGGGGGAGTTGGACTGCAAACTTGGAACATGATGTAAACCATAAATTTTGGAAATGTGTACCAAATTTAGTAGCCATGTGGGGTAGAGGGAAGTAGTTACAGCCAAAATGAGGAATTAAGGTTTTGGAAGGGCTTGAAAAGGAAGGGCATTATCACATGTGAAAAATGAGGGAGTTAGACCACAATGTTTGATTTTATGGTTAACCATAGAATCCTATGCATGATTATGGAATTTTATAGCTAGATAATTGGTAAAGAAGAGACTGTGCTAGCCAGGAGAAATTAGGATTTTAGAGGGGTAACTCTAGAGGCTAGTTATTATCATATGTGAAAAATGTGGGTAATAGGCCATGACTCTTGAACATGGGTTTTCTAATTACATGTTGAGATTTTTTGGGTAGATTGGGGACTAAACAGGGAATCTAGAGGTGAGGATATGTCAGGGTTATGAAAGTAGGGTTTCTAAGGGGAATAGGATTGTTTCGGGGAAGTAGTTGGGTTGGTGCCTTGCATGAGAACGTGTGCATGCCTATGATATAACCCTAAAATAAATAAAATATGAATAATACACTAATCACTTAAAGTGGAAGATAACTTGATTCAGGCCTAGTTGTACTTGCCGATCCACTGGCAAGAATAGTGGCTAGGAGCGTCCTGTCTCGGAACATGTACCCTATTACTGTTCCACCAGTAAGAATATTGGAGCTCCAAACTCAAGTAAACTAAACCATTAGATGATAATAACTCATGATAAGCCACTAATAACTTATAATGGAATACCACATGGGTTAGGACCGATTATACCTTGATTACTGATCCACTTGTGAGAATAGTGACTATGAACGTTCTACCTTAGGGTTGTACTCTAATTATCGATCCACTAGTAAGAATAGTGGCTAGGAGCATCCTGCCTTAGAATTTTTACTTGCTTATTATTCCACTGATTGATAACAGGAGGGTCCTGGAGCCTAACGTGATTAAAATCATGAGACAGTTATCATTGTACTAATATCGTATATTTGAAATATATTAAATAAAGTTGATATGATCAACTAATGCATGTGTCATCTCTTATTTTGGTTTTATTGATCTCTCTGACCTTCTTGATTGTATTTTTACCTGACTTAGTAAGTAGCATACTGATCACCCTTATTATAAGTGTTGCTCATTCCCATGAGCATAGACCCCTTCTGAGTCTGTGTAGGTAAATGATGACTCACTTGATAACTTCGCTTTATACGATGCTATGATTGAGGCAGAGTAATGCTATTATGACCAGGGTTGGGGTTCAAAGTGTTGTGTTATCCAGTTGTTGTTTTTAACTAATTTTCTCCTTTTTAATTTTTAAATGAACGTTTATTTATGTATCTCAATTTTACTTTTGAAATGAACACCTAACTCTTATTTATGATATGGATTGTACATGTGTTATATTTATCATGGCTTGTATTTTGTATTACTTTTGCCTTGTAGTTGGTATAAGGATGGTCTATAGCCAAACTTATATCGATTACGGCAGTAACACCCCTATTATGTTTGAATGATTCTTCCTCTTAAACAATACTTTTTAGCAGTAAATTTTGGGAATGTTATAGAGATAGAGAGAACATCATAAACTTAAATACAATTTTAGAGGATAACTTCAAGTACAATATCAAAATACATAAAAAAGAATATATTGGAAACTAAGAGTCCCAAAAGGTATCTAAACCAAAAGCGATGATCAGATAACACGACTCTACACCTAACCTAGATGCATAAGAATCACTCCTCCACAAATAAAGTATCATAAGCAGCAAAGTCATCTAATGGATTCTCATTGAACTAAAAAAAATATATAGGTTGTTTGCTCATAGGAATGAGAAACAACAACACCCATGAGAAGGATAATTAATATGATACATGCTGAGTAAAATGACAATACAACCATAGTATGGTTACATAGAATGCATAGGTTCACATAAGAGAATAAACATACACACTTGTTAAGATAATGTGATGCAAGGTAAATACTAATTACATAACTCATTATTAGGTATAAACATAATCCATATTTTTATTTATGTTGAGTTCAGGGACTCCACTATTTTTATTTCGATGAAACAAACTGAAGCACCTCTTAGGCCAAAACACACCTAAGCCACTATTATCATTGGGTGAAACACACCAAACATATACCAGGGAAACATGTGCCTAAATACTATTCTTAAACCAGTGGAATAGTATGAAGCACTCTTAGATAATAACACACCTAAGCCACTATTATTATCCGATGGAATAGACATAGCACCTTGGTCCAGACTCACATAATCTTTCACTTCAAGGGATTAATATCTTATTCATTATTTACTTATCTAAAAATTATATTATCATTACCATTGAATTTAGAGGGACCACTATCCTTAATCCAATGAAATGTGTCGATGCACCTATTAGTGCAAAATACTCCTAAGCTACTATTATCATTTAGTGAAATGGACACACAATACCTCAATCCCGACTCACACGATCTTTAACTTTAATTGATTAGTGTCTTATAAATAATTTTTTATATCAAGATGATCATTCAAGAAACATGCATATATGCACAACATATAATTTAAATATGTGAAGAAAAACCATATGGATATTGGTACATCAAGTAAGGAAAAAGACCCACACTTCCTCTAAGAAACCCTATTTCACAAGTTAAGCATAACTTCTTTCCTATTATTCATTTTATCACCAGATTTAATACCTATCCTTAAAATATTATTATTTAAAACATATACATAAGCCTAGGCTTAATTCTAACGTCTTACACATGTGATAACAACCTGTCTCTAAGGTTATTATTCATAAATCCCTATGAAACCCTAGTTTCACAAGTTAAACATAAAATTTTCCATATAACTCAAACCAAAAAACTTAATAAAAATTCTTAATGTGTCAATATTAACAACATATCCAAAAATCAAAGTCTAACTCTCACATTTTACACATACGATAATGCCCTGTCTTTAGGATTACCATCCCCAAGTCATTTCTCATTTTATTAGACTTAAGCTATTCATAATTACTCCAAACATTCCACATGATTACTTATCATATTTTAAACCATTTAACACATTAAATACCAATGATTTTATATTTAACCCATATTAACCAAAATACCCTTAAGGATGCCAAAACACCTACCTTTCCATAAAAACCCTACAAGTCACAATGATTGGCTTTCAACCTCTAACACACAATAACCACATGAAGGTATATAACCAAAATATATAAAAATCACCCATCATATCAAGTTTTAGATAGTGTGAGTTTTGAATGGGCATTTGAGCACGACATAACATTGTATTACTTCATGCATGTGTTGGAGAAGTTTGGTATAATTTGGATTTATGTGTGAGAAACACCGGGGGTGTTATCTTTCATGGGTCATGTTTCCTTGAAGAACTCTTGATGTGTTTTAGGAAAAAGTCAAAAGTAAGAAAATAAACATGAGGGTCTCCTATTTTTGATATATTTTCAAAACACGTTACTTTTCTTTTTGGAATTTTTTTTATAAAAGGAGACATGTTGAAACAATAGCCATCGAGAGTTATGCATCCTAAATTCTTCTTCTCCATATAATTCTCCCTTCAAAGAGAACTGTAGATATGTGTAATTGAGTAATTAATCAGTTTAATCAAATTATAATTACACAAGAGCGCAAATAAATATCTCTACTTTTTCCTAAATTATTTTATTTTGTGTGTTAGTTCTCAGTTGTGCGTAATCTTTATTTGGTGTGGATCTATCTAAATCCATGCTATTTTTATAACAATTTGGTATCATAGCTATGTTGTTAAAGAGATCTAGTTATCGAGATGGGTATAATATTTTATATTGAGAAGTTTGATCGATCTGTCAATTTGAGATTGTAGAAATTGAAGATGCGAGTGATTTTAATTTAGTTTGGGTTAGAAAAAGCTTTATCAGATTATTCAAAGAAACCAGAATCAATAATGGATGAGAGATTTGAAAAAGTAGATCTGAATACCCTCTCCGCCATACAACTATACTTGTCTAACAAGTTTTTTTATGGGAAGTGGCAAAAGAATCAACAACGGCTACCTTATGGTTGAAGCTAAAGTCATTGTTTGTGATAAAATTGGTAGCAAATCAGCTATTGTTGAAGAGTCAACTTCATGACTTGAAACTAGGTGGGGGTGAATCTTTAAAAATTCATATGGATGAATTTGACTCTATTGTTATGGATTTGCATAATATAGATGTTAAATTAGATGATGAAGATTTGTCTATTATGTTGTTATATTATTTGCCTACTAGATTTAAGCATTTTTGTGAAGTTATTTTGTATGGAAAGGATGAATTAGTCCTTAAGGATGTAAAATCCACCCTGCTACAATAAGAGTTGATTGATAGTTAGTTGACTAGCAACGATACTTCCAAAGACTCACATAGTGAGGGTTTGGTAGCCAGGGGAGGCCACACAAGCGAGGTTCTGGTGACAAGAAGATGTCCAGATCTAAATTGAAGAGTTGGAAGAAGAATGTGACATGCCATGGTTGTTGCATGAAAAGCCAGATCATAAGATATTATCCTAATAGGAAAGCTACAGATATTGATAATGGTGTATCTAATGAGTGTGATGTTGCCAAAGCTGGGGACGATGATGATGGTGATATACTGACTAGCACAAATGGACATACCATATTAGCTATAGGTAGATTCTAGAATCAAGGTGCTCTTACCATATGTGTCCTAATAGAAGCTGGTTCCAGACATATGACATTGTTTGAGGTGGAGTTGTTGTCTTAGAAAATGATGTTTCATGCAAAGTTGTAGGGATTAGGACTGTGAAGGTGAAGATACATGATGGTGTGATCAAGACACTATCTGGTGTTCATCATATTCCTAACATGATAAATAGTTTAATTTTTCTATGTTCCTTAGATAGTAAAAGTTATAGGTGTATCATTGAGAATGATGTATTGAAGGTTGCTAAAAGGGTTGTGGTGGTGATTGTTGTCAAACAAATTGGGGCATTGTATGAGCTTATTCGAATAACTGTCAAAGGCTAATGGGTTTTTGGCTTTCTATTTTTGCCATCCCTAAAGCTGTGCTCCATAGAATTACAGCCCTTTGCCGTAGCTTCCTATGGTAAGGTAAACCTCCCCCTGTTGCCTGGAAAAAGCTATGCCTCCCTAAAAGTGAATGTGGTATTGGAATCAAAAACCTCCAAGCCTGGAACTCAGCTTTTCTCAGTAAGTACATATGGGCACTCCAGAATGAAAAAGAATCACTTTGGCACAAGTGGATACACACACACTACCTGCAGGTTCAAGACTTGGAGCATTTCAACCCTAAGCATAACACTTCACACTTTTTGAGAACCATTAGCAACTTGCTGTCTAATATGGTCCAGAGACTAGGATCATATAATCAGGTCAGGATTCTTCTGCAATCATGGGTTACAGAAAAAGGCTTCTCCACAAATTTTTCCTACAACTTTTTTGGTGAAAAAGGTCCCAAGTGGAAACCTCACAAGGCAGTTTGGAGCCAAAACAGAACCAAAAGATATTCTTTTTTACTCTGGCTCACCCTCCTCTGCAGACTCTACACTCGAGACAGGCTCACTTGTTTGGAGGGGCCTAAAGATTATCTGTTCTGTCAACATGCACTAGAGACTCATGAACATCTGTTCTTTACTTGTGCTGAAATCAAAAAAAAATATGGCATCCCATAAGAAAATGGCTAGGATTATCCAGAGGATCCATGACTTTAGCCAGTACTATAAGAACCATCCACAGAAACTGTCACAGAAAGCACAAAATTTGGAGAGCTCGATCCCTTGCTATGGCAACATTAGTTTATAATATATGGAGAAGCAGAAATGCTATCCTTTTTGAGAAAAAAAATTTTGACCATAGGAGCATCATTGTACAAGTTCAAAAATATGTCTATACTGCTCTTATTTTTTATGTAACCTAGAAGGGTGTGGAAATTGTAAACTATGTAACCCCTAGGGAGTGACTAGAGACTAGGGTTGTAACTAATGTATTTTTTGGACTCCAGGGCTTGTCCTGTGAGCTTTTGTTCCTACCAGGGTATGCCCTGTGTACTTGTACAGAACCTCATTTTTGATATATATATTTACCTCATTTACCTGGGGCAACATTGAGAGTGTGTGACTCAGATGTTGCTGGCCTTGATTTGACGCGATTGAGACATAGTAGTATCATTAACATCGATGGTCCTCGTGTTGTGACCTGGTTATATCCAAAACTATTAACTTTTGTGAGTCTGAATTTCTTTTTGACAAGAAGTTAAAGCAGGAGAGTCTATTGGGTGCTTCAGACAAGGTGGAGGTTTTTGTTGATCTTGATGGTATAGATTCTTCAAGTAAGGAGGAATTTAGGCAGCAGGTGGAGCAAGTGGGCATTGCTTTAGGCAAATATTATTATGCACTTTATACAACGAGTAGTATTGGTATGCAGGATACAATATTAGACTCAAAGGTTATTTTGGGTGTTGATTCTACCTTGTGGCATTCTAATGATAGTATTGAGGAGATATGGTCTCTTCGACAAAATCAAACATTGATATGTGATGTTTCACTGGTTATTCTTTTATTGTGTGTTCATTTTTTGCTTTTTGCAACAATAGAAATGTCTGAGGATAACAAGTTGAAGACTTTGTATGTGCCCAAATCCAAAGTGGTTGTGGTGTCTTACTTAGTCATCGGTTCATACTCTGCAGGTATGAGATTCTTGGTGTACGATGTGATTAGTACCAACTATTATATTGCTCATGTTGCAAGTATGTGTGTGGTGAGTCTCTTCGAGACACCTTAGTTAGGTGGGGTACAGATTTTGAGGTACTTGGTACATATAGTATTGGTTTGTATTGAGTATATGTTGTCGACTACTCTGTTGACGGATTACTCTGATATTGGTTGTGGTTCTGATGATCAGAGGTACACTAGTTTGCTAGTGTTTGACCTTAGAGGTTCTAAGGTTTCATGTTTGGCTATGACAGAGGCTTTTTAGGAAACCCTGTGGCTTGGATATTTGGTCATGTTCTAGTTGTTTGTGATAATAGCCAAAGTGCTATCTATTTAGCAAAGAATCAGAATTCTTTCCACTGTTAGATGAAGTACATTGACATCAAGTATCACTTTATCAGGGGTACGATTGTTGTAGGCAAAGTTTTATTCGAGAAAGTGGGTACTTTGCATAATTTAGTGAATATGCTAACGAAGCCACTAATTGTGGGTAAGTTCGAGTGTTTCTCGAACTTGATTGGTGTTCATAGGCCAATAGGTCCTTTATTATGCTAGGATTTTTTGTAGAGATTTTTACATGTTATGCATCATAAATACTACATCAAGGTAGAGAATTGTGAGTTTTGACTACGTATTTTAGCATAGCATAATATTATGTTAGTTCATGCATGTGTTGAAGAAGTTTGGTGTAATTTAGATTTATGTGTGAGAAACACCAGGGGGATGTTATATTACATGAACCATGTTTCCTTGAATAACTCTTGATGTGTTTTGGGAAAAAGTCAAAAGTAAAGAAATAAACATAGGGGTCCCATGTTTCCAAAATACAAATCGTGTTTTTGATATATTTCTGAAACATGTTGTTTTTCTCCATAGAATTTTTTCTTCTATAAAAAGAGACATGTTGAAACCCTAGCCATCAAGAGTCGTATGTCCCGACTTCTTCTTCTTCTCCATAGAATTCTCCCTTCAAATAAAATTGTAGATTATGTAATTGAGTGATTGATTTGTTTAATCATATTGTAATTATACAAGAGCAAGAATAAAGGTCATTAATTTTTTTTTGTTTTTATGTTTTATGTGTGAGTTCTCAAATGTGTATAATCTTTTTAATCTTGATTTGGTGTGAATCTCTCTAAATCCATGCTATTTCTGCAACAAATAGTGTTCCAAGCCAACTTACCCAACTTACATAACAAGCTTAGTGAATAGATATACATATTCACATGCTTGCACATATTACTCACTTTTTCATCATGCCACACAACTTACCATATAACAATCATTAACACCATGACATTATCAACATAATCATATCAATATAATAATTCACACAATTTATCATTAACATTCAAAGAATCCTTAACCATGACATGTATACTTATCAAAAGATACCGGTCTTTAAGCAAGCAAGTATAATCCACTACCTCCAAGACAACAACAAAAAATCAACTAAAATAAGAATAATACACAATTAAAACTTAAGTAAATAGCCAAATAAAACTAGGGCAAAGGAGGGTGGAAATAGAGATAACTGAAATGAGTGCAAGAGTTGGGGTTGCGTGAGAGTGTGTGTGGCGGAAGTCACGACTCTTGAGATGGTACTAGGGTAGTGAACTAGGCATGCTAAAGAGGATGGCACAACTGTGCCAAGGAGAAGACAAAAGGGGCACAGTCATCCACAAAAGGGCGTGTATGGGTCGAGGAAGGAAAGAATGCATGTTTGAGGAGGGAAGGCACACGGGTTGTGTATGTGTCGTGCAAGAGAGGACATAGCTGTGAAAAATGGTGCACGGGTTATGTGCCTCAACGAAAAATA
Organism: Tamarix chinensis; assembly: GCA_030549775.1. Taxonomy (NCBI): domain Eukaryota; kingdom Viridiplantae; phylum Streptophyta; class Magnoliopsida; order Caryophyllales; family Tamaricaceae; genus Tamarix; species Tamarix chinensis. The sequence goes on along the minus strand of CM060173.1, from coordinate 84,817,929 downwards.
AAATAGAACGCGACAAGGAAGGAAAAGAAGTAGTTTAGGATGGTGATAGTTGGGCGACAATGAGGGGGATTGATGAGGAGGTAGTGGTCATTAACGAGGGGGATTGTTAAGGAAAATGGTGGTGCTTGGTGGTTAGTGGTAGCGAGTGGTGTTCGTGGTGAATGATGATGATGACGATCACGAATAGGGAGGGAGAATAAGGAAATGCTTAGTAGCTAGGGTTCTCAATTGCAATGGAGGGAATGCGTTAGGTGAAGCAATAAGGTATATATGTGCATGGTTGTGTCCATCGTGATAAATGAGATAATGAGGGAAAGAGGGAGGTAAGGCAGAGGGTCATGGCACAATACAATTGGGGAATATTTTGGTAAATTTTTTAATAAAACACATCCAATGAATTGTGAGAGATGATTGTAGCAATGTGTTAGGCTTAGGTGAGTTGCAAGGCTAGCTTAACAGGGGGGATTTGGTCAAGGCTAAGAAGAGCAAACATCCAAGGCAAAAGAAGGAGAAGAAGGTCGAGCAAGCAAAGAAGAAAAGAAAAAGGAAAGGATAAAGAAAAGGGAGAAAGGGAAAATAAGTGTGAGATGGTTAGGATTAGGTTCAAAATTGTAGTTAAATATTTAGGATAAAATTAAAATATTAATCATCTACAATTAAGATTATGTTAACACATTAATTACCTAAAATTAGGATTAGATAAATTTTGAGTATTGCAAATACATTATTTAGTTATTTAAATTTCTTTGATTATTCATTTTGTGATACAAATTAAATCAAATAACAAGATATTATATATCATAGCCGTTGATTGAGGCCTTTATATTAATTATTTTGTATTTAAGAAAGGTATTCTAAAATGTAAATTTGGCAATACAAACTATTTTTATATTGTTGATTTTGTTTAAAACTCTTAGTCTTCCCCCTATTATTTAATGATTACTCATATATTTAATTAATTTTGTTATAATGTAATTTGTACTATAAATTCATTACAAAAATTTTAATGACCTTCATAGTTATCACTATTCATGTATTGTATGGGTCTAATATTATTATCGATAAGTTCTTAGGTTATGTCTTCTTCTTTACTATATATTTTGGTAATATAATTAAGATACTCTTTCTGTATCATAGTAAATATAAAAACATATTAGACTTTTACACAACTATTAAGATACATTAAATTTTAGATAAAAATTTATCTACTTTAACCCATATACCATCATATTAAATTTAATATTCTTACTCATTTAATTAGAAAAATAATAATATAAGGTTAAAAGTAAAAATAAAATAATTAATTATTAATGCTTTTCATAAAATGACTTATATTATGAAATAAAATCAAACATTTATCATCTAATATTGTGATACAAGGAGAGCAGTTTTTTGTTGATATCGATACATTATAATTTTCATAATTAAGAAAAACATGTAGGCTTTAGTCGAATGAAGAATTTTGTAAATGATGGAATTTTAGAAGTTAAAATTTTACAACAAATATTAAGGATAAAAAAAATTTATTAAGGCTAAAAAGTATATAAACACAAACTTATTTTAGAATTTTATTAGTTGAAACATTACTATGAATTTTTAAAACTTCCAAAAATTATCTAAATTTTATTTAGGATATCTAAACAAAATATTAAGGCTAAAAAAATTTTATAAATTCCTTCTAGAAGTCATTTTTCTAAACCAAACCATAGTTCTCCACTTCACTCTATTTCCCACCGGACCCTTTCAATCCTACAGGAGCTAGTACAATATCTGTTGACGCAACCAAACGCAGGAAAATCCACAAAGCAAAAATACGATACCGAGCAATATTCCACCTCTGTCACTGCTGCGACTCGCTCTTTTCATCTCCAATTTACAACAAATAAATCATCATTTCCGTACAATGCACCTCGCAGACAATGTAATATGCAGGATTCCAAGGCTTCAAAGCCAAACGGAATACGAGTGTAATTAACTGTTTGCGCCAATTTTTGAGCTCCGGAGAGAATCAAACACGTCGAGTATCAGAAACTTATTGTCCGATCCAGCCAACGAGCGATGTGTCACAACCAATGAATTCAGGTCAAGCAATTGAATCGTACGTTCACAGTATTCATCCCTGACCACACAAAATAATGCAAATGATCAGTCTAAAAAGGGAAGTCCTGTGTTCTCTCTCTTTTTCTCTCGTGTCAACAACAGGCATCCAAGCACAAAACATGCAACCAATAGACACAAAGGAATAACAGGTCATCTAATAATCTTTCAACAGATAAAAGAATAGAGAGCAACACAATCTAAATTATCTGATCAGGGAACAACGTAATTGACCTGACGCAAGAGTGGGAATCTTACCAAGGGAAGTAGATCAAACAGCAACCCAGTATCCCTGACAACAAAAACAAGCCACCAAGATTCCAAGCAAGGCACCAGCAAAGACTTGGGAAGGAGTGTGGCCAAGTAGCTCCTTGAGCTTTCGTTCACTGATTGGATGCCCTTGAAACAAGTCCTCTATGATCTTGTTGAGCACCTGTATCATATATAAGCAGAGAAATGAACGGTCCAGTTTTAGAAACCAAAATATATGGATGCAACAAAAAAGGGGAGTACAACAAGACACAAGAGAGAAGTATTCCCGAATGCCCGGAGCATGTATGCACTGAGTAGGGGTTTCAGAATTTTCTACCAAAATAAAAAGGTTTTAATTGCAAGAAAAGGAATATTTTACACAGAATATTAACAATATAATCAGGCCCACTCCATATAGCTTTAAAATATACAGAATGCCCACTCCATAATCCATATAGCTCTAAAATACTTGATTTTATTAGCATGTTATTCAGTAAAGTCCACAAAAAAAACGAGGTGCAGGATCATATCTACATGCACCTTTCATGTCAACTGTTTGCCAACTTATGGCACATTTCAAAATTATGTCAACTGTTAGCATCTTGGAGCTTCTGCTAGAGAACTTCACCAAAGCAAAGAGGATTAAAAACAAGGTCAACTATACATATCAATGTGTGTTGCACCAGAAGAAATAAAGAACACTCTGCCTCCAACAAACATACACAACAAATTGAAACTCAGTGCCCCAACATCCACACAAGCCAAAAAGAAATGAAAGAAGAAAAGAAACAGGAATAAAAAGAGAACAAACAGGGCACATAAAAAACATGGAAAAGTACAATACATATAATGAGTTTCCTGTCGTGTGAACTATCAAATGTACACCCACAGCTAATAGCTGCGTTCAGCATATACAGGAAAGTCAGGGGCATGTTTGAAATAAGGATAGAGGAGAAAACTCCCATTTTGTGTCTCTTATATCCAGATTTTAAAAACAATAAAAACATTTTTTTAAAAATTACCTATTTTAGACTAAATTAATATCTAAAATATATTTGTGCAAAGAACATCTATTTTGGTTTGAAAGTTGTGATTTTACTTTACAAGCCCCAAAGTTTTTTGGATAGGTGAAATTATAATTAAGAAAAGAAAGGAAAGAAGATAAGCTAAATGAGCAACGTCAACCAACATAGATGCATCAGTTAATCAGGATTTTGAGTTGCCAAGGCCCAAAAGAAGCGACCTATGATTAAGAATTGGTTTTTGAATAGATGATCACCCATGCTGGCAAAGCATGGAAATAGTAGAGATGACAAAATGCACAGAAGGGTAGTTTCCGGTGATGACTAAAACTTTAGATCTATAGCATATACAAAACAATCTCCACTCAAACTCCGAATGGCAAGGCAGATGCGTAACAGATTAATTGGCTCTCATTTGACATTGCACAAATATCATTTCTGCCTAATTTATAAAATTTTGATTTGATCATACAATTCAAAAGTCATAAAACAATAAGTAATAGAATCATAGTAGGATCTCACAATGCTACATTATACCTATAATTTTAATCTATTTTCTTGTAAATGTATTCTCCCTCTTATTCTCACTATATTTCTTTCCTATCCCTCTAATCTACTACCCGCGACAATTTTCTTTCATATTTTAAACACAAGATGCTGCGAAGGAAGTAAAATAACAAAGAAGCTGATTGTTGAAGAAAAATACCAATAAAAGAGTTCAAACTTTATCTGAGTAGTAAAATAAATATATTAAATTTTATGATGTTACTAATTATTACTTCTATTTAATTCATAATTTTTTTTATGGTCTCCCTGTCTTATTGATGTAAACAAACTTTAAGCTCATGGTATATGTATAGTTCATATACCAACTTAATGTGTATGTATATAACCTAGACTTTTTGGTTTTTTTTTTTTTGATTAACTTAAATAGTGAAGATAACATTTTTTTTTTGGCCTTGGTTCTCGTAAATCATATTGAATATTATCCATTTTTATGGATTATGTCTTCGTAATCATCTGCCTTCTTTGTTCTTTGTGTATTTTTCTTAAGGCTAACAATTTATCTTTATAACACAACAAGTGTATGTTTCCTTTATCCATAATTATGGCTCTTACTCCATGACGAACTACTTTTTAATTTCCATCACCTCAATGTAATATCTACTTTTCATTTTTTTTTTCACTTAATATACCTCCTAATATGCAAAAATAAATAAACAATTCATATTACTTGTAAATTGCTAAAAAACTTAATTGGTGATTACATGAGAATTTAAGAGTGTGATTTTCGCATTCTTTTAACTCCAGCTACGGTATTTTATAGCATATAAAAGTACAGAGGATTCATAATTTGACCATGTTTATATGATTTTATGATCCAATTTTACTATCCGATTTTGAGCACCCCAATGAGTCCTAGGTAGAATTCCGATTCGGATAACTTTTCAAAGCCAAGATCACCAAGAAAATCACGTCGTCCACTCAGCTTCCATCAATCAATTCCAACTTTCTCGTGGCTAAATTTAATTATATAACGGTACCGCATCCTCCCAAAACTTCTCGAGCAGCAATTCATCCTCAAACTACTTATGACTAAATTTTCAAAAGTTTAGCACTCACATTGTTGCTGCAGCATTCCCGCTTATTAAGTCACGGCGAAAGTTTAACACTAAAATCTTACCACCTCTAGATGAAATATGAATCCTAATCAGATGCCAGCACAATTTATGAAAGTTGACCAACATACTAAAACACATAAACAACATTCACAGATTCAAATAACAGCAACACAACCCAAACGGTCGATAAAAAACCAATAATAATAGCAAGCAATCATTCATTTACCTCTGCCTGCATACCAGCATGCCGTCGAACACCAATCGCATCATACATAACAATCAGACTAAACCCCAAACAAACAGGAAACAAAGAATCAGCAGCTCCATGACATATTGCAACCGAAGTCGTTAACGCCGTACACAAAGCCGAATGCGACGACGGCATACCACCGGAAGCAAACCAAATCCGCAAATCCCATTTCCTCTCCATGACGAAATTCAAAATTACCTTACTAGATTGAGCTAAAAACCAAGCCAATAACCCTGATAAAAAAGTTGGGTTTGCCGCCAATGTTGCAACAAAAGGACTAATTCGAACATTTGCCGCTGTGGTGACGCTGAGTAGCGCTACACCAATTCCTCCATTCTGTAAAACAGTGCCGTTACTAGTGGTTAAATAATCAACTGTTTGGTCACCCAATATGTTGACAGCGGTTGCTTTTGTGGCGAAGCTCTTAATGGTTCGTAAAACTGAAGTTAGAATTGAAAAGGGATTTAAGGGCAGTGAAGAATTGAAGTTACTGAATCTATTGGTGGGATCAAAGGGTAGCTTACAGGATAGATAGAAAGAAATTCTTCTGGGATCCTTGTTCTTATTAGTTTGGTTCTTGCTGGTAAAGTAATTAGTGTGTGGTGTTAGAAACTTGAGATTGGCGTAAGCAGAGGAGAAAGGTTTGATTGAAATCGAGTTCATCGGCGAAAGTTAGTGAGAGAATTAAGCTACAGTCTACATCTAGAAGTATATAGAAGAACAAAATAAAGAAGAAAATGAGAGGCTGAGGGACTGAGATTGAGACTTCTGAGTGGGGGGAGAAGATCGTAAGGCGCTGATTGGTTACTTAAAACTTGGGAACTAATACTATTTTTATATTTGTAAATTTGTCTGCTCGATTCTTGGAAGTTATATGAAGGGACTACCAGTCTATCACCAAATATACCATGTTTGCACCATTAGGCTATTGGAATATGCCAGATAAAATTCGATTGCATAAGATAGGCAAGCCTTAAGCATGTTAATTCGCACGTGGATTCAACTCACCACGCCATCATGTCATTATAAGATGAGGTACTTATTCAATAAAATTTTAAAATTTATGTTATATTTATTATAATATAATTAAGATAATTAATTTAATTAAAGTTCCATTACTTGATAAGATTTTAAAAAAATCTAATTAATAATATAATAAATATATTATAAACTCAAAGATTTGACTGCATAGATACGCTACCTTAGTTTTATGACGTGATAAGTCGAAATTACTTAATAAGTTCTTGTTAGTCACTAAATTTAGAAAATAATTATGACACATTTACTTATTTTGTATATAATACTAAAATTAAATGGTATCGTGATTTAGGGCTTTTTTTTCAACTTATTTTTAGAATTTTTCATATCATATTAAATGACATTAGTAAAGACATAAAATTTTGATAATAATAATAATAATAATAATCAATGATAACTTTAGTAGTAATACTAATAAGAAAAATATTAATAATGACATTAATAATAGTAAAATAGAAATAATAAATTTTAAAAATTTCAATTAAGATCAATCAACAAAAATAATTTGATTGAAACAAGGTCTTATTTTTCTTGAATGTATTTTTTATCATAGATTTTTCTTTTCCTAAAATAATTAATTAACAATTATTATAATTACTAGTATTATTTTGCAATCAAGCACAAGCAAGAGTATATAAATAGTTAAGAAATTTTCTACTAGTTGCCCATGGATAGTAGGTAAATTTATTAAAATAAGAAATAAAAGTGTATGCCCTATTAATGCACTAGTTCTACCATTTTAGATAATATATATATATATATATATATATATATATCAATTTTTAATAAGTGCTTAAGAGCACTCATTAAACAAAATGAAAATTTACGTATTCATTTAGTCAATTAAATAAAATAATGTGTAGTTATACATACCTTAGCTCTTCTAGTCATGTTGCCTCCAACCAAGTACCCATCCCTTTCCTTTTATATAGACACTACATATTTCAAAAATAAATTTTAACAATTAATTTTTCTCAAGCTATAATATATTATAATAAAAATAATTTTTTTATGTTAGTATTAAAAAATAGTTCATTTATTTTTAAAATAAATAATTTTTAGGTAAAAAATGTTGTTTAAAAAAATCTTTTGAAAAAGGTAATACCTAATCTTCTTTCATGCCCTTAGTTTTTCTTTCTTAATAAGTGCTTAAGAGCACTTGTTAAACAAAATGAACATTTAAGTATTCATTTAGTCAATTAAATAAAATAATTTGTAGTTATACATACCTTAGCTCTTCTACTCATGTTGCCTCCAACCAAGTACCAGTCCCTTTCCTTTTATATAGACACTGCATATTTCAAAAATAAATTTTAACAATAAATTTTTCTCAAGCTATAATATATTATAACAAAAATATTTTTTTATATTAGTATTAAAAAAATAGTTCATTTGATTTTAAAATAAAGAATTTTTAGATAAAAAAGTATTGTTTAAAAAAATCTTTTGAAAAAGTTAATGCCTAATCTTCTTTCATGCCCTTAGTTTTTCTTTCTTAATAAGTGCTTAAGAGCACTTGTTAAACAAAATGAACGTTTAGTCATTCCTTTTGTCAATTAAATAAAATAATTTGTAGTCATATTAACCTTAGCTCTTCTACTTGTGTTGCCCCCGACCAAGTACTAGTCCCTTTACTTTTAGATAGTTATCATTATGTATTTTAGAAATAATTTTTGACAATTTATTTCTCTCAAACTATAATAAATTATAATAAAAAATATATTTTTTATATTAGTATTAAAAAATAGTTCATTTGCTTTTCAAAGAAAAAAATTTAAGGTAAAAAAATATTGTTTAAAAAATCTTTTGAAAAATTTAATACCTAATCTTCTTTTATACCCTTAGTTTTTCTTTCTTAATAAGTTCTCAAGAGCACTCGTTAAAAAAATGAGCATTTAATCATTCATTTTGTCTATTAAATAAAATAATTTGTAGTCATACATACATTAGCTCTTTTACTCGGGTTGGCCCCAACCAAGTACTAGTCCCTTTGTTTTTTAATAGCTATCATTGCGTATTTCATAAATAAATTATAACAATTAATTTCTTTCAAACAATAATATATTATAATAAAAATAGTTTTTTATATTAGTATTAAGAAATAGTTTGTTTGATTTTAAAAGAAAGAATTTTTAGGTAAAAAAATACTGTTTAAAAAAATATTTTGAAAAAGTTAATACCTAATCTTCTTTAGAGTCCTTAGTTTTTCTCTTTCATCTTTTATAGTTTAATTGTTATGTTATTAAGGGTGTAATTATAATATTTGAGGTACATTTATTACTTCCTAAAATAGTGTGTAAATTAATAAAAATGCTTATTTTTAGAAGCATAGAGAGTACTTTCATAACATTATTTTTTATATAATTTTTTATGAATATGTATTAAAAAATATTAATAGTTAAAATTTATCATTAAAATATAGAATGACAATTATTGAAAAAAAAAAGAATGCAATATAATTAAGGATAAATTAATGTCTAGTATTATTTAATTACACAACAACACACATTTACTATAACAATCTATTTTTTACTAACCCTAATTACTATGTAATTACACTTATAATATATTTCTAATATTTTTTAGTATGAATTTCCAATCAATTTATATTAAAGTCGAGCCTTCTGCAACTTTTTTATCCATTTGAAAAAAAAACATATTTTTTACATAACTTTTCTGATCTTAAAGTTTGCTCTTTAAGAGTGGTTTTGAACTTATAAATCATTCATATGCTTATTTCAAAGAATCTTACTATATATAAAAGAAGAATACATGCAGCATTTTTTCCCGCTCATTTCTATACATTGTACATGCCAGGTGTCAAAATTACGTTAAATCTGACTTTAGAAGGTCACGTGTCAATCTAAAAATACATCATTTCAAAATATTTTTAATACAATTTCATTACAGACATCTGCTATTCTTTGTTTCCCGGCCAACGCACTGTACACTTTGCCATGTGTCCAAATTTAATTTGTTGTGCAACTCTTCATTGGATAAGATCAGAATCGATGGTCAGATCTGTTCGTTTGACTTCAAACACTGCTCTCCCCGCCTATATAAGCATCATAGAAACAAACTGTGCCGGTATAGTCGTGAGAATTGCATGGTCATTTGGCAGAATCATTTTGGCTTAACATCCACAGGTACGCCCTTTATTTTGACCAAATTTTAATTATTTGTATGCGTCATTTTTTTATCACAATTTTATCACTACTGAAATAAAATTTTCAACCTTTTCTAGATATTTTTTTTTCTGAAAATTGTCATATTTACAGATATATAATTTTTTAGCATATTCAGGAACATAAGTTTTACCTGATATATTTGTGTAACATTCAGATAAAAATGTCAATTTACACAAATCTTAGAGAAATACACCCTGCCAAAAGCAACTGGTGTGTAAAACTTCGACTGATTAGGCTTTACGATAAGCCTTCTTATGGGAACAAAAACGAATCATACAGTTTAGAATGTGTCTTTCATGATTGTGAGGTAAGTTGGCAGGCAAATTTTATGTTATTTATTTACATTATTATTTTTAAATATATAAATAAATTTGATAATTTATGTTGCTTAAATAAAACAGGAAAACAGAGTTCATGCTTCAATTATAAAGTCTCAGATTCCACAATATAAAGCAAAACTCATTGAAGGGGAACTCTACCATGTCAAGAATTTCATAGTGACAGATAACCAAATGAAAATAAAAACTACTACATTCAAATATGTGATCTACTTCAACAATTTTACAGAGTGTAATTTGTCAAAAAATATAGAAGTATTTCCAACAGTACTATTTAAGTTTGCAGCATTTGAAGAATTAGCTACAAGGTCACCAACATGTCTTACAGGTACCATATTCATTTTTATAATTTATATACTACTTACTGATTTGCTTTAACTAACGTACTAACAAGTAATTTTATGGCAGACATTATTGGAAGAGTTTGCATAGTACACATATTAAGAGAGAAGGAAGTTTATGGCCAAGTCACAAAATACATGGATTTTGTGCTGGAGGATGAAAAGTAAGATAAGTGTATATGAATACTTGGGCATAGTTTAGCTTTTTAAATATTCATCAATATCAAGTATTTACTTACACATAATTTTTCAGACAAAAGAGAGTACAATGCACACTTTGGGGAGAATATGCTACAGAACTAAGTGAATATGTTTCACAGTTAAATCCAAACCAGCTTATTATTATTCTCCAATTCTGTCGAATCAGCAAGTTTAATGGTAAAATATATATTTATTTTGTTAGCAATTGTACCTTATTCACTTAACATTAACTACACTTAATACTTGCAGATCAAGTCAGGATATCAAACACTTGGAATGTCACAAAATTAATTCTTGATACTACGATGGATGAGATTAAAGAGTTTGAGAAGAGGAAAATATCTTTCAACACTTCTACACATTAATTACTTTGACAACAATGAAATATAGAAACTAAACATAATTACCTTTGTACAGATTACCTGAATGTGAATCTTCACAGATCACAGTTTGTGAAGAGAGGCAATCATTATCTTCACAAACAATAACAGAGGAGCTAGCAAGCGAGAGGTCTATTTTCAAAACAGTTCAACAACTTCAAGAGAATGAGGTACTATTAATTTTTTTTAATACATATAATAGATGTTTCATTACTAACTAAAATAATGAAATTTGGTTTAGGTGGGAAAATTTTGGATCAATGTCAGGGTTGCAGGAATTGAAATAGTGGGAGAGTGGTTTTATGTAGCATGTCAGAAATGCCTAAAGAAAATCAAGCCTATTGGAGACTCTTTCTATTGTGAAAAGTGTATGAAAAATGATAAAGGAAGTCTTAGATACATGCTACAAATTAGAGTTGTTGACAGAACAGGTAATATTCCACTACTTCTATGGGATAGGGAATGTACACAAATTATAGGTAAATCAGCTCAACAACTTAGGGAAAGCACTACAAAGGTAAGTCCTAATTTAATATGATATAAATTGTATGGTTTCAGTTTATACACACTGTTTTATTCACATTTTAAAGTATTAAATAGGAAGATGTTGAATATACAAAGCTTCCGACAGATTTGGAAAAACTCATAGATGTGAAGGCTCTTTTCTTAGTCCAAGTGAGGGAGAAACAATTGGGAGCATATTCTGTTATAAAGCTAAGTGTGGATGAAGCTTTGGTTTCCAAATATTATGGACCAACTTCCTTAGACAGTCAGGTTAGTGTAAAAGTTTATTATAATTTCTAATCCTTAGTTCAAGGGAAATATTATTTAATGAACCAATTTTATAAATAACATTTGTGCATTATTTTAGGATTCCGATATACTTTCCAAATTAGAAATTGTAGCAGATGAACAGGTAATAATCCTTACTAAAACATAATTATTGTACTTAATTAATGATTTGTTTAATAATTATTTTATAACTTGATAATGTACTCTTTGTATAGGTGGAATCTCAAATAGATGAAGTTCGGACACCAAATCAGGGCACAGCATGCAATTCTGAGAGTACAATTGAAGAATTTGGAAAAAGGTGTATGAATGGGGATCATTCCACTGATTGTATCATATGCAATGACAATCAACAAAAGTCAAGGTCAATCACTTCATAATGTTGGTATTTTCTTAAAGAAACCTGTATTCAGTCATGGTCAGCTTTATGTTGCCATATCTCGAGTGACAAATCGTAAAGGTTTGAAAATACTTATATGTGACAATGATGTTGCAGAGAGTAATTCAACCACAAATGTTGTATTTAAAGAAGTGTTTGAAAAGATATAATTATGAAATTTCTTTGATTAGTTATTCTTCAATGTCTATATTTTATTTCAATATGTTTACCATTAATATCTTCTTGTAAACCAATTATATAATACTTATTTATCCTAAATGTTTCTTTACCAAATCATATTTATAAATTGGGCTATTCATATGCTCAAATCCTCCGTGCGTCGCACGGGTGCAAATCTAGTATTATTTTATTTCGATGATTTTTTCATCTTTTACAACCTTTTCGTTAGATATTTGTTTATTTGCAAAAATTCATAAATTATGTGATTTTTTTCTAAGTCGTTTCTCGCTAGTTTCGACGTGTTTAAATTTTTTTCACACTTCTAAATATATTCTAGGCTTAGACATGTGTCCCAAACATAGTTTGAAAAACTATACTAGACCGAGCGATCCAAATAGGGACCGATGAACTAGTTAGGTCACCGAACCAGATTTCATATACCGATTTTTAGAATATCGGAACCAGTGAAAGTCGGTCAAAAATTAATCAAACCAATAAAAATTGATAAGCCGGTCAAAAAACTAGCAAGCTGATTAGGACAAAAAATCAATTGGGAGCCTGTCAAATTCATATGTAGTTTAATTTTTTATATATTTCATATTTTTAGACTTAATACATATCATTGGTCCAACCAATCCAAACTACTGGTCCGACCACTAAATTAGTGAACCAACTATGATATTGCTTTGATTACCAGTCCAGTTTTTAATACTATGGTCTCAGACATTTTTTTAGTTCATCCATTTCTTCCAAATCATGTCATCATGAAAATGTTCGTTTACAAGATTAAACGATTTTAACCATTTTAGTTGTTTTTAATCCATTAGGTATCAACCCAATTTTGAAACCATAAATTTTATACATTTGATTTTCTAAAATTGTTTTGCACCCATCCAAGGTAATTTAAACCCTTCATCAATCATTTTATGCATTTTCAAGAAAATTCATTTTTTCAAAGTATCCCATTTTTTTGTTTATGCTTTTTTTCTATTCATTGGACTTCAAAACAACTCTAATATCCAATATTTTTATATATTTGGATCCCTAAAATTATTTTGCAACTTCCCATAATTTTTTTCCAATTTTTGGGATCAGATTGCTATTATTTTCTCCAAAAATACTTATTTAGATATTTTTTTACAATTTAATTCACTAAATTAATTGCAATTAAGCTTATAACTATCTCTTTGGTTCCTAACCAACCATCAACTAGATCACCGTATGATTTCCCTTATATTTGACTTTGTTTAACCAAAAATTTAACTAAGAGTATATTAATCATATCCATTTGTCCTTTAACCACTAATAAACTTAACCACCTACAATAAGTGTTAAGAAAATCATCTTTTGCTTACCACTTCTCACACCAACCCTAGCTAGCAGAGAACATATATGAATTGGGCCTTGTAACCCATGCACACATCCCTCTTTCATTCATTTTTCATGCAACCCAAATTTTATCAAGTGCCCTTCTCTCCTTCTCTACCCTAAATTTCACAACCTCTGGTGTGCTCCTTCTCTAGCTTCTCCAGCTTCTCCTCTCTTCTTTTCTCTCTTTTTCATTCAACTGTACACAACATCCATCCATCCTTGCCTTCAAATTCCTTACATAATCCATGGCTTTCCCTTAATTTTCTTCCCTATTTTTGATATGCAATTGTTGTTGTGCAACTAATATTTGTTGTCACTTCGCGCACCTCTAGCAACCTCTTTTCTCCTATGTTTTTCTTCATTTTTGTTTAGATAGATTATATGCATTGTATAATCCATGAAAATACTCATTGTTGCTTGAAATTACTAGTCTTACCCTGTAACACCCCAAATTTCACTATTTTTTTTTAAAACGGAAGCAAATGAATTAAATCAGAACCTGTAAATCTTGGGAATGTTACAACCATACTTAGTACCAGAGCGGTTCACTTCTACTGTTTCAGTACCAAGTGCTAAGGCTAAAAATGATATTTTTTAAACTTAAATCAATACTTAAACCAAGAGTTCATAAAAAGAACTAGAAGGCTCACAACATAGAGATCAGAGTACGCGTAAAGAGTTTACATAATCTAAAGTACATAATCAAAGTTCCTCAAAAGGAAAATGTCTACAAATGATAGTAGTTTAGTTCTAAAAAATCCAATACAAAAAGAAATAACATAAAGAAATAGAATAACTTAAAGGGAGAATCCGGCCATGTCACTCCCAATCATCAAGCCAAGCACATTCTCAACACTCATCCCCGCCTGATGCCTCATGAATATCGAAGGCATCGAAATATGCATCGCCCACCTACACAAAGTCAGGAGGGCCTTCTGCTTGTGGGAATGAGCAGTACCCATAAAAGGGGTAGTTAGTACACTACGTACTAAGTAAGGTAACCGTGCACTAAGGCCACATACAAAAGCATATAATCCAAACATGATAACATAACAGCATATGATCATTCGAATAAATACAAAAATGCTCATTTATAGTTCGGATTAATTAATTAATGAATCTCTTATCGATACTCATATCACACCATGCTTCTTATCGAATCCATGCGAGTACGGAAACCCCACTATTATAGCCGATGGACCGAAAACATACAGTGCATAAAGCTCTTGACCATTATTATTGCCGATTGGCCGGAAACGTACAAGGCATAAAGCTCCTGACCACTATTATTGCTGGTGGACCGATCTGGCCCCGACTCTCCTGGTGTTTCACTGTAAGTACTTAGTGTCTTTTCTATGTTCTAGCACAATTATGTTCGATTTGTTGAGCATGGAAAACCCTACTATTATAGCCGGTGGACCAAAAACATACAGGCATAATGTGCCTGACCACTATTATTTGTCGGTGGATCGATCACACATAGGGAAAAATGCCCTAACCAATATTATATGCTAGTGGATCGGTCTGGGTCCGGCTCAACAATCTTCCACTTTACGTAATTAATATCTTAAGTATCTTATTCAGAATTTTCACCCTAAACATGCATGACTAACTCCCTCTATGCTTATCCTTCAAAAAGTCATGTCCCACATCATGAGACTCATACACCTCCTAACTTAACCCATCAGCATTTCCTCCTTGCCCTAAATCACACTAGAGCCCATCTCCCATATATGTGGGTCAAGGCCTGCTACTTTTCACCTCCAGTCCACTCACTACCTCACACTAGGGTTTTTCCCAGAAACCCTAATTTAGGCCTATATGGCCCATTCTACTCCACCTCACACAACCCCAATCATTTTAACACTCCACACATCACAACCTTTAAATTCAACCCTCATCATTACGCCCTACTCCTCAAGCACGCGTGTGGTCACAAAACCCTAGGTAGTCACATCAAACCTTAATTGGCCACACCAAACCCTAGCTTCCTCATTTCCATATGTCACCCCTCCATTTCTCACCTTCCACTTCTTATTTTTCCATACTAATCATGTTCATCCTTCACATGACAATTTCCACCCTCATCTCGTACTCTACTCACCCTCTTCAAATTATCTTTTTACCACCTTTTTAGATTAGGGTTTTCTCCCAATCCCTAGCTCAGTCTTCTATGCACCCTTATACAGTCCCACGTACTATTTTTCACCCAAAGCCTCCAAACACCCAAATAACTCTTCCATTACCTTCCTCACACCCCAAGTCAACTTTTCATACGTAAACTTTACTCCCATGCAGACTCTAACCTTCCCATGAAAATCTTTGAACTTTCTCATGCAAAACCCTAAACTCCTATGTAAACCCTAGATTCTCCCATGCAAAACCCTAGATTCTCCCATACAAAACCATAGACTCAATTCTCCCATGCAACACCATAGAGTAGATTCTCCCATGCAAAACCATAAATTCTCCCATAGGAAACCATAGATTCTCCCATAAACCCTAGATTCTTCCACTCTTTTATATTATTTAAAATCCCCATTTTATTCGTCCACTCATGGACCATTAAAATATTTAGGTCAACTCACATCCCTTGGTTAACTTATTTCCCTTTGGTCAACTTACTTTCTGATTTTCCTTTTTCATCCTTTCTACCCAACCAAACCACATTAACATCCTTACATGCATGTCTTAAAGGGTCATAACACATTACATCACATTCCACAACATATATATAGTAACACATGCCATATGTAAGCAGATAAGCATACCTCAACTCCAAGCTGCACTACCTATGAAATAGTTATAGTAATAAGCATAAGATACATAACACATCATGATACATGGCATATAAGGCACATAAGGCACATAACACACATAAGGTCTTAGCTACACCCTTACCTAATATGACACCGGTCTTGGAGCACGCTCTTACGCCTCCTTAGGGCTTTGACTAGTCTGACCTATAAGAGGAAAAAACTAAAGATTAGGTTCCCTCCTACTAAAAATACTGTTATTTCCTAATTTATTCTAATATTAGGGTTTTAGATAGAATAATAATATAATAGTAATAACACTAACTAATTACTAATTTTGCTAAGGATAAAAGTAATAATAGTAATATTAAAAAAGGTGATAATACAAGCTTTGAAGATTTTACCCTAATAATAATAATGATACTAAAAATAATACTAATAATAATAACAATAACAATAATAATGATAATCATAACAATAATAATATTAATATTAATGAAAATGACGTAATTCAAAATAATTGTGAAATAAGGGCTTCGACCCTTCACCAAAATAATAATAATAATAATATAAATATGAATATGAATAATAATAATAATAATAATAACCATAATAATATTAAAAAATAATTATAATCATAATGATAATAATAATAATGATGTTAATCAAAAATAAAGTAAAGTAGGGTTTCGACCGTACATTGAATATATAATAATAATAATAATAATAATATTTCTAATAATAATAATAATAATAATAATAAATACTATTGATAATAATAATAATAATACATGGTGATAATAATAATAATAATAATAATAATAATAATTGAAATAGGCATAATAGGGTCTCGACCCTTTATAGAATAATAATAATAATAACATTAATAATAATAATAATACATAATAATAATAATACTCAAATAATAGAAATATAATAAAATTAAATAATTAAAGCTCGTATAAATAGGGTAAAAGGGTTGAGAGGGTTTAGGATGCCACATTGGGTTGGTGGTGACAGGCGGCACCGACAGTGGTGCACGGTGGGAGCTGCAGTGCCTAAAAAAAGAGAAGAAATTAAAGAGAGAAAGTTGAGTGCTGGAAAAAAAGAGAGGGAGAAAGAGGGTGGAAGTTGGGGTGTTTATGGTTGCCTAGATGGAGAGGAGTAGAATGAGGGTGGCGGCGCACGGCACCGTCGATGGTGACCGAGAGTGGATGAAAGAGAAAAAGAGAGGAGGAGAGGGAGGAAGAGGAAAAGAAAGGTAGGGGAGGTAGAGGGGAGTTTGTAGAGCAGTTTGGGAGGTGCAAGAGGTGGTGGTTACAACGGGAGTGGTGGCTAATGATGGTGCGAAGGGTGGCAGAGGTAGAAGTATAGTTGATTGGGAAGGAGACTTTGCATAGTCGTGGTGGCTTGTGCAAGGTAAATTGAGGGATGAGGGAGGCTTAGTTTGGTAGAGGGTGGTGTAGGGAGTGCTTAGGTGGGCTGCTTGGGCTGCGGCGTTGGTCAACAGCGACAAAAATGGTGTTTGAAAGAACAGTGGCGCACGAGGGGGTTTTTTGGGTTGGAAATAAAAAACTCGACCCATGCTGATTATGGGGGTATTTATAGGGCCAATGGAGTGGATGAAGTTAGAGGGGAGACAGGAGAATAGGGCAGGTGGGTAAGGTGCACCGGCTGGTGCCGGCAAGCCGACGCATGATCAATCGTGGCAGTGGAGATGATTGGCTAGGAAAAAGGGGGTCATGAGTGAGAAGGAAGAGTTGGTTGCTTGGGTTGAGCGGTAGGCGGGTCAGTAGAGTAGGGTAGAGGGAGGAGAGATTGACCGGATCAATGGCGTGGTTGGCGGCATAATTCTCGGAGGCATTCGAGGAAGGAGTTGCAGGCACGAAGGGTTGGGGAAGAAGAAGAAGAAGAAGAAGAAGAAGAAGGGGGCTGGACCAGCCGGTTGGGAAAAAGAAAAGAAAGAAAAGAAAAGAAAGATCGAATCGGTGATGGGGGAAAGGAAAAATGGAACGCGGCGTTTTGGGCCGCCGAATGAGAAAAGAAAACGAAGGGGTTTCGGCCACAGGACAGGCCCAATTCGGGGAAAAGAAGAGAAAAAGAAAAGGAGAAGAAGGAACAAGGGAAAAAGAAAAATAAATAGGTTGGGATAACTAAAATAATTTGGATATTTGGAATATTTAAAAATAATAATATTTAAATAAAATAATATTTAATTCCCTTTTTACGTTAATTTAGAATTTTTGAAAGATTTTTCCTAAATTTCATTTTAATTAGCAAAATACCCAATTTTTTTCTAATTAAAATATTTATTATTTTCCTCTTGATTAGATCTAATTAATTCATTTTCATTTTAATAAAAATTATTTATTTAATTAATTTTTGTAATAAATCCTTATTTAACTAAAATTCTTAAAATTAGGCTTTTGGGGCATTTCATACCCCTTCCTTTTGGACCAACTTTCCCTTCCTACTATTATTTCATGTGGACTTTGATGTTGCTGGTTGATTTTTTTGTTTGTTATAGCCACAATTTGTGCAGCTTCCTCTTCAATTTCTCTAGGTTTTTTGGGTCTTAATCCTTGCATCTCATACTATAATTACCACCATTTTCTTCCTTCATCTTGTGGCTTCTTCCATCTTCTTTGTCCCTTCAAACCACCCCTGTCAATTAGCCTATTGTTGTGAGCTTCTACTCATCTTCTAAGCTTCTAATACACGTTTTTGAGTCTTTTTCCTTAGCTTCCTTTCTTTTTTCTTTCAACCCTAACCTCACCGAAAGTTATCCACTTTATTTGACTCATCCTTACTAAATTCCTTTATTATATTTCCTAACTTATTATCATGTCATTATTAGATGATCAGGATATGGTAGAAGGAGAAATTGGATAGGAGTATCTTTTTTTTATTGCTAGAAGAATAACATATAAGTAATATTTTCTTACTCTATAGGCATAGAAAGTATGTGATTTCATTGTGTTTAGTTTTCTAGTATAATATAAGCATGGGGTATTATGTGGTGTGTGTGTATTCCATGATGGACATGTTATTTTATATCCTAACATGATTTTAATTTCTAAGCCTATGTTCATTTTATGTGTTTTCTATCATTTTATGTGAAAATCATTTAAGTAGAGAGAATGCTAGAATATTATGCATATTTATGCATGGTGTTAAGTTGCTAAAACTTTATATGATATACTTAGAATTTGTTGCCATGTAACTTTGTGAAATTATATATATATATATATATATATATATATATATATATATAAGCATGTTGGTTAAGTTTTTGGCCTTTTTATCCCTTGATGGGCCTCAAAATTAAAGATTTTCTCTAGGATTTTGTTGATTTAATTTGTATTATTAATGTCTTAATATGCGTATTAGTACTTAGTAGTGTTAGAATGAGTTTGGGTTAAAATAGAGTTAAGTGCATATTTGAAAATTTTGAAGTTATGCACTATTATGGAAAATGATCATAGTAGTGAGTTTTTGCTACATCAAATGTCACTAGTGTGTTCATTAGGTCTTTTAAATACAATTTCATGAATTAGAAGTCTTATTCTGAAGTTGTATAACCTAAATGATAATTAACATGAGTCATGAGGTGAATTAAGTAGAGTAGAGGGCATTTGGTCTTTTGACATGTTTTAGGCCCTTTAAATTGTTTTAAATTATCTTATGATAGTAGGTTTTACTTTTTTAAGTGATTAACCTTGGTTAGTGTTGGTTAACATATGATAATGAATTGAGTTAGAAAGGGCTTAAAATGAGCATATAATTCCTAGGGGTATTTTTATCATTTTATGTGCTTTTCTTAAAATCTAGGACCTAAAATTGGGATTATCTATACTTACAAGGATGATTAAGGGTTTTCTGATGTTTGGGTTAACGATAAGGCTTTTTGGTAGGTTATTTCAGTTAATATAAGATTAGGGTTAAATAAATGGGTCTTTAAATTTAAATTTTGGAATTCGAGATTTAAAATGAGTATTATGATAATAAATTAAGTTAAATGTATTAATTAAATTAATTTAGATAATTATGATTAATATAAGTTAAGGTTTATGATAAAATAACATAAAATAAATGAGCATAGAAAACCTTAATGGTAACGTTATTATTTTATGTGCTTAATTTTACCTTCCATTTTTTGCTTAATCATATTTAATATGAAGTATTTAGGTGTTTTCCTGAATTTGGTAAATTAATGGGTTTAAATTGGCATTTATATAGATGATATAAAGATTTAGGATTAATAAGGACACTTTGGTATTTTATCTTTAATATAACCTTCTTAGGCCATGTTTAACTTTAGGATAACCTTAAGAGTTTTAGTAGGTGAAATCTTTGAATTAAGTGGCTTGTTTCATTTATTTATGTTATCCTTATGTGTTAGTTTGGTGTTTATATGAATTATTCATTTGTTATTTTATGTGGAGGTTTTCGTAATCGACATTAGTGTAATCCTATCATGATAACAACATAATTTTTGAGAATGATTCACATAAGTGATGAATGGAAAGTAATGATGATAGTATTAAGCATATTGAAAGCCATTAGGGTTAAGTGTTCAAATGATATCTAATTGATAAAATATTAATAATCAAGTGAAAGATTGAATGAGTCAGGATGTAGTTTTGATGTTATTTATTTTTTTTCCTTGGTTCTACGGAACTATGGCAATCATAATCTGCACTATACTTGAATGTTCCACTAGCTTATAGGTGGTATACATAAATATTTGAGGCTAGTTAGTAGCTCAGGTGTTTTTTTTAATATGGTACTTTTACGGTAGTCATTATTCCATCGAATATAATAGTGACCGAGGTGTGTTATGTAATTATTGTCTCTTAAGTACTCGGTATAATTAAGATTGCAATGTTGTGATAATTAAGAAAATATAATAACCAAGTTATTATAGTTATGTTTTATTCTCATGTCTATGTTCATGATCTCTATATGTCATCGCATGTCTATTATTAAGTACCATGATTTACATGCAGTATACTATGTCGTTAGAGTAACCATGTTTACTAGGACAATGCATACTGACGGGCGCCGTTTCATAGTCTCTTGCTTATTCCATAACCAGGAGATATTGTTGTTTGTAGGTTTTTTAAGATCTTCATATGTTTTTTCTATTACTTGTGGTGAGTGTCTTATTGAGTTATGGGCGTAGAGTGATATTTATCTAATTTTTTCTGTCAGTTCTTTGAATTTTAGCCCTTAATCTCTTTTTTTTATACTATATTTAATCTCCTCCTATAGTCTATTTTGTAATCTTGTAACTCAAAATCAAGTGTTTCCCACACCCAATCTCTTTTTGTGAGTTATATTTTTAGCCTTGATACCATTGGGTATAGGAAGTGCCATTTTTATATAGGATATAATGATAGTACCCATTACTTTATTAATATGCTTCTACAAAATGAAATTTTTTAATAGTAAATTTTGGGACATTATATTTACTCCTTGAGATATTAAACATTTATTTCAAGGACTATGACACAAATAACCTCTAAAATATTCAAACAACTTTGGCCATAAAAAAATAGATATCACAATTCATTTTGATGCAACATTTAATGGAGAAACCTTCCATTAGACTAGTAGTTAAGGGTACTTAAATTAATTTCCATGCCTCGTGGTTGAATCTTATTTGGTATATCGGTATTCCTTTTTTAACCCTCTCCACCACTAGTGTATAGAAAATGGAAAATTTAATGGATCAACATAAAAATAGAATCTTCTAATGATTCACCTTTTTCTTCAATCAATTTTCCTTTTAGATATTTTATTTTTTATTAAAATAATAGTATTACTACATATATTGCATTCTTTAAGTATTTTTTTGGTCGTGTAATGCTAGAGGATCTTAGATTTGTTATTAGAATGTTTAAATACCTCTAATTTTATAATTCTTATATAATTTGTGCATGTCAATGTTACAAAATAGTAGTATAATATTTAAAAAAATGAGCTATGGTATATTTTTTATGCATAGTTAAATTCAGTTCTTCATAATGTCTAATAAATGCATGCACTCTAAATAATAATAATAATAAAGTATAACCTCAATACACATAAGCAAAACATGTTTCTCAAAGTTTCAAAGTATGAAATTTCATATGCCATTTTAGTTGTATCATATTAGGGCTACAATAACAAGCTAAATATATATATATATGAGATTATCAAACTATTGAAAGGAAATATGATTTACAAACATGTTTTCCTAAGATTATTTGAAAGTTAAATTCCTCAAATTATTTTTAAAAAATATTATAAAAAAATGGTTCTCGTTAATTAAAAATGGAAAGATGAGGTCTTGAAATTGTTGGGAAAAAAACACTTAAGGTCCTAAGATCTCTTAAATTTGAAAGTCCATATCTAACTTCGGTTTTAATTTTTATATTTATACATATAAAATTATATGATTTCTATATTTAATACTTAGTTTCGACGTATATGATTAGAAAAGTATGTGAAATATCACTAGAGGTCCTTAAACCTTTTGATAAAAAATTAAGGTACTAAAAACTTCAAAAACTAAGAATGTGTGTCCTCAAAATGTATTTATGCTTATAAATTTAGTCATCCTTTTCCTCAATTAAATTAATTTTATGATCTGACATCAATAACTCAATATTTCCATTGTTATGTTTCACTTAAACATTACTCTAAAATAAAACAATGACTATTACCTAATTTTTCAACCAAATAGAACAAACAAACATAAAGGCTAGAATCTAATGTTTCAAAATGGATATATCCTTGAAATGTTTAGAAATAACCTTTAATTGTAATGAAACATTCAATAAACCAATCTAAATTTTGAACATAATTGTATGTTCCTCTAATTCATGGATACTAATGTTGTGACAACATTTGGTAAACTTATTCTAAATAGAACAGAAACAAAAATTTGTGCCTATTATACTTATTTTACACTCTCAAGTGATAATATTAGGTCATTGAGTGGTGTTCGCACAATAGCACAAATTGGATGATGAAATTCAATACCTAAGAAAACGGAAAGAAAAAAAATAAAAGAATTCAATGACACCAATAATTTTTGGCTAAATTGAAACACAATAATAATAATAATAATAATAATAATAATAATAATAATAATAATAATAATAATAATAATAATAATTAAATATTTGTCTCAATTATGCCTCTTCCAATTACTAATGAACACAACAACTAATAAATTTCATTAAATTATATAATAATAAAAACTACTGATGACTAGTAATGAATAGAAACCACAAGATTTTACCTTTTGCATTACTTTAGTGAATGAAATCAACCTAAAAAAACATCATGAGCCATGAAATTTGATGTTAGATTTACTTTTGGTTCATTTCATCAAGAATCCAACATGAAAAATGTAGATCAATCATAACTCTTTGCTAGCATTTTTGTAATAAGTTAATTTTTAAGCATATTATGTTAATCATAAATATAATGAATGTGAAAGTTAGTTTAAAAAGTAATAATAAGATGTAAGGATAAGAATATGGTTGAAAACACTAAGAATACAAATATATGTTATTATGGTAGAAACTCAACTATTACACATATAATATAATGATCATTCATATAAAATATACAAAAAAGATTTTGATGCAATTAAAAGATGTCTTATTTAAAGTATTAATAATATCATACACATATTGAATGAAGTTGTCCTAGTTGTAAAGACCAACTTTTTGGTATCAAAGGTCCTAAGTTTGAAACTCTCTCATCTCTATATACATATATATTTTTTGGTAAGTAATGTAATTATATTATTAATACTAGATAGCTTGAAGTTATAATATAATGCTCCAAAAAGGCATAAAAAGCAAGGATCACACATCTATACATTTAGTAAGTTTATCATTAAGACTTAAGTTTATCATCAATACTAAGTTATGGAAACTAGTGCTAGCATGCATATTTGTTATTCTATAGGACACTTCATAGGATGCGATTAAGATCGTAAGAGTGGATGGTTTCACATTCTAGAAAACTTGACTATTTCTATCTCTCCAAATATGATAGAAATAGGATGCAAGTAGAACTTTCAAAGCAAGTGTATTCACTTTCGGCCTTCTTTGTGTTTGTGATACCCATTTTAGCTCCATAGGCTAATACCAAGAAATGTGGTATGTCCCATCCTACTCAAAATTAAGTTCTAAATAGTGTGTGCAAAGGGTGATGAATAAGGTTGTGATCTAGGTCCTTATCATTAGCTCCACATAAGACACACTCAATATCAACCATGACACCTACCCTTTGCAGGTTGAGTTTAATTGCTAAGATATCCCGAGATACCAACATTAAAATGAATTGGTGTTTGGGAATGCATATCAAGAGGCCATAGATCATGTATCCACGGTACCTTATGATGGCTTGGTCTTAAGTGATGATAACACTTGGAAATGTAGAATTTTTCTCAATTATTACGACTAGAGTGTAGTCTTTGTTGATTGAAGTGTTGCCTTATTTATAGGATTTTTCTCATATCCCAAGAGAATGAGGCTTTCAATGGTTTATTCTAGAGATAATATCCCTTGAATTAGTACTTATGACACCACTTAATAATACAGGAGTATCCAAAGATGATCTTCAAGGTATTGATTTAGCATATTTATGTTTGGAGCCAATTACATTATTTATCTTTGATGATAATTATTTGACCAACTTTAATGATATTTCTTTAAGTCATTCTTGTAGGTATGTAACATATTTGCAAGAAGATGACCAATTCATGTAAGAAATCAAGATACTTAAGATTTCCACATGTTACAAGCTATTACAAAGGAAGCTATGTTGTGCATGAAAAACAAAGTTAAGAAGGCCTAGTCAACCTTTCAAAGGCAGCATCAGTGTCTTGATTAGGATTCTTATAAATTATTTTCATATAATCTTAGCTTACTTTGTTTTTAATAGTCTTGTTGAACTATGTATTATATAGGATATAAATACATTATAATACTAGTTATGTGCTAGTTAGTCATTTGTGTGTCATGTGGCTAAACTAGTGTGTCAGTTAGCAATGTTATAACCCCTATATAAGCATGTGTCAACGACCCCCTTTTGTAACATGCAGGATGATTTTTTTTATTGAAATATAACATAAATAATTCACTCATTTATTCTCTCTTTTTAATTGAATACCCATTCTAAGACTATTTGAAACAATCTTAGATTGGTAATATTCAAACTTGATTTCTTTTATTCTTTTTTAAATTCTTTGATTTCTTGTTTATTTATTTTTGAGTTCTTTGTTGAATTTCCTAATTCCTATTTTAAAGACAAGCCAAATGATCCTATAATTCAATTCATTTCACACCAATCTTCATTCTCATTAAAGATGTGTGTCAAATTTGGCGTCAAAGCCTCGGTTTAGCTTTGTTCCTTTGGCACAAGTGCATCTTCTTTCTCTTTCTCCAATTAAAACCCTTCCTGTTTCTATTCTTCTTTAACATGCTTGTTTTTCTTCCAGCCATTTTCTCCCATGCATGATTGTTTTTGCGATTCAACTAGGATAGTATATCTTCAGCCTTTAATTTGAAGACCATCGAGTGAGATTAGTTTATCTTCAAAGTAATCATTCAACTTCAAGGATTGAAGATATACAGTATAAGACTAGTAAATATTTAACCAAGTGTAGTAGATCTTCAATAAATCCTTCACATCTTCAATCTGCCATTCTTAATCTTCAACGAGAGGTTGAATATCAACTATCTTAGGTGAAAATCTTCGACACTTGAAGGTAAGTGTCCAAAAACCTTTGCATTACCTTTATATTTTTACAACTTTATTCTTAACTTCTCTTAGTTACATTCAAATCTTATAAAATCTTTTAAAGTGATGATTGATTTTTAAGTGTTTTATCATGCATTTTCTCTTCTTTTCTTTTGTGATTTGTAATTTTTTGTTTCCACAGCTTTGTGTCAAATTCAACTTAGTTTTATTCTTATTCTATTCTTTATTTATCCTTGATCACAAATAGAGAATAATTTATCTTCACTTGTTTTCAATTATCATCCAGAATTTGTGCTTTCTTTTGAGTTCTTTCTTTCAGCAAGACACTTCTTGTCCTTCGTCAAGATTTCTTGGTAACATCTTCCAGCATTTCTATTTTTTTTTATCTCACCTTTTTGAGTGCAATATTATTTCAAGAAAATAGGCATAACTTTAAGAATACTACAAGAAGCAAATTTTGTCAAAAAATTTAGAGTGTGTCAAGTGCATTTTAAAGTAATTTTTGAAGATGGGTGAAGAGGTTTCCATGAAGATAATGCATGAAACTCTTCAACAACTTGCAGCAAGTGTCCATGAAACAAATTCTCAATTTCATCAACTTCCTTCCATTCAAAGCCAACTACAAATTTTGAAATCAAGAGTAGACGACCAAGAGACTCTTCAACATATGCACAATACCATAGAGGCTACAAATTATTGAGTAGAAGACCCGGTTAGGACGATAGTCCAAGCTCAAGGTGGTCATCTAAATGCTAGGATGGAGTATAAAGAGAGAGCACAAGAGAATGGATGAAATGATTTAAGCCACAATCAAATAGGTTATGCAAACCATCAAAAAAGGTACAATTAATTTGAAGACAAAGGTATAAAACTTGACTTTTCTAATTTTTATGGTGTATTAGATGTTGATTTATTTTTGAATGATTGCATGAAATTAAAGCAATATTTTAATTTAAGGAGTATGATGATGAGCATAAGTGTAAGTTAGTAACTCTTAAATTCAAAAAGTTTTATAGGGTTTGGTATGATAATATTAAGAGGACTTGTGATAGGCAAGATAAAAGTGAAATCAAGTCTTAGAAAAAGTTAAGGAAACACCTAAGAAAAAAAAGTTATACCAAAAGAGTATGATAAAGATATATTGCCTACTATTATGCAAGGACTTCTTAGTGTAGAATAATACACTAGAAAATTTTAAAGATTATCACTCTTATGTGATATGCAATAAAGAAAGGAACAAAAGTGTGTTAGATACTTAGGTGGCCTTAACAACTTGATTAAGGGAAAAGTTGAAATGTTTTCCTATAAGTCTCTTGAGTATTTGATTAAGTTAGCTTTAAAATTTGAAAATCAAACTAAGTCTCACAAAGCTTATCAAAAGACAACTGATTCAATTTCTAGATCCAACAAAAATAATTCTAATGAATCTACATCAAATTTTGGGACACATAACTCTTCAACAAAGTATAATAAGATGATAAAGGTAAAACTAAGGTTAATGACATGTCCACTAAAATGCTTCAAATTTAAAGGGTATGGTCATTTTGCTAGGTAATGTCCTAATCCAAGAGTCTTAACCTTGAGTGAAATTAAAAACATGGAACCATGTGTTGATGATGATGAATTAGAAACCGAATCTAGTGATGCTGTCTTAAGTATGTGTGACGAAGATGGAAATCCTTGCTTCGTACTACAAAGGGCATAACAAATACAACCTAATGATCAATATACACAAAGGGATAAAATTTTTAAAACTAAGTGTAGAATTGGTGATAAAGTTTGTAAAGTCAACATAGATAGTGGTTCTTGTAAACATTTTTCTAGTAAAAAAAATGGTCAAACAACTGGGACTAGTGACTACTGTCCATCCTAAACCATATTCCTTACAATGGCTTAATAAGGACAAAGGAGATAAGGTGACTAAACAAACACTCATTTCTTTTCATATTAGTGATTATCATGATGACGTGTTGTGTGATGTTTTGCATATGGATGCCTGAGGTATTTTACTTGGTAGACCATGGAAATATGATCATAATATAACTCATGATGGTGTAACTAATGAATATGTGGTATTTATAGATAAAAATAAATATAAGTTGAAACCATCCCAATGTGATTATGTATCAATTATCATTACGTAAGGTTAAAAATTGTTTATGTTTACATCAAAGGAAAATGATTAATTACATTGAGGAAGAGGGTGTTTTTTATGCCTTGGTAGCTAAATAATCTCATTTTGGGGATAAAAATTATAATATTTCAAATTCTACTAGTTTGCTTGATGAATATAGAGATGTATTTCCAAATAATTTACCTCCTGGACTACCATCTATTAGGGGTATAGAGCATACTACCAATTTAATATGGATGCCTTTACCTAATAAACCAGCTTATAGGTGTAATCCAAAGGAAGCTAAGGAATTATAAAGGAAAATTCAAGAGCTAATAATTAAGGGTTTGTGAGAGAAAGAATGAGTCCTTGTTGTATACCTACCTTACTAGTTCCTAAAAAGGATGTTTCTTAGCGTATGTGTTTAGATTCGACAACAGTGAATAATATAAATATCAAATATCATTTTCCTATGCCAAGATTGGAGTACATTCTTGATGAGTCATGTAGTGCAAGAATATTCTTTAAGATGGACTTACAAAGTGGTTACCATCAGATGAGGATTAGGGAAGGAGGTGAATGGAAAATAGTGTTTAAAACTAAATACGATCTCTATGAATGGGTCGTTATGCCTTTCAAGTAATGTAATGCACATAGTTCTTTTATGAAACTTATGAATAAAATTCTTATTCCTTTCCTAGGTGAATTCATTATAGTTTATTTAGGTGATATACTTGTATATAGTAAAAGTCAGCATGATAATTTTCTACATTTGAGGAAATTATTTAATAAACTCAAGGAAACTAAGTTATATGTAAAATAGGAAAAGTGTGATCTTATACTTTCAAGTATAGTTTTAATTTGTTATATTATTAACAATGAGGATATTAAAGTTGATCATGTAAAAATGCAAGTTATTAAAGGGTGGTCTGTTCCTAAATGCATACATCAAGTATGAAGTTTTCATAGGTTAACTAGTTTCTATAAGAGATTTATTAAAGATTTCTCTACTATAGCCGCACCTATTACTCAAATCGTGAAAAAAGGAGACTTTGTTTGGGGAAATAAAGCCACTAAACCTATTGATACTCTTAAGGATAATTTGTGCAACACTCCTGTATTATCTATTCCAAATTTTGACTTCCTTTTTTAGGTAACTTGTGATGTGAGTAGGGTAGGTATTAGAGGAGTTATTTCTTGAGAAAAGAAACCTATAACATACTTTAGAGAAAAACTAAGTGGTGTTAGATTAAAGTATTCTACCTATGATAAAGAATTCTTTTCCGTTATACAAAGCCTAGATACATGGAGTCATTATCTAAGACCTAAACCCTTTGTGCTACATTCTAATCATGAGAGTTTAAAACATTTATATGGTCAAAAGAAAGTGAGTCCTAGACATTAAAGGTAGGTGAGCTTTTTATAATCCTTTATGTTCTCTCTCAAACACTTAGATGGTAAATAAAATATAGTAGTCGATGCTCTTTCTAAGAGATATGTCTTACTTATCACGCTAGATGCAAAATTATTGGGATATGAAATGTTAAAAGAGATGTATCCTAATGATGAAGACTTTCATGAAGAATATCAATTGTTTCAAGAAAATAGAATTCATATTAATTATACTATACATGATGGTTTTTTATTTAAGCTTAATAAACTTTCTGTACCCAGATCAAGTATAAGAGATTTACTTATTAAGGAGGTACATGAAGGAGTGATTACTAACCATTTTGGTTTTCAAAAACTTTAGAAATATTACAAGAGAATTTCTATTGGATACGCATGATTGAAGGCCTAAAAAATATCATAAATTGATATGTTACTTGTAATAAAAGTAAGAGTTTCTTTTAAAGAGATTTATTTACACGATTACCTATGCCTAGTCAACCATAGGAAGAGGTTAGCATGGACTTCATCTTAGGGTTGCCTAGAACAAAAAGAGGTAAGGATTCTATTATGGTCATGGTGGATAGATTTTCTAAGATGGCTCATTTTATTCCTTACCATAAGATTGATGATGCTACATATGTTGCTGACTTATAATTTATTGAAATTGTAAGACTTCATGGCATACCAAAAAGTATTGTTTCATATGAGGATGTCAAATTTCTTAGTTATTTCTGAAAAATATTATGGCACATGCTAGGCACAAAGTTATTATTTAGTACTTCACATCATCCATAAATTGATGGGCAAACTAATGTTACTAAGCATACTCTTGGTCCATTATTAAGAGGATTAGTAAGTAAAATACTAGAGATTGGGATATTAAGTTAGCTCAAGCTGAGTTTGCTTATAATCGTAGTCCTTCTAGTACTCCACATACAAGTCCATTTGAAATTGTGTATGGGGTGAATCCTTATATACCGGTTGATATGGTAACTTTAAGAAAAGGTGAAATTAAAAATTATGATGCTAAGGAATGAGTTGAATTTTTCCAAAAGCTTCATCAACGAATTAAGGGTAACATAGAAAAAGCTAATGAAAAATATCAAAAAAAAAAATAAGTGAACAAACATCATAGTCAACAGGTGTATTCTCTTGGTGATTTGGTGTTGTTACATTTACATAAGGAGAGATGACCTAACTTAAGGAAAAATAAACTAATGTCATGAGCAGACGAACCATTTAAAACCCTTAGGAAATTTGGGGATAATGCTTGGTAACTTGAACTACCTGAATCATATGGCAGTGTTTCAAGGACATATAATGTAGGTGATTTATCTCCTTATTTTAATGATGTCAATTTGAGGAGAAATTCTTCTTAGTTTGGGGAGAATGATGCAGCAGCATCTAAAGATGATCCTCAAAGTATTGATTTGGCATACTTATTATTGGATCCAATTACATTGTTTATCTTTGATGATAATTCTTTAATTAACTTTAATGATATTGCTTTAAGTCATTATTTTAAGTATAAAACATATTTGTAGGAAGATGATTAATTCATATAAAAAGTTAAGACACTTAATATTTTCACATGTTACAAGCTATTGAAACGGAAGCTATGTTGTGCATGAAAGTAAAAGTTAAGAAGGCCTAGTTTAGTTATCATTTTATTGATGAGTTCAGTGCATTGGAACCTAGTTAGTTAAGTGTCGGAAAGTGGAATACCCAGGTAGGTAATGGGAAATGATCATACATTTATGTTTATTGAACTAGTTAATTTAGTCCTCTTTTATATAGCATTCCCCCCAAAAAACATGGCTTTTGAGTTCAACGAACTGGAGTTTAGTTAGATTAGAAAACGTCTCAAAAGTTTCAAATAATTGTTCCACTAAAGTCTTCCTCCCATTAGAGAAAAGAAGGAGGTCATTTGTGAAGGAGAGGTTAATAATCCCAACTTTCTTACACTTGGGATGGGCTTTAAAGCTATTGTTTTACTATAATCCCTAGAGTATATGATGTAGTTAGGCTATGGATAAGGCAAATAAATATAAGGAGATTGGATCACCATATAAAAACCTCTCTTAGTATCAAAGGGGGAAGGTTTCCCATTAACCCAAATAGAGTAACTAACAAAGGTGATGCACTTAATAATCAACTTTACAAACTGAAGGGGAGAGCCTATATTATACATGACCTATTCCAAAAAACCCCATTCAATAATGGCGAGACTCAAGAATACTTGCAAAAATAGGAAATAGAAAAAGAATGAAAATATAACCATACTTTGATTGGAATGGTGGTTGGTATATAGCCATCCTATGGCCAAATGTGTAAATAGGTGTCTGAGATGTGGAAAGAAGTTCAGGCTCCAAAAGTCTTCCATCATGAGCATAGATTTTTCTTATTGAGATATGAACCTGCTCATGATTGCCTCATTACCCTAGAGAATCCATTCTAGTCATTCAGAGTTAGGTCACTAATGATACAAAAATGGAATCCAAATGTACCTTTCAATGACACATAATGGAGGAGAATACCTTTATGGGTTACTTTATTAGGACTTCCATTATCTCATTGGCCTATAAACTCTTTGAGTAGGATTAGAAGTTGTTTAGGCAATATGATTTGTGTTAATATGATTATATCAAATCACAATGGAATTTCTTATCCAAGGATTCAAATAGAGATTGCTGTGAGTTTTGCCCCTGTTGAGTATGTGACAATTGATATGGGAAGTACTACTAGAACTCAAAATATATGTTATGATTGGAGACCCTATTTTTGCACCAAATGTGATCAAATTAGCCATGAATCTTCTCGTTGTCAAATTAGAATTCCTAAAATTGGAGGATAATAGTGGAGACCAAAACAAAGAAATAATACTCAACTAGGACATACTTCACAACAGCAAGATAAGCAACAATAGATGCATTAAACTCAAACTAAAATAAATGAGATGACATTTATAGAGAAGGGGAGAGGCATACTGTTTGAAAATGTTAGACCTTCTCTATTAGGGGGATAACTCAGCAATACAATAATGCATTAGTTTAGTTTCCTCCAAATGAAATTAACAAAGGAAAGATAGGGAGTGCGGGGAGTGAAGTAGGAGGCCCCAGTGCCATAACCTCATAAAAATTGGTGCTTGGAATATACAAGGAGAAAATGATTCTATTAAACAAAAGGCTCTTTGAAAATACTTACAGTTGCATGCTATTTTAGTTTTTTCTCTTTTAGAAACTAGAATTAAGCTCCCAAGACTACTATAACTTATAGAAGAATAGCTCATAACTTTAATGTAACAACTCATCATAATAGAAGATTTATATTTCTTTAGAATACTATTGAGGGTAAGATTTTAGTTCTAGAAGAGTTTGATCATTATATGAACTAGAGAATATTAAACATGTTGAAACATAAGGCTTCAAAGGTGACCTTTGTTTATGCTTTCAATACTAGGAATGCTCCATAAACTTTGTGAAATGGTTTGTATACAACTAGTCAAAATATATCTAGTCCTTCAGTGGTGTTGGGTGATTCCAATACTATTTTGCATTTAGATTAAAAATAGGAAGGTACGCTACATTTAGGAGACATGGACAATTTTATGCAGTGTGTACAAAAGTGTAGATTGGGAGAATTAAGTGTATCTAGGCCTATGTTTACCTGGAGTGATAATCAATCCCCTCTTAATATAGTACAATGGAGATTGGATAGAGGATAAGGCAATAATCTTTGGTTCTAGAAATACACACATCTTAGGATAGAAGTTTAGGGTAATAGCCTTTCAGATCATTATTACATAATTCTTAATCTAAGATGTCAATATATGCATGGTATTAATCCTTTCAAATTTTTCAACCCTAGGAGTGAACATACTAAATTTTTTCTGGTGGTTTAGAGATCTTGGAGTCAATTAGTACATGGATCCCCTTAATATCAACTACTCTAGAAAATGAAGAGATTGAAAAAGGGTATTAAAGGGTTTAATAATCAGTTTTTTGGTAAGGTTTTTAAAGAAGTTTAAAAGGCAAGAGTTTGGTGGAACATAATTAAACAAAAACTTGTTGATGAACCTAAAAAATTTGACTTAGAAAGGGAGGAAATCACAACAAGAAATATATTGTAACACCCCAATTTTTACTACTAAAAATTTTTATTTTACAGCGAAAGTATATAAGTAAAATATTGGGGGTTAGCACCATAATTAACACAAGTCTAGTTTATTCAATCATCCTTAGATAAATAACAAGGCTAAACATTTATAGTAACACAAGTAAATTATAAATGAAAGAAACATTTATAATACAATAATAAGTTTGGATTTTACCTCCGAGTTACAATACACAAAATACAAAATAAGGGATACCATGGATCAAGAGTCTAAAAAGGGTATCCGGGTAAATACAACTACTGGATACCATTACTACTCCTCCAAACACCCATTAAAGATAAAATCACTCATCTAAACATAGTGTATCATAGGCATAATATTCATCTAGGGAATGTTTTGAGACCTTCACATAAGAATCAGGGTCTCCTACTCATGGGAATGAGTAACAACCATAAAATGAGTGGTCAGTATGCTACGTACTAAATAAGAGAACAATATTGTCAACATAAGAATATAAGTAGCACATGTATTCACAATAGGTGAGAATATACAGACAAGTAAATGAAACATCTCGTAAGATAGATAATGATTCAAGTCTCTTTATTAGATATAATCCATTTTCAGTCTTTTACATATGTTGAATGTAGGAATCACACTATTCTTAAACTGATGGAACAGTCTAAAGCACCTTCTCAAGAACAACACAACTAAGCCACTAATATCATTTGATGGAATCGATATGAAAACATCACATTATCAAGGTAGAATGCTCTTGAGCCACTATTCTCCCCTGTAGAAAGAAATATATATAAAAATATCACCTTAGTCCTGACTCACGCACTCTTCCACTTTAGATCATTAGTGTCTTTTCCATAGTTCATACTATTATACTTTTGTTCCACAATGAGTAGGGGCCACACTATTCCTAATATGATGGAACATTTTGAAACACCTTCTCGGGAAAAACGCTCCCGTGCCACTATTCTTTTCAATGGAACATAAATTAAAAACATCACCTTCTTGGAATAGAACGATCTCGAGCCACTATTCTCCCTAGTGGAATGTGATATATATATATATATATATATATATATATATATATATATATATATATATATATATATATATATATATATATATATATATATATACATATATCACCTTAGCCCTACTCATGTGCTTTTTCACTTTAAGTTATTAGTGTCTTATTCAAGACTAATTCTCAGGCATCGAACACATTAAAGAAGGTAGACACATAACACAGGTCAAAGTCCTTAAGTATCTTTAAACCCTAATTACACACCCCTTTAACATTCATTCTCCCATATTGATTATTCAACCACCATTTACAATATATCATTCTCAAACATCATCATTATTATTATACCCAAAATTCATGATCAAATTCTCATGTCATACACATACAATAATAATCTTATCCCAAGGTATTATTCCTAGAAATATCCAAAAATGCTAAACTCACATGTTAGCCATAATTCATCCCATGAGACTCATATAAACACTAAGTTCAATAAACATCCTCATAAGGCCACTCATTAGCAACATATCCAAAATCTAACTAACCTCTCTATTTTACAAATGGAATGGTAACATTATCTTTTTAAAAACATTATGACCTAATTAACAATTATTTCATTTAAGGACCCCAAAACAAATTATAATCCTCTAAAAATTTCTCAGGATATCATTATCATATTTTTAATCTGCTTAACACATAAAATACCAAACATTCCTCATTATCCCATAATGACCAAAATACCCTTAAGGATAAAGAGTAACCTTTATTTTATAAAATCTTCTACCTTCCGCACACATTACTTTTTGAATTCAAAAAGCATCATCATACCTCATAAAAATACTTATATCCGCTTATCAAAGCTCATTTAGCCTAATATTTCATGCCATAAGATATATTCCTACAATTATGTCATTATCATGACAAAATCATAATGATACATCTTACCCATTCTTACTTTCTTTTAAACATAATATCCATATCATCACAAAATAATATGAACAGCATATAATAAATCATGTAGCAACAATATCATGGAAAACACACATAACCATGCAAGCAAATAACAAAAACCCTAAACATTGATTAATATCCTTACCAACTAGGATACCAAGCTCTAAGCACATAAATCCTAGACTTCCTACTCCTAGATTACTGGAATACCACTAATGAAAAATGAAAAAATCCATGGTTAAGCTCGAAGAGGATAACCGAAGGAGAAATTAAGGCAAAGAGGGTAAAAATGGAAATAATCATAGTCAAATAGAGGCTTGAGATGTGTGGATGTGTAGTGGAATGTGTGGTGGAGCTATGGTACAAATTTGGTGGTATTTGGATAAGGTTTAAGGGTAAAAATAGGGGTGCAGAAGCGAAAATGGGGGTTGCATGGTTGTGCTGCAAGCAGTGCACACCCAAGCCGAAAGGTAGGATCTCGCATAGCTAGGTAATACAAGGTGGCACAACCGTTGATGGAAACCGGTTAGGGTTTCACAAAAGGATCGAAGATTTAATCGAGCGCAACGTTCGATTTCCGCCGGTACAGCCTAAGGAAATCTTTCCAAAGGAAGAACCACAACTTCAGAAGCACAATTGATTCAATGGCAACTGAATTTAGAAGGTGAAAGATCAAGATCGATCGAGAAGAGAACGGAATAGAAGCAGAACAGAAGCGAATAAGAGAATCGCCAAGAGAGAGAGACGGAGTCGAGAGAGAGTTCGAGAGAAGCAAATAACACTGACTTTATTTCTGGCAAAAGTTGCGTATTACATCGTATCTATCATATATATATATATGTATACAAAGGCCGTATAGAATACAAAATACATACGGAAATCACAGCCTGCCATGGTCGACAATACACAATCCGTATGGGCCCGAAAATACAAGTGTCGAAAGCCCAACCCAAGCAACATCAACATAAGGTGTCGACCAGCCAGCCCTCATAAAGACCATAACCCACATAATACAAATTAGCTTAAAGCTTAATCTCCCATCAGCTACAACAATTTTAGCAAATCATGGTCATTAAGGATTGATTAATCCACAATCCAGCTAGCCCAATTTTATGGACCGGGTGGCGGATTATACAACCGTCCTAACTCCCATTAGCCAATTCGACCAGCGAATGCATCATATGGGATTACAAAAATTTTAATAAAAGTTACAAAAATCTGTACACTCCGGACTTAATCCGAACGGCCCAGAAAACATGTTCCCGTTCACAGAATTCCCATAAGCTGCGACATTATCCTATTAATTCAACAAATAAGATAAACAATTGTAAGTAATTAACTCACAGCAAATTTCAAAATTACTCAGATATAAATTTACAAGATTCACATCATTCCCCTCTTCTTGGAAAGGTTTCGCCTCTGAAACCTGAACAAGTCCCAGAAATGGACTAAGGTCTGATACATTGAAAGAATTACTCACATTTCCAAACTTAACAGGTAAGTCAATTTTATAAGCATTGTCATTTATTTTTTCTAAAACAGTAAAAGGTCCATCCCCTCTAGGATCCAATTTTGACTTTCTTAAATTTGGAAACCTTTCTTTCCTTAAATGAACCCAAACTAAATCTCCAGGTTTAAAAATCATTTTTC
Source organism: Tamarix chinensis (assembly GCA_030549775.1). Lineage (NCBI taxonomy): Eukaryota > Viridiplantae > Streptophyta > Magnoliopsida > Caryophyllales > Tamaricaceae > Tamarix > Tamarix chinensis. The sequence goes on along the minus strand of CM060173.1, from coordinate 84,780,695 downwards.
TTCTTCTTTTATTAGCATGTTCAGCCATCTGTTGTACCTTCTTATTAATTTGTTGGTTTACATTCTCATGTAATTTTTTTATACTTTCAGCTCTAGATTCAGCATCAAAATTTTGCAGATCAGCATGAGGTAAAGGACTCAAATCTAATGGAGTTAATGGATTAAAACCATACACAATCTCAAATGGAGTTTTATTAGTTGTAGAATGTAAAGTCCTATTATAAGCAAATTCTACCTGAGATAAAATATACTCCCATTGTTTAAGGTTCTTTCCAAGGACAGCCCTCAACATATTTCCTAGAGTTCTATTAACCACTTCAGTTTGACCATCAGTTTGAGGGTGACAAGTTGTAGAAAATAATAATTTAGTCCCTAATTTACCCCACAAAACTTTCCAAAAATGGCTTATAAACTTAACATCCCTATCTAAAACTATAGTCTTAGGAATTCCATGTAACTTAACCACATTAGAAAAAAATAATTCAGCCACTGCTACAGCATCATTGGTTTTATTACAGGGAATAAAATGAGCCATTTTTACTGAATCTATCTACCACAACCATTATAGAATCCTTAGCTCTACTAGTCCTAGGTAATCCTAACACAAAATCCAAAGAAACATCAATCCAAGGATGGTTAGATACAGGTAAGGGGGTATATAATCCAAAAGGTTTTGAAGTAGTTTTTGCCTGTCTACATTTAATACAATTAACACAATGTTTCAAAACATCCTTTTTCATGTGTGGCCAATAAAAATGTTCAATTAAAACATCTAAAGTTTTCTGAGTTCCTAGATGTGCCATTAATCCACCACTATGTGCCTCTTGAACTAATAATCCTCTATAAGAGCATACAGGAATAAATAATCTATTTTCCCTAAACAAGTATCCTTCATTAATAAAATATTTTCCTTGAGAAGAAACTTCACACCTTTTATAAATTTCTTTAAAATCATTATCTTCTAAGTATAATAGCTTAATACTGGAAAATCCTAATAAAGTAGTATCAGCAGCGTTCAATAAAGCATATCTCCTAGATAAAGCATCTGAAACTATGTTATCACTACCCTTTTTATATTTAATTATGTAAGGAAAACTTTCAATGAATTATATCCATCTACCTTGCCTCCTATTTAACTTTGACTGACTCTTTAAATACTTAATAGCCTCCTGATCTGTGTTAACTACAAATTCCCTATGCCACAGATAATGTTGCCATACCTCCAAAGCCCTTACCAAAGCATACAATTCCTTTTCATAGGTAGAATAATTCAAAGTACTACCATTTAATTTTTCACTAAAATAAGCCACTGGTTTTCCTTCCTGAGAAAGCACATCCCCTATTCCTAATCCTGATGCATCACAATCTAATTCAAACATTTTTTCAAAGTCAGGCAAACTCAAAACAGGTGCTTGGGTTAACTTATTCTTAATCATATCAAAAGATTGTTGTTGTTCTAATCCCCAAATAAACCCATTATATTTTTTTGTTATGGCAGTTAAAGGAGCAGCTATAGTACTAAAGTTTCTCACAAATCTTCTATAAAAAGAACACAATCCATGAAAACTTCTTACTTCAGTTACACTTTTTGGTACAGGCCACTCTTGAATATCCTTAATCTTTTCTTTATCTACAGACACACCTTCTTTTCCTACCACAAATCCCAAAAAAACCACACTTTCCAAACAAAAGTTTGACTTAGCTAAATTAGCATAAAGTTTTTTTGCCTTAAACACATTCAAAATAATTCTTAAATGTCCCAAGTGTTCCTCTAAGGATTTACTATATATAAGTATATCATCAAAATAAACAACCACAAATTTTCCAATAAATTCCCTTAATACATGGTTCATAAGTCTCATAAAAGTGCTAGGAGCATTTGACAACCCAAAAGGCATCACTAACCATTCATACAAACCAAAGTTCGTCTTAAAAGTTGTTTTCCACTCATCCCCTGGTTTCATCCTTATTTGATGATACCCACTCTTTAAATCTATCTTAGAAAATATAACAGCACCACACAAGTGATCCAGCATCTCATCCAGCCTAGGAATTGGATATCTATACTTAATAGTTATCTTATTTACTGCCCTGCTATCCACACACATTCTCCAACTACCATCCTTTTTTGGCACTAGTAATACAGGTACTACACAAGGACTCATACTCTCTTTAATGTATCCTTTACTTAACAATTCTGTTACTTGTCTTTTTAGCTCCTTAACCTCTTCTGGATTTGCCCTATAAGCAGGTCTGTTTGGTATGACAGCTCCTGGAATAAAGTCTATTTGATGTTATATTCCCCTTAATGGAGGTAATCCACTAGGTATATCCTCAGGAAATAAATCACTATATTCTTCCAATAACATTTTCACTGTACTAGGTACTTCTTCAATTGTTTCTTTCTGACTCTCATAGCAGCCCTTAAAAACCATCAAATATACATTAGCATTTCTTTTTATTGCTTTTCCTACATCCTTTCCTTTAGCATAAAAACCAAAAGTGCCTTTCATGTCTTTTGTACTATGATCATTTCCCAAAGTAGAATTAGTCAATTCCTTATAATCAGATTTAATTTTGGTTTGATCCTCAAATATTTCCTTTGGAGTCATAGGTGCTAAAACAATCTTCCTATCATCCTTTTGTACTGTATACCTATTCTTATAACCATCATGTACTACCCTTCTATCATATTGCCAAGGCCTACCCAACAACAGGTGAGCAGCATGCATAGGAACTATATCACATAGAACAGAATCTTCATATTTTCCTAATTTTAAATTCACTAGAACCTGTTGACTAACCTTAACATCTCCTAACTCATTAAGCCACTGCAATCTATATGGTTTTGGATGTTTAGTAGTGTTTAAACCTAATTTAGATACTAATAAGGTACTAGCAGCATTAATACAACTACCACTATCTATAGCCATGTTAAAACACTTATCATCAATTAAACATCGAGTATGGAATATATTTTCTCTTTGTAAAGCATTGGAATCAGGTAACTTATTACTATTTAAGGCTCTTCTAACCACAAAAAGATCCCTACTCACTGGTAGTTCTACTTCGTCTTCTAGGTCACTATCTCCCTTTCCTTCTAAATTAGCCCCTTCTTCCTCTTCTTCAGATTCAGATTCAGATTCTACTTCCCCAGATTCTCTAATCAAAATATTCCTCTTGTTTGGGCATTCAGAAGCTATATGACCTAAACCTCCACATCTAAAGCATTTAATATCCCTAGTCCTGTTTGACCCAATTACAGGATTTGCCATTACATTCTTACCCTTTTCAGGTTTCTGCCCTGTCTTAACTTCATTGTTTCTCCCTCTAAACTCTACCTTATTATTGTTCTTCCAGTTTCCAGAGGTATTTCCCCCAAAATTTCTCCTCATAGTAGTCTTAAACCCAATCCCAGGGGGTTTATATTGCCTAGATTTCTTCAACTGAATTTCTATTTTTGTAGCTATATTCACCATCTCAGTTAGTGTTCCACAAGGATACAGCTCTACCTTATCAGCTATCTCTGAATTTAATCCACTCAGAAACCTAGCCATAGTAGCATCATCATCCTCAATAACTCCTGTCTTAATAATTAAAACTTCCAACTCTTTATAATAATCATCTACTGATCTCATTCCCTGACTAATAGTTTGTAACCTTTTATGCAACTCTCTATAGTAGTAACTTGGTACGAATCTCTTTCTCATTAAAGTTTTAAACTCTGCCCAAGTCTGTATAACAGGTTCTCCACACATACGTCTAGTTAACACCAAATTATGATACCAAGAAGATGCATACTCAGTAAACTCCACTACAGCCACTTTAATTTTCTTTTCCTCAGAGTAATTATGACACTCAAAAACCAATTCTATTTTTCTTTCCCACTCAAAATAGTAATCAGGGTCATTTCTCCCATTGAACCCTGGTATGCTAAGCTTAAGATTATTTAAATTTCTATCTACAAATTCTGATTCCCTATTATGTCTAGTGTTCTGTCTGAGCAGCCTATCACTATTGTGGGATATTTGATCTTCTAACTCTTCTAGATTAGCTATAGGTGGAATCCTAGTCCTAGGATCCATTGGAGCTCTTCCTAAAACTCCTGCTTGATTAGACTCAATTCTGTTATTTTGCATTTCATTAAGTCTCACTTCTTGTTCTCCTAATCTTTGTTCTAGGTTAGCAGATAAGACAGCAAATTGTGCAGTCATTTGTTCTTGAAAAGTCCTAAGGGTTTCTAGAAGGTCATTACTAGACACAGATTGATTCACTGATTGGCCATTATTAGACATGATGAAATTCATAGTAATTAACAATCAATCACAGCAGTAATTAATCACAGAAGCAACTGATCCAAGAATCACAGATAACAGACACACAAAATACCACAGGAATATGGCTTCACAAATATCAGCAGTAATAGCAACAGTAAAAACTCTACTCAGAATAACTCACTGTATATGATAATTTGACAAAACTATTTCAATAATACGAAATAAGTAGGAAGGAACGATATTACCGCGTCCGCTTAAGTAATTAGTTCAAAGATTTATGGCACCCCTCTTCTTGGAGGACTATCCCCTTTCTTGAAACCAAGATAGTTCGCCGGTTGTAAAATTTCAACCTATATACTTAACAATAACAGATAAATTGTCGAAGATGAAGAAAACAAATAAGTATAGCAGGTAGTAGTATTAACAAGGAAATCACAAATCGAAGTTACCAACAACAGTAGGTCGCGCGGTCAATCAAGATTCGGATTCTTGACCAAACCCTACGTCGATTAGGGTTTTCTTTTTCAGACTTTCAAAAAAAAACAATTAGTAGTCGAAGTGCCTTAATCGCTGGTTTGAAAGCAACAAGAATCGATACTGAGTTCGTCGCTGCAAAACCCTAAAATTTCACACCTCAAACTAGGGTTAGCGAAATACAGAAATCGAATTAACAAAAATGAATACAACTTAATCAATGATACCAAAAACTACGAGCACTCTAGAAAAAACTAGGCTCTGATACCAAATGATGGAAACCGGTTAGGGTTTCACAAAAGGATCGAAGATTTAATCGAGCGCAACGTTCGATTTCCGCCGGTACAGCCTAAGGAAATCTTTCCAAAGGAAGAACCACAACTTCAGAAGCACAATTGATTCAATGGCAACTGAATTTAGAAGGTGAAAGATCAAGATCGATCGAGAAGAGAATGGAACAGAAGCAGAACAGAAGCGAATGAGAGAATCGCCAAGAGAGAGAGACGGAGTCGAGAGAGAGTTCGAGAGAAGCAAATAACACTGACTTTATTTCTGGCAAAAGTTGCGTATTACATCGTATCTATCATATATATATATATGTATACAAAGGCCGTATAGAATACAAAATACATACGGAAATCACAGCCTGCCATGGTCGACAATACACAATCCGTATGGGCCCGAAAATACAAGTGTCGAACAGCCCAACCCAAGAAACATCAACATAAGGTGTCGACCAGCCAGCCCTCATAAAGACCATAACCCACATAATACAAATTAAGCTTAAAGCTTAATCTCCCATCAGCTACAACAATTTTAGCAAATCATGGTCATTAAGGATTGATTAATCCACAATCCAGCTAGCCCAATTTTATGGACCGGGTGGCGGATTATACAACCGTCCTAACTCCCATTAGCCAATTCGACCGGCGAATGCATCATATGGGATTACAAAAATTTTAATAAAAGTTACAAAAATCTGTACACTCCGGACTTAATCCGAACGGCCCAGCAAATATGTTCCCGTTCACAGAATTCCCATAAGCTGCGACATTATCCTATTAATTCAACAAATAAGATAAACAATTGTAAGTAATTAACTCACAGCAAATTTCAAAATTACTCAGATATAAATTTACAAGATTCACATCAACCGTACTCGATCACTAGCAAATAGGTTACAAATTAAGTAGGTGTGAAAAGGCATGCAAAGGTACACAAGCAAGCTGTGTTGAGTTGCAAAAGTGTGTGATAGGAAATTTTAGTGTTGCACGATCATACTAGAGGCCATGCATTCCTTAAAAACACAACAGGCAAGAAGAAGAAGAAGGAAAAAGAAGTGGTGGTTGGTGGCGATGGCTGGTGATGATGTTGAGGAAGGTTAGGTTGACATTAGTGGTTAGTCCACAAACCAATGGATGGTGTGTGGTGGTGCACGGTGGTGTTGGTGGTGGAAATGGTGGTGCGCGAGCAAAAGAGGCCAAAGAAGAGAAGGAAAAGAAGAAGGAAGAAAGGAGAAAGAAGAGAGGGAGCTTAGGTAGAATTTTGGACACAAAAATGGAATGAAGGTAAGAAAAAAAAAAGAGAAGGGAGGAGAGTGTGTAGTATACACACACACACACATACACACACACATATATATATACACGTGTTTGTGTGCAAATGGAATGAAATAAATAGAGGGGGAGACATGTGTGTAATGGTGTAGGGTGGTGGTGCAGGTCATGAGGATGGCAGTGGAGATGATGACTGTGTGTTGTGGTGAAAAATGGAAGAGGGTGCAGTAGGGATGGTGATGGTTGTGTGTATAAGTTGTGTAAGGATAGGAAAGAAGAAGAAATGGCAGGGGGTGTGTGTGTATGTGTAGGTTAGCAACTATAAGAGAAGAAGATTAAGGTTGGTGATTGATGATGGATGGATGCAGAAAAGGTAATGGGAGATGCTGCTAGTGGATAAGAATGCTAGTTGTAAGGCAAGTTGCAACAAAATAAACTTTGTGGCTAGGTTGACTAGTGAAGGTGAAGAAAGAAAAGGAAAGGAAAAAAGAGAAAAGGATTATGGATTAGGGATTAGTTTAGGTAATTTTATATTAGCCAAAAATAGTTATGATTAGCGGTAAATTTTGTGAGTTTTGAGTTCATTTTACAAAATATAGTTTATCTAGATCAAAGATTCGTATTCGGTTCAATTTTTGGAATTAAGAAATTGGGATAAGGCTAAAATAAGATTTTATTGGGATTACAATCAATTAGGGCATTAATAATATAGGATTAGGCTGAGTAAATTTTTGGAGTATTACATGTATGGATGGAAAATTCAGAATTGAAGAAATATAAGACACAAAATATTACATTCATCCAAGAGATGGAAATAATGGTTTTTTGTATGTTGAATTGAAATAAAGGTAAAACTTCAATTCCCTATATCATCTACATGATCTTAATGGTAATAAGCTTACCTCCTGGAGACAAATCAAGCATGAAGTGCAAGGTTTTTACAAAAATCTTCTAGGTATAGTAGCCACGACACTACAAAGTGCTTACATGTAGATTTTCCAACAAGGACCTATTATATCCTTAACCAATATACATCACCTAATACAACCACTTAATAAATAATAAGTAAAAGAAGTAGTATTCAATGTAAGAGACCTGAAAGCCCCTAGACCATATAGATTTAATGCCCACTTCTTCAAGAGGGCTTGGCATATAGCAGAGGAAGATGTAAGGCACATAATACCTTAGTTTTGGCATAGAGGTATCTCTTAAAGAATTTCAACAACACCACCATCCATCTTATTCAAAAATATAAGAATGAAATATGTATCACTAAATATAGGCCAATTTCTTGTTGCAATATGGTCTATAATTTCTTTTGAAAGTGCTCATTAGAAGACTAACATCTATTCTTGGAGAAATCTTTGACAACGATCAATCAACATTTGAGTCAAGCATATGGATTGGTGATAACATCATTTTGACTCATGAACTTTTAAAAAAGTATAAGAGGAAAGGGAATAGATCTCAAATGATGTTGAAAGTGGACTTAAAAAAATTGTATGACTATCTTGAATGGAGTTTCATTAAATCTATCCTCTATGGATTGGGGTTTCCTCACCATTTTACTCAGTTGATTCTATAATGTGTTACTACTGTTAGATTCTCAATTTATTTAAAGGGAACATTAGGTAACCCTTTCCAAATACATCGAGGTATTAGATAAGAAGATCAACTTTCTCCATACCTCTTTGTTCTTTGCATGGAATATCTTACTAGGCCAATAAAAACCTTATGGAGAAACCTAGAGTTTAAAGGCCATCCTACTTGCACTAAAGATAAGATTTTAAATCTATGCTTTGCATATGATCTATTAATAGGGATATTGAACTCTGCCTTGTTGATTAAAACAAGAACTTTGTTATTACTTCTGGCCTCATTCTTAGTCCCTAAAAGAGTAATATGTACTTTAAGGTGGCTCTTATTATAATAAACCTTAGATCCTTTATAAACTTCAGTATCAAGAAGGTAGATTTCCATTTAGATATCTAGGTGTGCCTTTGCATAGCTCCTCCCTAAATATTACTCAGTGTATCCCTCTTATTAAAATAATTGCAACAAAATTGAAAACCTAGACAAATTTTTTAGCTATGTTGGAAAAAATCAATTGTTATTAGATGCAAATATTCCTAATTCCAAAAGATATTCTCCATCAAATTGAGGCTCTCTGCAGAAAGTTTTTGTGGGTGAATTTAGATTCTAATAAGAAGAAAGCCGCTATTGCATGGAGTAAAATTTGTTTGCCTAAAAAATAGGGAAGGTTGAATATTAGACAACTCAGGGCCTAGAATTCAGCATGAATTAGCAAATACATGTGGAAGTTAGTTACTAATGAAGAGAGTCTCTGGGTAAGTTGGATACATGGAAGATACCTAGTAAATAAAGATATTGAGATGGTGAATGAAAAACCTGCTTATTCTTGGATGTTTAAACATATCTTAATAATAAGATATGCATGCATGGAAGAGTTAAATAGATGTGCAATAATGGACAAGTATAAAGTTTAGATAATGTATCATCATTTGAGGGTAAAGGCAGAGCAAGTTCCTCGGTATGGCCTTGTTTGATACCACACAGGACTACCATAAAAACAAGTAATTAGCTGGTAAGAATGTCATGGAAGCCTAGATATGAAAGTTAAGATGCGCACTTGGGGTATTACTGATAATGATGAGTGTGCACTATGTCTTAATGGCAAAGAAGACTTATCCCATTTATTTATATGCTATGTGGTAGCTCATAAATTATGGAGGAAGATCTTAAATTAACTATGTCTACCTAATTACTTCACCACTTGGAAAACTTGCCTTCAATGAATGATTCAAGTAACTAGAAGAGAACAAGGGAAGGCTTGAGTATGTAGATCTATTTTAATGCAATAATCTACAATATTTGTAGAAATAGGAATGGGGTTATTTTTCAACAAAAGCAAGTTAGTATTGACAGTGTACTACATCATATTGTGTCTTTTTTTTAATGATATAGTATAATGTGGGATATAAGGATTCAAAAGTACCTAAAATGTCTAGATCATTGGTAATAATGTAATTCTTCTAGGAGTAAGTGACTGATTGTAGCCTATGGGCACTATGATGTACGGATATTGATTATTTGGTAATAAAATTTTAATTAATTACAAAAAAATGTCATAAGATTTGTGTAGATCTAGTTTAAGCATGCACCGATGGAAATATGTTTTTGGTTGTGACATCTAAGTAGTTTATGGGAAATTAAAATGTTATCACCAATGCATTTCCCTTTTATGAAGGCTGCTTGGAAAGAATCAATCAATGATGGAAGAGTAGGATGTAGTCAATTAATAAGAACCTTGGATATGATCTTATAGAGCACATTACAACATGCAATAGATCTGAATTAATCCACTTTCATAGTTTCATATAATTTAAGAAATAAGGATAGTATAGTTACATTTAGACTATTAAGGAGGCTACCTAAATAAAAGAATTTGAGCATTATCCTCCACAATTTATCCCCAAAGATATGCCCGCATTGCTTGAAAAATAATGCATTGAAGCCATCAATGCCTGGAGCTTTATCATCCCCCATCTCAAATAGAGCTTATTTTACTTCATCTTTAGTCATTAAGAATATCAAAGCTTTTTGATGCATGACTGAGAGTATGTGACTTTATGAAATACTTGAAGGTCAAGTGAATAAGTAGATCCAGTAGAGGAACCCATGAGAGTATGAAAAAATCTTAAGAATAACTCTTAAATCTCATGAAGGTTGTGAACAAGGTGATCATTTTGGTTTTTAATATGATGTATAGTATTTCTTTACACTCCCCTTTGCATATGCATAAAAGAACATAGTATTGTTATCTCCTAATTTAATATAATAAATTATGAACTTATGCTTATAGAAGGACCCTTCACATCTAGATTAATGATCTAATTTTTTTAGAGCTATTTTTTTCTTATTGAATGAAACCAGGATTTAGAGGACCATCTTGGAGGAACTTTTAGATCAGTTTAACATGATCTCTATATCTAGTAACCTTATCATAAATTCCATTGAATTCCTGTGCATATAGAGCCTTAAGCTTTGGTTTTAAGATCTTTAATTTGTGTTGGAAATCATAGATGGCATAGCCTCTAACTAGAAGCTACCATATAGAATGCACTAAAGCATCGAAACCCTCAACAAGAGCCATATATTATAGAATTTGAAAGGTCTTCTAGTAAGAGTAATACTTGATCCAAAATAGAGAATCATGGAGGAATGGTCTAAGATAAGAGGTGTATCAAAGTAAGTGTGGGAATTACGAGACTTGCACCACCAACTAATATTTTATAAAACCCTATCTAGCTTACAGAAGATTTGATCCTCATGAGCCTAATTGTTAGATAATGTGTAAAAGTCCCAGAATAATTAACATTAGTAAATAATAACTTTTGAAGACATTCATTGAAATTAGAGATGTCCTGCATAGATGATGGTTCGCCTTAAAAAAAATTCATATGCCTTAAGGATGATGTTGAAGTTCCCTAGTAAAATCCAAGGTTCTTGTGTGGGTTTATTATCCTCTAACCATTTCCAAAGTTCCTTCTTGCCCAACCCTATGTTTAGGTCATAAATTTGTGTCATGTAAAAGAAAATAGTCTTATATCTATGAAACCTTGTTGGTAATACCTTGGAAGCATGCAAAAACTTCCTATAGTTGCCAGGTATATGGATCCCAGCTAATCCACATACAACCATTGTAGTGTTGTGAGTAGTTGTTGAGCTAAGATCACCTATTTTATATCTTAGAGGAGATGTCTACATCTTTATCCACTTTGATTCTTGTTTCAAGTCAACTAATTATTGATAGGTTATGACTTAGTACCCAATTTGTTTACTTCTTTTTGTTTATGAGGCTTATGTAAGCCTCTAACATTCTAACTTCCAGTTTTCAAGCAAAAGGAATGATAGGTTTAGGTAAGAAGTTACCTCCTAAAGAGAAAGGTACATGCACTGAGTATGGTTCTTCAAATTCCATTATTTGAGTACCTTCTATACCAATATCTTCAAAATCATCCATTGTCTTATTTAGATTTCATGAGACTATCATAACATGATGAATGTGGAATGGTCCTTTTGAAGGAAAAAGGCTTGGAGTATGTGAAAGGTTTTCTGAATTTGATATGAGGGAGAAATAATAGGTTTTGGATTATTTATATTATTAATATAATTGTCTTACTTTCTTCTATCCCTAACCATCCTCCATTTTGTCTTAATATTAGGTTTATATGAATTTTTTGTCAAGAGCAATGTCTAGATAGGTGAATAAATCTCTTACATAGTAGGCAAAGCTAAGGTTTCCACTTATACTCAATGGTTTGAGTATACATAGTCCCATTAGGCATATGAATTTGAATGGCAGTAATACTTCTTTATGTGTATCAATTTCCACTATGACTCTAGGAAAGGAATTGTGGCCATAACTACACCAACAGACACAGGTGTGCCAACAAAACTAATAACCCCACTCAAAGAGTTATGTGACCACATGGGAAGAGGGAGTCTTGGCGGTTTGATCCAAGTTTGCAAGAACTATAATTTTTTAATTTTAACTCAAAGTTATCAAACTAATTTTCAAGGACCAAAGGAAAGATCATGATGCTCCGGTAAGGGCAACTAAGTATAAAATCACAATTAACTTTGTTTTTAAATTTAAATAAGTAAAAGCCATCATCATGGGGGTGGATATGAGGCAATGTGACATGGTTCCAATTGACCAGAAAGGGAATTTAATTTGATCACTTCGATTTCCCTATTGTAGTTAATCTTGTTGGTGATGTTTGTTGTCAGAATGTCATACCAACTGGGGTAGAGAGAGGGTTATTCTTGCAAATAGATTTTGCTGCTTTAGCTATTGAATTTGAATTCACACCAATGAGGGTTTCAAATTTTGTCAATTAGATTAGCTCAAGTTCTTTCAACTTTATCGATGCAACATTTGACAATTTATTGATTCTACTGGAGATGCATCATCTATATTTATCTTTATTGTATAGGTCATGTCTAACTCTTTTTATCTTCTTTTTTTGTAGTAATTATTATTATTATTTCCCCCTCTTGATATTGCTACTCCTTTATGGTGCTACCACCTATTTTGTATTTTGTACTTGTCTTCAATGACTCCTTATCAATCAAATATATATACACACACACACACATACATGATAGTAGAAGGTAATTGTCATATCCAAATCAACCAATAAAATAATAATAATAATAACTCATTCTAGTAATAGTAATTTAAAAACACTTTACTCAACACAAAATCAAAAACCGGTTATCCCATTAATCTTAAGATATCTTTTTTTTTTTTGGAAAGGGGGTATTGAGACTTATGCTTTAAAGTAAAATTTGTTCATGACCATTACCTTAAATCTTAATGAGAACGATTGATAACAACAAAGGACATACATTGGGGGAACTCTTTCTATGATAGTTTTGTATTTCTTCTCAACTATTTGCAAAATTACGTTTGCATTATGATTTTAATATGAGTTAAACTCTTTGTTAAACAAGGTTTTACATACTCTCTAACATGTAATGAATCAACCAACTTGATGTTAGTCATTCCATCTTGTTCTCATATTCTTATGTTTAAATTTTACTATTAATTAACCATTGGTAGTGAATATTTTGTGAGGTTTAAATTTAGAAAGATAAACAAAATCGATATTGTTTCAGTGATGTTGGTTTGATCTTCTTTTATAATATTTGGAATTGATATACGAATATATCCATAAAGATAAAATTCACTAAAGTTAGAGCTAGTCAATGATTTATTTATATGAATTTGTATAGGAATATGTATAGTTCAATTATAACCCTCATAGGTTTGTAGTGTGTAGAGTATGGAATGATTACACTACCTATTTTTGCCTTTGAGTTGTTGGGGGTAATGTATTATTATATTATTATAAAAACTAAGTGGATTTTTACTAAAAAAAATATTCAAAAATCCCATCTCCCATTCTTTTCTTTAGTTCTACTTATCACTTTGGTATTCTTTTTTTCCCTTGTATATAATGTATCCTCAATTTTTTTTACATATATGCCAAATAGTTATTTAACCCTGATGAATATTTTATTGGATAGAATTTTGTGATTTGACTCACTTTAACATACAAAAAATAATTTTTTCATGGAGAATCAACTCATTACTATATCACTTGTTGACATCATACACTTGAATCTAAGTGGATAATGAACGCTCTACAACAACATATTACAAATAATACATGTATAAATTATGGAATAAAAATGAATGCACAAAAAAAATGCAAATGATATTAGATAAAGAAAATCAAGAATGAAATAATTAAATCTTTCATCTTCTTTGCTATGCAAATTGATAATTCACAATAAAAATTAACATAATAATCATTATTGTGTACAATCATAATCAATTCAATCATTCCCGTGAGTAAATGCCACTTTATTTCACATTTATTGTTATCAGTGCTTTAACATGATGTTTGAGATAGAGAGTTATTTTGGGTTGTGGGTAGAGTGTTATAGTGATTCAGACAATCCTCTTAAACTTTGCTACTCTTATTGTATATATGTAATTTTCCTATTCTCCTCTAAATTAGTGCATTTCTTTTGTAATCTTGTAAGCCGAGATCAAGTGATTCTCGCTCTTAATCTCTAATTGTAAGTTACTCTTTTTAGCCTTGCATCCAACATGGATTGACCAGAAGGAGTTATGGATGTGGTGGTAATCCTCATTATTTTATTATTAAGCTTATGCAAAATAATAATAATAATAATTAATTATAGTAAAACATTCCTCTAAACTGTTCTTATCTTCATCATACATATCTGATTTTTCCATCCTTGTTCGTTTCCACCTTTTGGATAATGTCATCAGCCACATTAGTATTCATCTAAATCGTTCTCCATTAACACTTCTAGAAGCTCATCATTTGCATATAGAGGGAATTAACAACAAATTCTCTATAATCCAACGTTTCTTTCAATGAGTATCTACAAATTTAATTAGCATTTACACTTCATATTATGTAAGATAATATGAGAATTTAATAAGTCCAGTTGTTAGTTCCTCAATTGAGATAATGTTATCCATCACCATCAATATCTATCTTCTAGAAAGAAATTACTCACGCAATAAAGTATAGTAAGTGTGGACTCTAAATGTCGAATTTCACATACTTATAGAGCATGTAACATAAATATAAGATAACTAATTTGTAAATAAAGTGAGCATAACTAATGTAAAGTTGAAATACTACTAGATAAATGTAAATAGACATAATTTTACCATTAGTGATTTATAAATAAATTTTTTATATTTTATGATGCCAAAACAAGCATAATTAGTTGTAATAAAATGTGAAAGTTTATCTCTCTAAATGAATGAGCAAAGGAATGCACAAAGTTAAAGCTTCAACAACATTCTAAGTTCAAAAAAAAAGAGTTCCTCTTATTCTCGTGTACAAACATGGGAAATATATAAAGATAATGTCCAGAATAGAGTCATACAAAAGAATAGTAATATAATCAACAACTTGATTATACAAAAATAGTCATAAGATACATTAATTTAGCAATATCTTACAACAACAAGACTAAGGAATGAGTGTGTGTGTCCTAGATTGGTTGTAACATGTGATAGATCACTCATAATATAAATGGCAACTTGCATAAAGCAATACATTATAAATGAACTTTGCCATAATCACACAATTATGTAACCAACCACACTCTTTATTAATGATCTTATTCGCTTCAACAATTTTTCATATAATATAAATATATTTTTTACAAATCTAATTAAAGGTAATGTTGATAAACTTCTTCCATAAATAGATAAAGCTTGATATATTCAGTTGAGGAAAGCAAATAAATGCAATTTGGCAAGTATATAAGTAAATGCACATATAAAATCAACATATGGTGAAGCTAATTCCCTCCAAATTACTTTATATACACCAAGGAAAGCCTAGTTTCACAGGCTAATGCAAAAATAAATTCCAGAAATGGGGAAAAAAATAAAACAAATGGCAATAAAAACATTATATCCAACTACCTAATTATTAAAAGAAATAATAATTGGAGGTTAAAATTGCATAAAGAGAAAATAGTAGTAAGAAAGTGTCTAGGTTTAATTTATCAATAAATAGTTGCATTGGTACTCCATTTGAGGCAATATACTGAAAAATAATAATAGAGTGTCTAGATTTAATTCACTAAAATTCTTATTAATTTTAATAAATGTATCCTTTGTTGAATTCTCTAGAAAATTAAGTGCAAAATATCTTCTAGAAATAAGTGGTGGTTGAGAGATTTTTTATTTAGAGAAAAGATAAATAATAATAATATATAAGTTAGGTAATTTAAGATCTTGAGCTTCTTTTCTAGAGTGTTCCATAAAGTTGTGTTTTTGGCTTATAATCTAGTAATTGCACGGGGGTGAATCGTGCAATTTAAATGGTTGATGGGGTGAGACAGATGGGGTGAGACAAAGTAACCAAAGTTGAAAAACTAATAAAGTTGCATAGGTAACATATAACCAATAATATATTTTATTATTCAATTCTAATCAATTAAAAGATAAACCTAACTACACTTTAAGGTCTAAGCTAATAAATTCAAATTCAACATATTAATGAATTCCTTCATGGATTAAAAATAAACAAATACAATTTGATATCTGAAGATAGAGAAAGTTGAATTGAGAAGACTAACCAAGTTCTTCACCTCGCTTAGTAGAGCTACAATATGAAACATGAAAATAAAATACACAGTCTCTTCTTTTCTTAACTTGGAAATGCTTAAAGTAAACCTTTAACTTTTATGCCTACGCAAAGACTTAGAGTAATAGAATAAGATCATTAGCATGTACTAAAACACTTGCAACACATACCAAGTATCAAAACTTTATAATAGCACAACAACATTTCTAATTATTTCAAGATTTCAATCATAATAAATTTTGTGATATCTTAATCAACATGTTTGTGTATATAATATAGCTTGGGAGTTTGTGAAAAAAAATATACGCTCTATCATTGCCAAGAATTTCCACCTAAGCTTATCAGATATAGCAATCATTTCTAGAATGAGAAGGATCCAAGAAGGTAATAACATGGCATTACTATGGTCGATCTCAAGATATGTTTCCACCTTTAATACCATCACCTTCAAATGTATATTGCTCGATAAACTAAAAATCATCCAAAGGATAAAGATAAATTTCAATATATATAATATCTTGTGAATTAAGAGTAATTACCATGTAAGATTCAAAAGATAAATTAACAAATATTTATATAGAGTAAAAAAAGGAAAAAAATGGCTCTAATAATACAAAATACACTTTACATTCAGATAAGCTTATTCAACAAGGAATAACAAATTGTCAACTAAAACATTTTCATTTATATATCTTGTTGTGATGATTGATTACACACATACAATGACCCCAAATTTCATCATATATATGATTATCACCACTGATCACATGTCCCACCCTATTATTATAACATTCCTAAATTTTAGGACTGAAATATTCATTTGAAGGAAATTCACAAAAGTATTAAATCCAAAACTAAGGGATGTCAATGCCACATAAAACATAGGAGTGGTGTGATCATTCACCTGAATTATATCTAATGTAAGGTAAAATGATACCAACCAAACAAATGATCTATATAGATTAACATGACACAATATTATAAATGATATGTCAAGGTTAAACAACATTCTAAAATATAAAAATTAAAGTCAAGATTTTATGTAATACCTCACATTTTGCATGATGGTTGAATATAAATTATGTCAAATTTTGGGCCTTCAATTTTGATTTAATGTTATGATTTGGCTTAAGACAAAGTTCTAATTGAAGTAGTGTTGAAAAATGAAGTTTGTTGAATTTTAAAGAAAAACCCAATGATCGGTTCTATAAACCATTCAACCAGTTTATTGTTTTAGCCAAATTGGGTTCCTCGACTAAACCGATCTACTAGCTATGGGAAACCGATCAACTATTGGTTGAATAATCAATAGGTAGACCCAAAACCATCAACTCGTTTGTCAAGCTGGTCACATTTTTTAGCTTGATTTTTCTAAATAAATCCCTTACACTACATTGGAATCTTACCAACCTATGAGAGATTATCCCTAAGAGATTCCTAATCATTTGTATGATGCATTTAACCTGAAATATTGCCTCGATTTAATCTGAAGGTCAATTAGGACAAATGAAGTGTAAGGATTACCTTAGCATTATTTTCTTCCTCCTCTCTCCTCTACACAATTTTTAGATTAAA
Organism: Tamarix chinensis; assembly: GCA_030549775.1. Lineage (NCBI taxonomy): Eukaryota > Viridiplantae > Streptophyta > Magnoliopsida > Caryophyllales > Tamaricaceae > Tamarix > Tamarix chinensis. Next base: position 84,763,076 of record CM060173.1, on the reverse strand, counting down.
TGCTTTGATTTTAGGCATACTTCTAAGCAGCTAGAAAAATCCTTCTACACTAACTTCCTATTACCCTATTCGTTAACACTAATTCTTGTTTAATTAACTTGAGTTCTCCAGGGACACCATTTAAGCTCTCAAGAAGAGGCCAGCAAATCCTAAACCAAATACATCCTTTTTTATCAAATTTAAACAATCAATGGTAGGGTTTTGAGTCAATCTTCAAACATTTGGTAATTTCCTTCGATTTTTTGGCTATAAATAGCTCCAATCATCGTTGCATTTCATCTTTTCTTTCAACCACCAAATTTTTCTAAGTATTGCAATCCTTTTCTCCCCTCCACATTTTGAGCCTTTTAAATCTATTTTAGCATGATCATCTTATCCTATCTCATGATCTTTCTTGGTTTGATTCTCAATCAAGGAAGATTTAGATTATGGAAAAAGGTTGAGTAGACTAGTTTAACTCTTTCCCTATTTTTAGCCTCAGGTGGTGTGTTTTTATTCTCTTCTGTTTTTAAGATTCAAAATTTGATAAGATTTTGGTATAGTTTTTGAGTTTTAAGACTTTGATTTTAAGGTTCTCAAATCTGAGAATTTCTATAGTTGAAAATTCTTTTTTAGGAGGATTTTACCTGCATTAAGTAAGTGATTCTTACTTCTGAAATGTTTAGTAAGTATTATTGCATGTTAGTGGTGATCTTTACTTAATTTTTTCATGTTGGCATGAAGAAATTTAGTTGTATATATGATTTGGATGCATAAATGACATGATTTGAGTAAAAAAGCATGAGAATGGGTAAAAATAGGTTATGATGATCTCATGTTGAGAAATGTTTGTTAATTTGGTTGGAAATATGTTAGTTGATGTTGACACATGTTTTAATATGGATATGAATGATTTATATGAAAGAATCTAAATGAAATTTTTAATTTGGTGTTGTATTAGGGCAAACCGATCAACTGGTTGGCCCAACTCATCGACTAGTATGCCTATAAAGACCTTTTCTCTCTATTTAAACTCATCGACTGGTTTGAAAAAATTAATCGACTAGTCTATGAACAATGGATAAGTTTGCCCAAATGAATTGATTTATTTGAGGAAAGCATGGTCTAGTTGAGTCAAAGGCTGGTCAACCCAAATCAATTGATCGATTGGTGCAACCGATAGACTGGTTGAGTCAGACCGATCAACTAGTTTGATCGGTTTGCTTAATTTGCTTCTTTTTGGTTCAATTCTGCTGTAATATTATAATTTGTACTAAACCATGGTTATAAATGGGATAAAATATAATTTTTATCATGGACTATTGGCCTAATTAAAAGATTAAAATGGATCATGAATTATGGTATACTTTATGAGTTGTGAAAGGACTAAACGATTATTCCACTTATGATAAGTGAGACTATTGACAAAAGAGTAATGAAACTCACCTTGGAATGGACTTAAATATAATGGTGTATATGAATAAAATTGGCCAAGGATTAATGAAAAATCCACATGGTTAGCAAAAAATGGAAAGAAAATGGTCAATATGGATTAACATAAAAGTTTACTTTCTTACTTTGTGTGGGCCTTGTATGATCACTTATCTTTATGAATAAAACACAAATCATGTAAAGAAAAATAAAATCAATTTGAGTATGGCTCTGAGTTACCCAATTCTTGATTATACATGGGGTTAGTCTACCTTCGAGCATTTTGGGGCCTTCAGGCTTTGCCTTCAAACGGTATCCTGATAAGTCTTGGTGCCTTACTTACTCTAGACACTTATGATGTACTAGAGGGTATCGATACTAAAGGGTATGGTGACCATGGTGGTTGGCTTCAGCCTGGACTTATGCCTATATTAGTTGGCTTCGGCTTAAACTTATGTCTACTTGGTGATTAGCTTTGGCCAGGACTTTATGTCCCTTATTAGATATGTAATACCCAAAAAAAAATTCTTAGCCTAATCCTGCATTATTAACACCATAATTTGATTCTAATCCTGAGAAAATCTTACTTTATCCTCAATTTAATTTCTTAATTCTAAAACCTAACCTAATCTAAATCTTTGACTCGGATAAACTGTATTTTGTAAACCGATCTCAAACCCGCTAAAATTACCCCTAATCTTAACTATTTTAGCTAATCTAAAATTTTCTAGATTAATCCCTAATCTTTTCTCCTTTTCTTGTTTTCTTACTCTTTTTCTTTTCTTACTTCTCCTTCTCCTGCCAACTTAGCTACAAAGTTGATTTTGTTGCAACATGCCTTGCAACTTGCACCCTTATCCACTTGCACCCTCTTCCATCACCTTTTCTACAGGCATCCATCATCCATCACCCATCACCAACCTTATTATTATTATTATTATTATTATTATTATTATTATTATTATTATTATTATTATTATTATTCTCCTCCTCCGCCTTTTATCTTTGCAGACCTGCACATACACATGCCCACCCTGCCATTTCTTCTTCCTCCTTATCCTTACACAACTTATACACACAACCATCGCTATTCCTACTGCACCCTCTGCCATTTTTCACCATAACACACAACCATCATCTCCAACACCACCCTCTTGACCTGCACAACCACCCTACACCCTTACACACATGCCTTCCCCTCTATTTCCTTCTTCTCTTGATTAGCACTTCACACACACACACACATGTGTGTGTGTGTGTATGCCACACTCTCCTTTCTTTCTCTTTGTTTTTCCTCCACTCTACCATTTTGTGTCCAAAATCCACCTATACAAGCTTCTCTTCCTTTCTTCTCCTTCTTTCCTTCTCTTTTCCTTCTTCCTAGGGTAGTTGTGCACTTTTTTGCATGACCGAGCCACCTCCATCACCACCAACACCACTATGAACCACCATAAGCCACCCATTGGTGGCGGGCCATCCACTCAAGGCCATCCCAAGCTTTCTTAGCACCTTCATCAGCCATCGTCGCTGATTACCAACATTGTTCCCTTCTTCTTTCTCTATCCCTTCACATTTTTAAGAATGTTTGGCCTGTGTATGGCCGTGCAACACTAAAATTTCCCATCGCACACCTGTGCAACTCGGCACAATCTGCCTATGCAGCCTTGCAGGCCTGTGCATGGCCCAAACACACGCCCGTGAACACCTATTTAACTTGTGACTTATTTGTTAGTGATCAAGAATGATCATGCCACTTCGCACCGCTTGGCAGTGTGCGATCCTATCTCTCAAACTAGGTGTGCACCACCTGCAGCACAACCGTGCAGCCACTAATTTTTGGTTATGCACCCCTATTTTCACCCCCAAACCTTAACTAAACACCACCAAATTTTTACCATATCTCCACCATGCATTTCACTACACATCCACATGTCTCAAGATTCCATTTAACTATGATTATTTTCATTTTGTTTACCATCTTTACCTTAATTTCTCCTTTGATTAAACTCTCCAAGCCTAACCATAGATTTTGTTATTTTTTGTAGATGGTATTCTGATAATCTCGGAGGAGGAAGTATATGATTTATGCGCTTAGAGTCTGGTGTTCTAATTGATAAGGATATTATATGATGTTTAAGTTTTTTATGTTATTTACTTGTATGCTTATGTGTGTGTTCCATGATATCGTTGCTATATGATTTATTATATGTTGTTCATGATATTTTGTGATGATATGGATAAGAGGTATCATTATGACTTTGTTGTGATAATGACATAATTGTGGGAATATATCTTATAGCATGAAATATGGGTTAAATGAGCTTTGATAAGTGGACATAAGTAATTTTTATGAGGTATGATGATGATTAATGGATTTGGAAAATAATATGTGTGGAAGGTACAAGATTTTATAAAATAAAGGTTAATGTTTATTATTAAGGGTATTTTGGTCATTATGGGATAATAAGTAAATTTATGGTATTTATGTGTTAAGTAGATTAAAATATAATAATGATACGTTGAGAAATTTTTGGAGTTATTATTGTTGTTTTGGGGTCCTTCAATAAAATAATGGTTTAACTAGGGTATAATATCTTAAAATGATAATGTTATCATTCCATGTGTAAAATCTAAAGGCTATTCGAATTCTGGATATGTTGCTAATGAGTGGCCTTATGAGGATGTTTATTGAGCTTAGTACTTATATGACTCTCATGGGGTGAATTATGACTAATATGTGGAATTAGGATATTTAGATTTCTGTGAGTAATACCTTGGGATAAGATTATTATTATATATATATGACATGGGATTTAGACCATGAAATTTCAGGTATAATAATGATGATGATACTTGAGAATGATATATATAATGTAATTTGTGGTTGAATAATCAATATGGGAGAATGAATGCTAAGAGGTGTGTATTTAGGGTTTGGATAGACTTAAGGACTTTAACCTGTATTATGTGTAATACCCCATTTTTAACTAGTTCTAATTATGTGTACTTAATTACATAAATTATTGTAGAATATTTTATAACCTTAAGATTATTTTGGGTGATTCTGTAGTAATTGTGATTTTGCAGCTAGATGCACTTTACTTATAAAATACTATTTATATATGTAAACTTTTAAGTTAAACCTTATAAAATTTTATTATAAAATTTTATTTAGGTTCTAAATGCATTTAAATGTAAATATAGAAATTTTGGTTTAATTTTATTTGTATTTGTTATCCCTTTTGAATTTTATATGCAAAATATATAATTAAGATATGCTAGCTAAATATCATATCATATGTGTGTTAAAAGTTATGAAAAATTATATTTAGATTGTAAATTATTAAATAAGATGATCTAGAAAGTTTCGTGACTTTAGAAATAGTTTTCATATTTATGTTAGTAATTACCTTATAAGCTTGTTAATGAACTATTATTTCAATATTCTATATATCAAATCTTGTTGTAAATTTATAAAATTTTACATGTGAGTTTAAAATATTATTTCAAGGGTTTCTACAAATTTTTGTAATTTTATGAGCTTATTTGCTATTTTTATTAATTTTATCATTTTCATTAATCTTTTCACCACTAAAAATAATATATGAATCCTAAAATTACCGTTCATGCACGAAATTACTTCCCTACACTTCCATGATCAAATTTTGTATCAAATTGACCATTGTCTTATTCAGTCAACCAAATTTTGAGCCAAAGTTACTTTCTTACACTTTCTACCTATGCTAGTTGTATCACTTTGGCTTTTCTTGCACTCAACCTTCTTCACTTGTATTCCCCATGCTTAAAGCTGACTTTGGACCTGCACATCATCACCTCCCCTATCCCTTGATTGATTGATTGGTTTTCATAACTTCATTTAAACCTAACTATACTCCACCACCTTACACACTCAACCACCTTGTCCTTTATCATTTAAGTATTAAACAAGCTACCTCTCTCCCTCTTGCAGCTGAAGATTTTTGGTTCCTCCATCCCCTAATTATAACCCATTTGTATTTCCTTTTTTTCATTCAGCATTTATCTCATTTTCTCCTCTTGGTTGCTCCCACCTTTCTCTTCATTTTGGTTATTTTTGCTAAGTATTATTAAGCTTTGTTGAGCTTATAACCAAGACCCATCCTCCTCTCTTTATCCTTATTCTCTTGTTTTCACTTTTACATTTCCTTCTATTTAGCCTTTATTTATTTTTAAATAATTAAAGAAGGTTAGATTTTTGGTTAAATTGTGAAGTTGTCATCCTTTATCTTCTCCTCTTGTGTCTCCATCTTTCGAAGGTGTTGATATTCTTTTGGAAATTATTTGTGTTATTTTTCTATTTGTTCTTGGAAAGAGGTAACTCATATGCTACTACTAAATATATAAAAATCATGTGATAGCATGTTTAAAGTTTCTTATGTTATACTTAAGTGTAATTTGTGCTTTCTTATAATCTCATAAAAAATAGTATACATGCATCATGTATTGTTATTAATTTCTCTAAGCATGTGACCATGTATTTTTATGCAATGGTATGTTAAATTTATTTATTTTAAATATATGTATGATAGCATATTAAAATAGGGTTGCTTGTATTAAAATAATTATGCATGATTGCAGTTTTATGTGCTAAATGAGCTTAATTGTGCTTTAGGGGCAAAATGGTATTTTCATTACTCTTGAAAATTTATTGAATTGTTACTTTATATTAATGTACCTATTTTAATGTTATTTATTCATACCATGAATTTTTCTTAATTATAATAACAATTGGTATTAAAGTGGGAAACTATTGAGTAAATAACATATAATGGCATTTTGGTCATTTATAACTTATTATGCCTTAAAGTGTGAATAATTGGAATAAGATGACCTTAATGAATTCCTAGGTTGATCTTAGAGTTAACTTTGATTTTGGTTTGGATTGTTAACCTTATGATCAACTTGAATAATTAGAAATAAAATAAAAATGGTTAATAAGGAAATTGGAATCATTGTGCATTATGTGATATTTTATGATCACCTTATTAAGATATTAATACTTGAAGTGGAAGACCTCGAGATTTGGGAATGGTTGCTCTTTAGGGTTAGCTACCCTAGAGATGAGGTAGGAGCCCTCGATTTGGTTTGGTGGTTTCGTCGAATGCCTTGGCATTTCGGCTAAGGCCCTTATCTACTCTATAGGTAACCTACGGGCCCTATAGGGGGTATTGATACTTAAGGATTAGGTGTCCTAGGATGGGAGGATATTGCGTTACTTTGTTACGCCAATATGACCAGAATACTTTTATGTCTCTAGGTTACAAGTTGGGAGGATACCGTGTTGCTTTAGTATGCCGATATGACCGGTGTACTTTTATATCTTCAGGTTATTATTGTATCCCCTCGAGTAATTAAAATATAAATAATTATTGTATAAGGATTTAAATGGATTATTGTGATTTGTCAATTTGGTAGTTGCCTTCGCGCACTACTTGGTTTTGGTATGTTGGTTTGATGGTTGCATTCGTGCACTATTTGGATTTAGTGCATTGGTTGGTAATTGTCTCAATAATTTCCTTATCATGTTACAAGTGGAATAGACGTGGTTATTGTGAAAGGCCTTAATTATGGTTTGGTGTTTTTCTTTTCATGGAACACCCTCAGTATAATTGGATTAATGAAATAGTTGTAATATGGTTAAGTTTGATGTGATGGACATGTGGCATATGGTATGATATGAGTTATGATATGAATGTGGCACTTCGCTATAGTATGTACTATTTAACGTGTTATGACATGATATTTTATGTTACCTTCTATGTGCTCCATGTGATATTTACATGCTTAGTATTGTATATTGGTTTACTTAGTACCGTTGTACTGATGGGTTCCGTTTTATGGTCCCCTACCTATTCAATGGGCAGTATTTACCTTGTAGGAGTACTTTGAAAGTACAACTTGATGGATTTTGGTGGAGTTTGAGAGTTAGGACTATCCGGTGTCCATTCTAGCATCTTTTGATCTGGATATCTTTTAGACTCTTATGTCCCCTTATGTATTTCTTTCCTTTATCAGTTGTAACTCTTTTGTTTAATCTTGTTTTATTAGAACAATTTAATATTGTAATGAAACCTTTCTCTTCTTCTTATCCATTGTTATTCTTAATTTAAGAAGATAAAAGTTTTAGCCTTAATACTTAGTGTAAGAAAGGTAGAGGAATCAGACTTATACTAAGTGTGGCGGTAACACCCTACGTTTCTTATTGGTTTAGCTTCTGCAATCAACTCTTTTTACAAAAAATTTCAAGTGCTAAAAATGGGGGTGTTACATTGTGTGTCTACCTGCTTTAATGTGTTTAATGCCTGAACATCAATTTTGAATAAGATACTAATCAGTTAAAGTGAAAGAGTACATGAGTAGGGCCAATGATATATATATATCTCGTTCCACCGGAGAAAATAGTAGCTTAAGAGTTTTTTGTCCTAGGAATGTGATGTTTTTAATCTCTGTTTCACTTGAAAGAATAGTGACTTAGGAGCATTTTTTCTAATAAGGTATTTCAGTCCATTCCATAGGATTAAGACTAGTGGGGCCTCTGCTCATCGTGAAATGAAAATATAACAGTATAACCTATGAGAAAGACACTAATGATTTAAAGTAGAAAAGTACGTGAGTCAGGACCAAGGTGATATATATATAGTTCCATTAGGAAGAATAGAGGCTCAGGAGCATTCTGCGCCCAAGAAAGTGATGTTTTTAGATCCATTCCACCGGATGATAATAGTGGTTCATGTGTGTTGTCTCTAAGAAGGTGTTTCAGATCATTCCACCGGTTTAATAATAGTGGGGTTCCTGCACTCAACATATGTAAAAGAATGAATATGGATTATATCTAATAAAAAGACCTAGATCATTATCTATCTTATAAGGTTTTTCATTTATCTGAATGTATATTTTTATCTATTGTGAACGCATGTGCTAATTGTATCCCTTTTTCGATAGTATTATTCTCTTACTCGGTACGTAGCCTACTGACTTCCCATTTTATGAGTGTTTTTCATTCCTACAAGCAAGAGACCCTAGTTCTTATATGCAGGTCTCAAAAGATTCCCTAGATAATTATGCTACCTATGATGCCTTATGTGGGAATGAGTGACCTTATTTGTACTAGGTGATGGGTGAAAAGTAATGTTATCCAGTAGATATATTTACCCAAATACCTTTTTGGACTCTTGATCCATGGTATCCTTGCTGTTTTATTTTGTATCGTAACTTAGAGTTAAGCTCCAAACTCATTATTGTATTATAAATGCTTCTTTCATGTCTAATTTCCTTATGTTTCTTTCAATTTTTTAACCTTATGATTAATATAAGGATGGTTGAATAAACCAGACTCATGTCAATTAAAGCGATAAACCCTAATATTTTACTTATATACTAGTAGTAAAAATTGACATGTTAGAGGATAGGCTCCTATGGTATGTGAGACCATGGGGTGGTGCAAAGTCCATCCCTCGATGATAATAAAATATGGATGGTATATATTGGTTGATAATTATGAATGGTAGCCAAATGAATGGTTAATGATTGGCTAAGAAATCGAATTAATGGTACGATTGATCAAAATGAGTAAAGTTGGTTTATACATTGACTAATCGGTTATAGAATAGAACATTGATTGCGTGATTGTCCTTTCTCTTACATGGATAAATGAATGGAATACTTTAAAAGAATTGGATAATTAGGAATAACCCTAGGGTTTACTTGGATACTCTCTGTTATTTCTTATGTAAGGGTTTACGTGAAAACATGGTAAATCTAAGCATGATGTATTCTACTATGCTAGAATTGTATATGATAGCTTGTTTTACGCACTGTTACCTTTATATATAGTCTTATCCTTATGCATGTTTTAATTTATCTTCTTGTATGGTAGCTTAGCATGTTTGTGTGCATCAAGGGAGAAACTTGGCTCACTCAGTACATAGTGTACTAATGTGTCCATTTTCTTGATCACTTACTTATTCCTATGAGTAAAGGACCATATACAGGTCTTTGGCGATGGCCGGTAAAGAGCTTACCTCAGTTAGGTCGGGGCTTGAGAGAAAAGACATCTAGAAGGTTTTTATAGGGTTCGTAATGGACCATGGTTTTGATTTGGGTATCATGCCCTAACTTATGTTTTGTAGCCTCGTACTTTGTTTGTATGTATTTTGTAATGAATTGATTGGAACCCGTTAAGGTCCTCCAATGTAAACACCTTTGGATTTGTTTAATTAACTTGTTATTTTACGCACTCTATTGTTTTTAGTGTTTGAATGGTTTAGCCTTGTATCTAATATGGGGTAGGCGGCAGACGTCTATCTTATATCAGGTACGCCGGTAATACCCCATTTTCCTAGGTGTTTTCTACTTCCACAACTTATTTTAACAAAAAAATTTGGTAGTGAAAAATGGGTGTGTTAAAGTTTAAATAACCAAAAGCTCCAAAAATAAACCTAATGTAGTGCATAAAAGAAAATAACTATTCCAGTTAGCCTAACTATTGACTATAAAAGTAAACATTTTTCAAGCAATGGCTAGCTACTAGCCCACGTCCTTATTGTCAATGTACTCAACCTAAAAATTATCACCCTACGATTTTTCTCTACTCACCTAAACAAAGGTTGGATTATTGCAATGACCACACAAGGCGGTATTTGCATGACAAGTACAAGGTAAAGCAAACCTACACTAACATAGGGTAAGAGTCATACTACACATAAGGAATCAAAGAGTACATGGTAAATATGTTTACATTTACAACAAGGATCATGTTAGTACATACTATATATAGGCATAATTATCACTTAATTATAACACATAAGCCAAACATGTCCAACGTCATCTCAAGATAGTGAAAACCATCTAAGGAATCTCTAATAATTATCTCCTAATTAGGTATCTTTATCCTGATGTAAACAAAACAACTACCACTCCCACCACCACTATACACTAGTGCCAAGGGTCTTTTATAGAGATCTCCAAAATCCACCACAATTGGACTCCTAGTTCAAAGGGCACTTAATAACCATAGTAACCTAACCCTAAGTATGCATACTCAACAAAGGTTCCTAATATCCCTCAATCAAATACTTATTCCTTATGTCTAGTTATTAAGGGATAAACATAATAGTAAAGATGGATCTCTAAGGTGAAATATGAATCCTGAGGTCAAAAATCAAGGTCAAACCTATAGTAATCCATAAGTTCAACCCTACAAAAATCACCAAAACTATCTCAGATGGCTAATCGACTGGTCCCACAAATTAATTAACTAGTTTGGGAACAACAACTAATAAATCGTGTAAAGTAGATAAACCCAATTGACTGGTTTGAGGGTAATAAATTGATTGGTTAACTAATTGATTAGTTAGCCCTTAACTAATTTGCCAATGCGAGGTTAAGACTAACACATGCAAAAAACAAACCAGTTAACTGATTAAGGTAACTAGTGGACCAATGAACCAGTGGATTGGTTCCTCCTTAATGATTTAACTAGCATAAGGTCAAACCAATACAATACTCTAGCTAAACTAGTCTACTAGTTGGGTAAACCATTGAACCATTTGTCATATACCTATTAACTAGTTTTTATAGCAAACTAGATATATTCATGTGATTTAACTTAATAAAATCCTAAACCATTCATACTTCTCTACCATGCTTTTAAGCATATTTACTCATACAAGTCATGTTTATTACACCCAACATATGCTTAGATAAATAATTCAACCAACATGCCTCATAATCATCAAAAAGGGCCAAAATGGAAAAACATGCTTGCATACTCTAACATATCATGCTTATCACTAAATCATACTTTCATAACCTCATGCTTGAATATATAACGACTCAAAATCACATAAATCACACTTCATGCTTGAATTGACATAAAAACATGGATAAGTAAATGGAACAACAAATGACCAAACAATTTAGCCAGCCACATATTAAGGTAAATTTGATTTACCTTGGAGCAATTAAACCTTCTAGCAATAAAGAAATAGCTTAATGGCAACCCTACAAAACTTTCTTGATTTCCTAGGTGAAATCAAGAAAGCTAAATTAGTAAATTTTTAAAAACAATTATAAAACATACCACAAACAAAAGAAGATAAAAGAGATAAAATCCTCAACCTCAATCCAAAATCTAAGAATGTTAAGAAGAAAAAATTTAAGATTCACCAACCATTTTCCCATGTTAACTCTTCTTTGTTTATGGGGGGAAGAGAAGCAACGGTAATAGGCAAGTCAACTTCAAGGAGTAAGCAAAGGGGGAAAAAATCAAAGCTTAAACACTTCGAAAAATTATAAAGAAAGGAAAGAGAGCTAAGGGTAATAGGGAATGAATTAGTTGAGGGCTTTGGGAACCCTTGCTTATCAACAAAAAGGATTGAGAGAGAATAAGGCAAAGTGTCAGACATGAATGTAAGGGGTTAGTGTGATGAGAGTGAGGGAGCTATAGAAGGAAATTTATCCATAACGGGCATCAACATCAAGCCTATACATTCAAGCATAAGGTAGAGGGGAGAGGGGAAGAGAAATAAAAGAAGGTAGGTGAGAAAAATACCTCAAAATTTCTTTTAAAATATTTTTATTTAAATAAAATTGAATAATGATCTAAATAAAATGAAAATAGTCTCAAGGTATCCAAATATGTCTATTATCACAAATAGGTCATAATAATAAGGTTTTATAAAT